>CM076570.1:271062384-271329878 GCA_034641835.2 Pinus albicaulis | reverse complement strand
GATGTTTGGGGTCCATCTCCTACAACCTCATATGGAGGATCGTCATATTTTGTATCTTTTATTGATGATTTCTCTAGAAAAGTGTGGGTCTATATGTTAAAAAGAAAGTATGATGTATTCACAGTTTTCAAACAGTTTAGAGCATTAGTAGAAAACATCACTAGAAGAACCATTAAATGTTTAATAACTGACAATGGTGGTGAGTTTAATTCAAATTAATTTGATAATTATTTCAAGGAAGTTGGGATCGAAAGACATAAAATTACTGTATATACTCCTCAGCAAAATGGAGTTGCTGAACGCATGAACAAGACTCTTTTAGAGATAGCAAGAAGTATGCTTAGTAACGCAAATTTGCAGAAGGAACTATGGAAAAAAGCAGTATCTACGGCCTTTTATTTGATAAATCGATCACCTTCAACTACAATAGGATGAAAAATTCCTCAAGAGGTATGGAAAGGTCATCCTTGTGATTATTCTAAACTGAAAGTTTTTGGTTGTGATGCATATGCTCTAATTCTGAAACATCAGCGTTCTAAATTAGATCCTAAATAAAAAAGATATATCTTTGTTGGATATGGTGATGAGACTAAGGGATACAGGTTATGGGATCCTATTACTCACAAGATCATCATTAACAGAGATGTTAAATTCAATGAATCTTCACTCGATAATCCAGATGTAGATGATAAATTGAAATAGGATAATGTACCTAAGTTTCAACATATTCAGTTTGAAACCATTTCAAATACTGATGATAGTCCAGATGAACAAGTTTCATATGTAGATCATGAAGAAGTTTCAGATGCAGAACATGAACATGTTTCAGATGCAGATCATGAAGAAGTTCCTACAGATAATAATCAGAAAATTGTGGAAGAACCAGAAACATCTTTAAGGAGGTCCACGAGAATCAGACGTCCTCCTAAAAGGTATGATGATTATGTTACTTCAGTTGCTTTAACCGCTAATGATGATGAACCTTTGTGCTATCAAGAAGTTGTAGAAGGTTCTAACAGTGATAAGTGGAAATAGGTTATGAAGAACGAAATGAAGGCATTAGACAAGAATGCCACCTAGGATCTGGTAGAACTTCCTAAAGACAGAAAAACAATGGGATGTAAATGGGTTTACAAATTGAAAAGGGGTGTTGATGATACAGAAGACAGGTACAAAGCAAGGCTGTTTGCGAAAGGTTTTTCTCAGAAAGCAAGAATTGACTTTCATGAGATATTTTCACCAGTTGTAAAAATTGTTTCAATTTGGATTGTGTTAGCATTAGTTACTTTACTTGATTTAGAATTACAACAACTAGATGTTAAAACTGCATTTTTACATGGAGATTTAGATGAGGATATTTACATGGAACAACCGGAAGGGTTTGTTCAAAATCGCAACAAGAAATTTGTTTGCAAGCTCAAGAAATCACTGTATAGTCTGAAGCAATCACCTCGACAATGGTACAAGAAATTTGATTCTTTCATGATGAGTCAAAATTATATAAGAAGTGAATATGATCATTGTGTTTACTTTAAGAAATCGAGTAATGGCATGTTCATTATCTTAGTGTTATATTTTGACGATATGATTTTAGCAAGAAAAAGCATAATAGAGATCAACAGGTTAAAGGCTCAGATGGCTAGGACGTTTGATATGAAAGATCTAGGAGCAACAAGACAAATTTTAGGCATGGAGATTTTCAGAGACAGGAGCAATGGTAAGCTATGGTTATCACAAGAGAAGTATATTGAGAAAATACTCTTGAGGTTTGGTATGAACAATGTGAAGCCTGTTTCAGTCCCTTTAGCTTCCCATTTTAAGCTTTCTTCAAGTTTATGTCCTAACAAAAATGAAGAAAAGGAATATATGTCTTGAATTCCATATGCCAATGTAGTAGGTTGTTTGATGTATGCGATGGTTTGTACACGACCAGATATTTCACATGCAGTTGGAGTTGTCAGCAGGTATATGGAAAATCCAGGAAAAGAACACTGGTCAACAGTGAAATGGGTGCTTCGGTTTCTGAGAGGCACAAGTGATTATTGTATCACTTATAACAGAAGTAGTGAATTTGTTTGCGGATATGTTGATTCTGATTTTGCAGGTGATTTGGATAAGAGAAGGTCAACTTTAGGATATGTCTTTACTCTTGCAGGTGGAGCTATAAGCTAGATTTCAAAGCTACAAAACATTGTTTCTTTATCCACTACAGAAGCAGAATACATAGCTGCTTCACATGCTTGCAAAGAAGCGGTTTGGTTGAAAGGTTTGTTTGGTGAGTTTGGTAGGCTGCAAGACAAAATTAAGTTATTTTGTGATAGTCAAAGTGAAATTCACTTGGCTAAAAATCTGGCCTATCATAGTAAATCAAAGCATATACCTATCAAGTACCATTTTGTAAGACAGGTTATCACTGAACGGGGAGTCTCTCTTGAAAAAGTGCATATAAAGGAAAACTGTGTAGACATGTTCACGAAACCAATTTTATTAGAGAAGCTACGATGGTGTCTGGCTTCTCTTGGCTTGCATAAAAGATAAAAATAATATTGGAACAGGGTATCAGGCTAATTGTTGTCAAGGTGGAGATTGTTGAGATTTGTAATAATAATTTGGAGAAAATCTCATAAATATGACAACAATAGGATTTGTTGCTAAATTGACTACATCTAATCCTGATGTGGAGTTATTGCATCCTATTTTGTTGTGATTGAATTTATGATTCAGTTTCTACTCACATCTATAAAATGTAAGCCCGTAGAGGTGACTGAGTATGAGGGATGTGAGGTGAGAGGAAGAGAAGTGCAGATGAGAAACTCTGCTATTGTAATTCTCCTATTTGATAAATGAGATTTCCAATGCCTCTGTTTGGTGGACGTAGCCCAGATTGGTTGGGTGAACCATGTTAAATCTGTTGTCTCTCATGTTTTATGTTGTGCGTCTGTGTGTTTTATTTGTTTTTCTGCTGTGCTAAATCAACATGATATGCTATGAATATCATGGATCTTTTTTGCTTAGGCATTGCTATAAGTCTATGATTGGTGCTATGTATGGCATGATATATTAGTAGATTTGGTAGAGTTAGTGCGGGATCCATTGTGTGGTTTAATATTATGTTGCTATTACTGGACTTGCAATGAAATATTAGCTATGGTTGAGCTTGTTTCACTTCATTATTGCATATTTGATTGGTAGATCCATTGCATGCATTATTGATTTATGTAATGTCTAGAGTGTTAATGTTGAATGAGGGTTCCATCGTTGTAGGAATTGGTGTTTTGAGCAACATTAGATTTCAAGGAAATATTGGGAAAAGTTCCTTGAAATCCTTAGAGTTTCTAAATCTGAAAACTACATAGAATCATACTTGTATCCAGGCATGGAAAATCATTGGTGGGATTTTGTATCGAGGCCTGAGGTATTTTAGGACCGATAAATGTATCTAGGAGTTCAAGCATCTGGTTCGTTCACACTTGTGCATTTTGAGAATGAACAAGATTCGAAATGTTTTGGATATCTCAATGGGAGAGTAAGAAAAAGGTAAAATAAGGGGTGGGACCTATTTGGGTGTTCGACGACATGAAGCCAAATTTACTCGCATGCTAGATTTTGTATGAGTATCTGAAGTGGGCTCTGTAGGAAGGATTATTGGCGCAAGCCTGGATTACCTCATGACTAATGGATGTATGTGAGATCCAAGGCATTTAGGGGTAAGGGAATGATGCAAATTTTTGTATCCCTGGATGTGGACCAGGGCTGAATTCCTTGAATACTTAGTCCAGAGATTCGGAAGTCCAGGGGTCCAAGGGGGATGTCACTTGGGAATTTTCATGCGTACCCGGATTTCCCTCAAGATCAAGTGTAATGTAGAATCATTTCAAAACATTAATGGTTCAAATCCAATGGGGACCCGTGATTTATGGTGAGATGGTCGGTGCCATGGATGCATGGTTATGTCCCTGTGGACACCATGTGTATATTTTGAGTGACATGATAAGGATTAATTGGTCAATATTCACAAGGCCATGAATCTCAATCCAGAGATCATATTGGGATAAAATTTATATTGTTGGAAATCTATCGATGAGCTAATTGTAATGGCGTTGACCAAAGTTCATTCCACAAGCTTTGATGAAGAAGGATTTTTGTAACCCCATGTTCATAGTGAGGCCATGGAGGTCGAGTTATTTAAAATTAACACCTCCCATTAGCCTAGAAATTCAAAGGGGGTGGGAGGGAACATTACAGGGTGGTATCAAAGTGAAGGTTCTAAACTGGACCTTTGGAGGTAAAACTATCAGAGCACCCAAGTTCAACACTCAGACTGAATGGGCCTAGGAGGATAAATTTGGAACTCTATTACAAAGTGTGTTATTTAAGGACAATTATTTTTTGTGTGAAAACGTGTGTTGATTATAGAATTTTAATTGGTGATTGGGTTTTGTATGTCTATATATGTTAACATCATAATTGTGATATGATAGGAATGCCAATTTTATGATATGTTATTTTTTTTTTCTAACTAGCATATTAAGTTGAGATTTGGTGTTTCAGATAGCCTCACATCAACATGCTTACTGTAGATATACCAAGGTGATGGGTAAATATATTATTTATGTTTTGGTTTGGCTAATAGTTATGTGTGTGTAACATCACTTAAGAAGACACCAAGGAACAATGCGAGAAAAAATGGATGAGCAACAAAATGGTGAAGTACAACACTGATAGATCCCAACATGGTCAGGAAGAAGATTCACTAGGACAGAGAAGAGAGGAGGGCTCCCCTGACTGGATGGACACCCTTAGAATTTTAATGGTGAAATTAAGAAGTTGCAAGGATAAAAATGAAAATATTGTTAGAGATCAGGGAAATCAAGCATAAGTAAATGCAATTATACTACAAATTCCATTGAATTTGCATAGATAGAAGAAACATGACCTAGGCGAATGAATTGAGGAATGATGTTGCACAAGGAAACAAATCTAAGAAAAGGCATAGACATGCAAGGGAAGATAGAATGAGAGGAGGAACTCCAATATGTACTCTAGAGAGAAGAATAGGAAGTCATGAGAAATCGTTTAGTGTTGCAACCAAGAGACATGATCAGTAGAAAATAAATGAGAAAAATTTGATGTCAGAAGAATTTAAAAAGTAAAAACCTCTTATATTTGATGGAGAGGTGAAAAAAATTGAGGAAGCAAAGGTATGGTTACTAGGAATGAAAAAGTACTTCAGAGTGCATGATTACTCTGAGAATATGAATGCATGGGTATCCATTTAATTCAACTTGAAAGGAAAGGATAATATTTGGTGGGAAGACCTTAGGAGTATCAAGAACATTAGAGAGGATTTTTCCTTGAGCAGGTTTGAGAGATATTTCCAAGAGAAGTACATATTTTAAAGGTACTATGATAGCAATTTTAAAGAGTTTTACGAGCACACATTAAGGCAATTGATAGTTGATGAATATACAACTAGATTTTTGGAACTACTGAGGTATGTGCCTTACATCAAGGATGATAAGTTAAAGATATAGAGGTATCTCAATGGATTTCCACAAAAATTTAGGGATATAATAGAGTTTTATGAGCCCAAAACCCTGGAGAACACCATCTGAAAGATTAGATACTACTATTAACAATCCAAGCATAAGATTGAGTCTCTAGATGATTAGAGAACAAGGAGAAATACAAAATTTAGAGGAAAAGTGCAGAAGACTATAGTAAATCATCTAGGAGGAAGGAATGTTAAGTGTACCACTCCTGTCAAGGGTGAGTTTCAACATAAATCCACTACTACTACTAATAATGATCAATTCTCTAAACCTACAAGAGAAGAAACTTAGGGGTCCAGAAGAGGACTCATACAATGTTGGACATGTGGAGAAAAATAGTTACGGAGGGATTTATCTCAACAAAAACATAATGGTCCAAGGATATACAACGTGTAAGAAGAAAATAAAATGAAGGACATAACTTAGAATGTGTCATGAACCTATGTCACATTGGACAACAAGTAGGCTAATCATCAAGAACTAGCGATTGAGATGGAAGGTATGGTAATTAAACAACCTATTTCAATTTTGATTGACCCATGTTATACTTTAAGCTATGTTATCCCAAGCGTTATGGAAAGTATGCACTACAAAAGAAATCCCACGAGGAATCATGGTTGGTTTAGTTGGCTACCATAACCAAAAGACGAATTATAGATGTGGTGAAATCGTGCCCAATAATAATAAAGGACATGCCCACATCAACTGATTTGAATCTATTACTATTGGGTGCATATGATGTGATAGTCGGCATGGAATAGCTAATAGCCCACAAAAATAAAATCGATTGCTACAAAAAATCAATACAATGTCTCAACAATAAAGGGGAAAGAGTGACAGTGAAAGGAATAAGATAGCCTATGAATGTTAGGAAAAATTCAACACTACAAATGAAGAGGTGTAGCTAGAAGGGGTGTGATTTGTATGATTTCCAAGTAACCAATGCATCAACGATTAAAAAAGATATAAAGGGAGATTAATTGGTATTAAAACAATTCAGTGATGTGCTTCTTGAGGAAATTCCTAGATTTCCATCAAGAAGAGAAATTGATTTCTCAATTGAATTACTACCAAGATTGACATAAGTGCCAAGATCTATGTATTGCATGAGCACATCAGTGCTAGTGGAATTGAGATTGCAATTAAAATAAATGTTGGACAAGGGATACATCATGCCCAACATATCACACTACGAAGCTCCAGTACTATTCGTGAAGAAAAAGGATGGCACATTGAGATTATGCATTGATTACAGGAAATTAAATAAATCAACAGTAAAAAACAAGTATCATTTTTAAGTATTGATGAATTTTTAGATTAGATGAGAGGAGTTGATGTATTCTTGAAGACATACTTGAGCTCTAGGTATCATCAGGTACAAATTAAGGATGAAGACATCCACAAGATAGATTCAGAATCAAATAGGGTCATTATGAATTTGTGGTGGTGCCATTTGGACTCACCAATGCTCCAACAACATTTATGTCTTTGCTGAACAATGTTCTTAGTCCATACTTGGACAAGTTTGTGTTGGTTTTTTTATATGAAATTTTGGTTTATTCTAGAGCCAAGGAGGAACATGAAGAACATTTGGAAACAATTTTGCAACTACCGAGAGATAAAAATTTATGCCAAACTCAATGAATGTGATTTATTCCATTCAAAAGTTCAGTACTTGGGACACAATGTTTCCAAGGAAGGAGTAGTAGTGGATCCTGGGAAAATCCAGTCCATCATGAAGTGGCCTACTCCTAAAAACGTGACATAAGTGAGGTCCTTTATGGGATTGACAAGGTATTACTGGAGGTTCATTCAGAATTTCTCAAAGTTTGGGCATCCAATCATCGCATTGTAGAGCAAACTAAATTCTAATGGATACTAGAGTGTGTAGCCAATTTTGAGTGATTAAAACATCTTCTCATGCATGCATCAATATCGAGAATAACATACCTGGAAAAGGATTTTGTGGTGTGCAAAAATTCCTGCAAGGAAGGGCTAGGTTGAGTCCTAATGCATGAAGGAAAGGTGGTTTGTTACAAATTGAGGAATTTGAATGAGCATGAGAGAAATTATGTCACTCATGGCTTGGAGCTAGCAACGATATTTCATACATTGAAAATGTGGAGGCATTATTTTTCTAGGAAATATTTTTATTTTAATGTCAGATCATGGAGAATTGGGGTATTTATTTGACCAACCCAAGATAAATGCAAGACAGGAAAGGTGGCTAGCCTTGATTAATGAATTTAATTGAAATAAAAATCAAAGGCAAGGAAAAAAAATAGCGAATGGACTTAACAAAAGGCTACACGTGGCTCATGTGGCAACCATCAATACTTGTGAAGTTGATATCAAAGAAAGGATCAAAGAGGAAATGTATTAGGATGAACATTACCAGAAAGTGAAGGAATGACCGTAGCAAGAGACAGAAGGAGCATTGAGGAAAAATTATTCTCTCATGGATGATGGTATGTTGAAATTCAAAGGTTTATGGTATGTACTTTGTATGGGTGACTTGAAGAAGCTCATTTGATGAAAATGATTTATGAGGTCTATAATTTTCAATATTTTTACTCATTCAATTTTGGGTCTTGTGGGTTATGATTCCACAAACTCAGTTCATCCTTGCTTCCACTGCAAAAAATGAACAACCCTATGGTATGGTGCCTCGACGGGTCTAATATTAATTCAATTGAACACATCTTTTCAATGCCAAAATGATACAATTTATAGAGGAAATTACAATATTGTGGATCATTTTAAGATCCATGATCTTCTCCATAAGGCTCTCAACATGATCCTCTCCACAAATCTCTCAACATGATTTTTTTTCACAAAGATATCAACAAGGATTTTTTTCACAAAGCTCTCCACAAATTTCTTTGTTGGAATTATGACTAAGGTGTTGTCCTTGATGGAAACCTACTTGTAGCAGGATGCGTATTTGTTTTCCTTGATGGAAACCTACTTAATAAAGATGTCAACATGATGGTAGCAAGATGAGTACAGATGTGACAGAGATATCAGAGAAATAAATATCAGTTCAGAGACAAAGAAATGATGAACGTAAAGTTTGAGGAAGTACACGCAGGTTTTGTGAAGCAAAGGCACGTACATACACTGGTTTGGTGAAGAAAAGTCAGGTACAGTTTCCGCACCATGGTATTCTAAATACTAGGGGTATTTACCATGGCATTAGCCCATAGTAATGAGCACGATAATGGATATTTGATCCCATAAAAGAATACCATCGACATTACTAAGGATTTGACCCAAGGTATTGGCTAAGGCCTAATATATATAAGGAGGTGTGGATCAAAGTGTTGTGTGTGAAAGTATTGGGTTATTAATGATTGGTTTGACTTGAAATAAGTTGGCCCAAGGAGTATGATGATGGATCAAATCTATTAGATCTGAAATGAGTACATAATCTGCTTATGGTTTTATAGATCTATGATCACGATGTTATGACATGTGTTTGTTATTGTGTATGCTAAGATTTTGGTTTGACTAATGTTCTATTGTGCAACGAAGGTATGAATCAGTAATTACATATCTGTACGCATATTTTCTTCAGGAAGATCACATACATACACATATTTACTTCTGGGTAGTTGTGTATATATTATACAGTATGGACAAATTTGTACATGGGTGTCAAGCATAAAAGTCACGTACATATGCATAAGCTATTCATATGAGTCATGTGCATATGCTAGGGTTTTGTAGTATCCGATGATAATAATGGTTGATTGGTTTTGTTATGTTTGATGTTGTCTCTAAATGATGTCTCTGTCATAATAATCTATGTTTAACAATTCTAGTTGAGTTGAATTATTTATGGAATAATATGTTGGCTAAAGATGATGATGTTATGAGATGATCTATATGTGGTTTAGATATTTTTTATGGAGTATGTATGTGTCTCAGTGATTATTTTAGTAGTGTAGTGATTCATATTGAGGTTTTAGTGTATTTATATTTGTACACAGGTATTTTTCATGGAAAGCGTGTACATACACGAGTATAGTTCAGAAAAATAGCATATATATTATGACACATAGTTGATCAAGGTTTGCAGTGGCAGCAGTTGGTTATAGTGATGGGTAACAATGTATGGCTTGGTATACTGATAAGTGGTTGTGCATTGAAGTTTCTGATATTTTCTAGTTTAGTTTGATCTTGTTGCATTGGTTGCATTTCAGTGAATTGATTCAACATTTGGTTATGTATTTGGCTTAGTAATATGTGATGATTTCAGAGTGTGATTAAGTGATATATTTAGTGGTACGAAAATGCATATTCAATTTTCAGTGTATTGAGAGATATATGCAAGTATTCTTCAAGGAAATCAAGTACATACGCAGGTATGACTCACAAAAATAGCGTATACATTTTGACATATGATTAATCAATGTTTGTAGTGACATTATATGGTTTTAGTGATGAACAATATGCGGTCAGGTATTCGATGAATGGGTATACAATGATATAATTTGGTTTGGTTATTTGAGAATAAGTTAGTTCAATGATTAAGTGGTTTGATATAGTGTTTGGTTTCAGTATTGTTATTTGGAATTTGGCTTAAATGATTGTTGTGGGTCTAGTCTAAAAATTTGGTGAAAATTGGCCTACAGGTTTTGATTTTTTGATTCAGGTAGATCCAATATGAAATTTTATGAAACATGGTCCACATAGGTGTGAAGGGTTGGAGCCTTCAGTGAGGGATTCAAAATCTCCCTTCCAGTATTAGCTGGTAAATAAGATCAGGGGATAGGAGCTCCCTTCTGGTTAGTGAGAGTAAGGTTGTCCAGTGGGTGCTAGAGAATGACAGAAGGTAGTATCCTTCTTTAGGTGGGTGGCTGCGTGCTGGTATGAGTTTGCGCCCATACAAGATTGTAAGATGTCTTATTTATTATAAAATATGAATACAAAGACGAAAACAACAATGAATTTTTGCCACATTTGGTTTCCACCTAAAAATCCTAGTGTTCATGTGTGTTGGTGTGTTTCTTATGTGTGATGGTTTATTATGTTCTTACTGCACATGGTTACTATTTAACCAATGTCCAATGAAGTATTGATACACTAGTCTAAGTTAAACAAATGATGAATTAACTGAAAATTTAGTTAACTAGATATAAGCTAGTTGTCTTCATAACAGTCGCGTGCATACATAGGTTTACTTCATTATAGTCACGTACATAAATATAAATAAGAAAATAAAATTTTAAGCGAGTTTTTAAAATACTAATCCCCCCACCACCCCCCCCCCCCCCCCCAATATTCTTCCTAACATTTGGTATAAGAGTAGGTCCTTCAGGA
Source organism: Pinus albicaulis (assembly GCA_034641835.2). Taxonomy (NCBI): domain Eukaryota; kingdom Viridiplantae; phylum Streptophyta; class Pinopsida; order Pinales; family Pinaceae; genus Pinus; species Pinus albicaulis. Next base: position 271,319,001 of record CM076570.1, on the reverse strand, counting down.
GAAGCTTTTTCGCTTGAAGGAGATTCATTAAGATGATGGGAAAGAAGAAGATAGCCCAAAGGAAGGATTTAGAAAATATCGGTAGTGACAATGATGTATCATATATAGTGGCAATTACAAATGTCAAAAAATATTCAGTTTTCAGAGTACCCCACTTTCAATTGATCAGGAATGAAGAAGACGGTAACAAGGAATTATCAAGTATGGGATTTTGTTCTAACTGTTGTCCATTTCCTTGTCTATGAAATAATGATAGTGATTATTATAGTGAAACAAATAAACTTGAACTCATGGGTAAAAGTGAATCTAAGCACTCTAAAGGGAAAACAAATTTAAAAACAATGCCTCTAAAAGAAGATCAATGAAAGTCAGAAACAATGGTCAATGGAGATGTGCCTATGCTAAGCAAAGATAATTATAAAAAATGGAACAAAAATATGAATTCTAATCTAGTGAACCTTTATGTTTGGTATCTAGTATGCAATGGCTACACCAAGGTTCCTCCATTAGACGAGGAAGTGCAAAAGAACAGTAAGGCATTGAGTGACATATTTTATAGCATACCTGATTCAACATTTAATATGGTTATGCATTATACAACTGCAAAGAAAGTGTGGGATAATGATCCAGGTGGATATTGGTGGCCACCCACCTATTCCATTTCTGTCCCCACCATTGTTTCTTTCATTTTTTTAGTTTCCTTAATTGTATCACAATTTTCTATTTTTGGCAGTTTTTCAGGTCCTAAACTTCCAGAGCTGTTTTGAGGCCCTAACCAATGTTTTATGGGGAAACCACATCTGGCTAATATGAGTCGGAGACTCGATAATTCTTGATAGCAGTTGTAGTCCTCAGATAGATATTTCTACTGGTATATCATGTGTGTCAAACAAAGATAGTATGCCAAAGTTATGACCCCGAGAAATTGATGTACCAAATGTACCAATTTACCCCGACGGGGCCCATAGTTTGGTGTTTCATATCCTAGGGTTAGGTTTTTGGATGTTTAGGGTTTTCAATTTTTTCTCAATAATAAATAGGCCTTCGAGCCTCATTGTAACATTGCTCAAAGGCCTGTAGCCGCCACATCTCTTCTCAGAGATAAGATACCAACGCCCTAGCTAGCTTATTTCCATTATGTCTGTAAACAAATTTTAGTTCTTTGATATTAATGAAATGAAGTGATATTTCCACTGCATCTTTGTATTTATGGTTATATGTGTATTTAGTTGTGTTCCTACATAAATTCAGATCAGTGGTATTAGAGCGGTCTGCTCTTTCTCTATTTCTCTTTGTATGTCCCTAACGAAATTAGGGTATAAGGAGTTAGGGCTCGATCTGGTTGAACCCTTACAAGATCAACCCCGCAAACCCCGACAACCTCCGATGGCGGAAGAAAATAAAGATGAGGAAGCAGGAAATACTATCAAATTATTGCTTGAGGAGGCCCTCAAGAAAAAAAGGAATGTGATGATGGATAACATTGCCCAGATCCTTCAACGACTTCCCATCGGTGATGCATCCACATCCAACAGCCACTCGGGAGGCGCCACTCCTTTCAAGGTAAAGATCAACTCTATTCTCAGCTGAACCCACTTGGAATTCATTCCAAGATGGAATTAAGGAACAATATTACCCTGTGGGGAGCTATAAGGATAAGTGCATCTAATGGAGCACACTGCGACAAAAAAGGGATCAAGATGTGCACGAGATGGTGAATTTGTTCCATACCTTGTGCACAAAGTTGGGTATTAAATATTTAGAGAGACATTTGGTGCTCAAGTACCACTGATGTTTGCATCGATATATTCAGGAGGAAATGGAGTTCCTTGAGATTACCTCGCTTGGTGCGGCACATCGATATGATGCGAAAATCGACCAAAAATTTAAGCAGAAGAAGCAAGACTTTGGATCCATGAATTCGAAGCCAGGGAAAGGCACCCTTAAACCGCAGAACAAGGGGAAAATCTAAAGCGGGGCAACTCAGAAAAAAACCACAAAGCCAAAGAAGGACACACGGAATTTGTGTGAATTTTTTAACAGCTCCACTCACAACACAAGCAAGTGTCAGGCCAAACAGTTTTTGGTGGCTAAACTGAAGGCATCCAAATCAGATGCATTTTCTGATTCTGGGTTAGAACCAGACAAGGGGAATGACAAAGGGAAGAAAATAATTGATGTGGAACCAAGTGTCACTGTTGCCTCCACCAAGCTCTAGAGGGAGGATCCCGAGGATCCAAAGGAGGGGGAGTGCCTCTTCCATTCATAGATGTGGGTGAAAGGTTCTCTGCTGAAATTCCTTGTCGATAGTGGAATCCAAAAGAACCTCATTTAAACATAAGTCATGAAGCAGCTCGACCTATCGACCACAGCACACCCGCAGCATATACCATCGGGTGGATTCACCAAGGAAGAGATCTCCGTGTCAGCCAACATTGTCGCCTTTCGTACAACATCAAGCCCTTCACGGATGAAGTAATGTGTGATGTTGCTCCTCATGATGTGTCTGGTGTATTATTGGCCCAACCATACTTTTGGAAGCAACATGTTGTGTATGATTCTAGGCATCGTTCTGTTATTATTACTTTGGGAAATAATTTGTATAGGATACCGAAGGTAGTACCTCCTCCAGCCATCTTTTTTATGACTGCAAAGCAACGCAGTAAGATTTTTTCCCAAAACAGGAAATTTGTTCACCCATAGGGCAAGAAGAAGTTTTTGGTTGCAACCTCCAAACACAGCTCCACTAAATGGCAGCAGCAGATAGAAAAATACATGGAGGAATACAAGGAAATTTCCTCCTCACTCACAAAGGTTCCTCTATAGTGTCAGGTCAAGCACTACATTGATCTGACCCCAGGCGTGTCGCTTCTTAATGTTGTCATACCTCATGCAACCACACAGACAGAATCCACACATGTACTATTTGAGGTTGATAAAGAAACCAAATTTATTGAACGCATCAAACACATCTGCTAGCAGGTCCGTGACATCTTGGAGAAATCCAATTCCAAGCACAAGTCATGATCAGCATTAGGTGCCACACAACTTCGAGGTGGGCGATAAAGTGTGGCTACATTTGCAGAAGGAGTGCCTCACTAGACCCCACCTAAAGCTTTTCCCACTTTGATATGGGCCATAGACCATCACCAAGGCTGTAGGGGATAATTCCATCAAGCTCAATATTCTACCATTCCTTGGTCCGTACCCAGTGTTCAATGTGGATCGCCTTCGGCCCTACTTTCCACCTCTACTAGACACCTCCAACATGGAAGAACAACTCACACCAACAGAGGTAAACCCAGACTGCATGGAACAAGAATACACTGATCAGATCCTGGATACATAGATAAGAACACCCGAAAACAAAGGATCCAACTATATCTAGTTATCAGAGTAGGCCAAATCCTTTACCAAGGCAAGTGGCTTACCAAGGACCAAGTTCAGCAGAAGTTTCCTCATCTCATGGAGGAACTCAATGAAATGGGGACCATTGCTTCCTAAGGGGGCAGGAATGATCCAAGTGGATATTGGTGGCCACTCGCCTATTCCTCTTGGGGCCCCACCATTGTTTCTTTCAGTTTTCTAGTTTCCTTAATTATAGCAAAATTTACTATTTTTGGCAGTTTTTTGGGTCCTGAACTTCCAGAGTTGTTTTGAGGCCCTAAATGACGTTTTTTGGGGAAACCACATCCAACGAATATGAGTCGGAGAGTTGATATTTGATATCAATAGTTGTAGTCCTCGGATAGATCTTTATAACAATATGTCATGTGCGTTAACTATAAATATTATGCCAAAGTTACGACCCCAGGAAATTGATGTATCAATTTACCCCGACGGGGCCCATACTCTGGCGTTACATCTCCTAGGGTTAGGTTTTTGGATGTTTAGAGTTTTCCATTGTTTCTAAATAATAAATAGGCCTTCGAGCCTCATTGTAACACAATTCAGAGGTCTGTTGTTGGCTCGAGGGGTCCTGACCCAGGTTTGGAGGTTAAGGTTTGCCAAAAAACTCCTATACTACTGGCCCTTTTGGCAGTGACCTGCTTGCGTAGGCCGAAGTCTCTCCCGAAGTAGTATGGGTGGGTGTTGGAACCAAGTTTCCGCACCCTGAGAGAGAGAGAGCAGGTAAGTCAACCCGTGCAATAACTACCAGATCTATGCAGTTAGAGGTCGTTCGCAGATTAACCAGAGTACAGTTCTACCGGATTTATATAACAGGCTCGCAACCACGTGCGAAAATCCAAGTATAAGCATACAACAATATACTCACAGCAGACTTAATCAGATCGCAGATATAGTTATCATAACACAGTAAATTCGCAGCTCATAAACACATATAATTTATAGTTCGTAATAGAATCACATATAATTTGAGTCCACAATAACTAGATAGATCAAATAGCATCAGATATCCACAACACTTCGCATATATTACTCATCAACAAGTCTCTTACATACCCCAAAAAATCCCGCCTGCACACACAATAGCAGGGTCCGCACACAGCAGGACTGAGGATCTCCGCGCACACAGCCAGCAAGATTCCTTTCCCCAAAAACCCAAACAGATCTACTAATTCGCAATTCGCATCAATCTTTTTCCAAGTTTGTCCCACAACTCAAAAAGGTTCAACTACTTATACTATTTTAGCGTACGCATCCAATGGTCTAAAAACTGCGGTTTGTGGACTCTTGGTCTACCCTTGGCCCGCTTAAAATGTATGAGGGGCTTTGACCCGCCCCAAAACCCCTGAGCTAGAATAAATTTAATAAAAAATATATAAAATGGACCAGATTCACAGCTTGCAGGAGACCCTGTTCCAACAGTCCCCCAACACAATCTTATGACTCGTCCTGAGTCACTGTGGTGGTGGGGTCTCCACCTGCGCGCGCAATACATTGACGGCTGCAACTAGTGGGGGCAACACTTCTAGACTTTGAGTAGCAGCATTCTGTGCAATGTCCACGAGATTTTATGATGTTGGTCCTTCTATTGCGGTGGTGACGCTCTCCAATGTATGATTTAGTCACTTAATAGCAACATCGGCATCCTGTGATAGCTGGAGGTCTGTGGAAGTCCAAGGCTTCAAGCGTTGTCTGAGGACATCCTTCTTATGCCTGAGTTCCTCAATCTCATCTTGGAGGGAGTTGCTGGTCTTTAGACAGGCCAGACGCTGTGCAGGGACCAAGGTAGGTAATGTAGCCTCGATCTGCTCGAAAGCTTCCTCCTTCTGTCGCAAGTCCTGATTGATTTTCTGGAGGACCAGATTGTGCTGGACCTTGGTCCAAAGCTGCATGGTGTCATCGAGTAACCGAGCGCCCTGAGCAATCTGTCCTGTAATAGTATTGGTAGCCTCGGTTACTAGCGTAACGCGCTGGGCTTGCACCTCCGGGGGTGTTTCGGGCTGCAACTTGGCCTGTAGGTCAGATATTTTCTGCTCTAGTTTCATCTTAATGACCTGCATTTATGTCCTGGATGTCTTCAACGCTTCAAACAATCCTTCAACTTTAGCCCGAGGCGTGGCTCCGGCCGAGATCTCTTCTGTAACCTCTGTGCAGAGCTGGTGGATCACTGTTACAAGCTCTGCCTATTGTGAGACAGCGAGGAGCACTTCTGCATTCTGTTGGCTGATGGTCTACTTGGCTACATCGAGCTGTTGGTGGATTTTCTAGTCGCGATGGTGGATTTCCTAGAACATGGCGGTGTGGAGGCCCTGTAATGCCTCATGGGGCAGCTTGGCCAGATCCAATTGTATCCATGTACCTGCTTGGAGTGGGATTTCTACAAGGGCAGTGCTAGGCAACAAGCAAAGATGGCTTTCTACACTGCTGGTTGTCAAGGGAGTCTGTACCTGAATTACGTTGGTCTGCAGTGTATTTGTCTTCAACTGGAGGGTGCGAAGTTCGGCCTAGATGGTCGTGATCGCAACCTTGTTTTGTTCCTCTATGGTTGCCCACCTATCCTCTATAGCCAGTGTAACTCCGTCCACAATTTTCTCGAGGTCACCTTCAGTTAGTGTGACCGTCGCATCATATTCCTTGCGCTGGGCACGCTGCTTCTTTCGGGACCCTTTTTCAGGCTCGCCTGACCGCTTCGTACCTAGGGTGGAGGTGGTATCTTTTTCATTCAATCCTCTCGTGCCCAGGGCTAGTTGGGAACCAACCTGAGTCTTGGTCTCGATGTCCGTTTCGGCAGTCTGTGGCGGTTGTGCATCCTTTTTCGTAGCTGCGTCCAAGCCCTTCTAGCTTGGTCCTTTGGGGTGACAGGGGTGGTCATTTTTGTGGTGTTGGTCCCTTCGATGCTCCTTTCACCAATTTTGAAGCTACTCCTCCATGCAGGGAGCTAAAGCGTAATTATCCTATTAGTTTCCTCGTCTTCAGGCCCAATCTCCATGATTTCTGCAATTGTTGGCTCTGTAGGTGCCGAAGCTTCCGCAGGGTTAGTAGCCATATTTTTAGTGTAAAAAAGGAATCCTGATTCTAGGGGACTATCGGTAGCGGGAGTGGGTTGATCAGTCACAAATAGAACGCTACAGGCCCAGAGAACCAGAATCATAAAGAAAATACATACGGGTTATGGAAGCGATACGAAACCTTGGTCTGCGCTATTAATCCTACTTTATAGTGCTTGTGATCATCCAACGGTAGGGTAAACTTCACCTGGAACTTATCATCAAGTAAACGGTAAAAAATCTCAAGGATTTGCCTCATTAATTGCCATCCACCCGCTCCGGTAACTTTTCCTTTTTACCAAATTTTACTGTTTCATAGGCTATTTTCCACTTCTTATGTATGCTCAGCATACCTGCTGAGCTTGGACTAACCGCCTGTGCCTCTTGTGCATCCTTCCCCAACACAGGCTCATTCCCTAGGTACTTCAAAACCAAAGACATGTTTTTCCGACATGCGTCATCCCAATAGAACCAAACCACCTTCGTAAGCAAGTTTCTCAGAGTTGTTGTGATTAGCGTGTACTGTCGAATGAGCTTCCTATAATAAACTACGTGGCCGAATATTGAATGTAGTTGTTTCTTTGATGTAGGAGTATATGTTTCCTCAATCTGAGCCAACGTAGGGTGCGTCTCAATGCTACCCATTCGCAGCCTAAGCAGCCTGGTAACCGTGCGCATTCCTTCCAAGTCTGATTCAGAGGCATCTCATGGATCATCCTTACCCTCCTTTGGGGCTAGGCTATGGTAATCAACCATACTTAGTACCTGCGCTTCCCACGTGGGTACTTCAGGTACGATACACAGGTGCGATTCACCCTATGCTATAGTGTCAATGTTCCACAGAGCTACGTTCAACACCTCTGTCCCGCCTACAAAACCAAATGTTCCCAGAAATTCATCCCTCAAAACCTCCCAGTGGTGGGTGCACTGGTGGAGCTCCGCATCTAAGTACCATGCGGTGGGAAGTGGTCCCAAGTCATGAATAAGCAGATGAACCCACTCCTAGGTAGTTCTATTGCACCATTGTTTTATCCAAGCAACCAGATATTCACGTGGATTTTTGGGTCTGAGGAACGTTTTGATTCGCACATCAGCTAGGCCCTCAAATCGTAGGATCAACATATTCCAACACTCCTCCCAATCCTGGAACGCCTCCTCATGTGTTACCCACCATTGTGCAAGTGATCGTTGCATGGCCAACTTACAGGCCCATAGTCGTCGTTCTTGGGGAACCTCAGCTTCAAATGCCTGCAAAAAGTCCCTAACATTACCAGAACCATTGAAATAAGGTAGATCTCTCACCTCAAATGAGATGCATCAGAATTTCTTCGTGATACGAAGAGATCTCAGCACAGAGACATCATATAACCGATTTTTCCAATTCTCCATCTCCTCATCAAAGTCAAAGAACCATTCGTTGTCCTTTTCATAGAAAAGTACCCCCTCCGTCGTGGGTTTGATCCAGTCTTCATCTCGCGCAGTCAACCTATAGATGTGATCCACATCCTCTTCATCACGCACTGGTTCTGTGTATCGTTCACCCTTCGCCGGATCTAATGGTACTATTATATTTGTACCATTATTCTCAAATACCGTGCTTCTCTTCTTTAGGTTAATGATGCCTCCCATATCAATGGCCCAATCCAAGCCTAGGAGTGCAAGGTAGGGGTCCGCATCTTCGATAATCTGAATTACTTCAAAGTCAGCTCGGACCTTAACACCTACGATATCCACCACAATCTTTGATAGTCTTCCTAATGGAATGATCTTCTATTGATTGGCCATACGCAGCTGGATAGTGGACCATTCCAACTTAGGTTCCCCCATGCGTTGCCAAATTTGTTTAGGTAATACATTCGCATCAAATCTTAGGTCCAAATTGACCTGATCCATCTCGTGGTCACCGATTTGTGAAATCAACCTCATCTCCCTGCCGGTGTGTTTCTTATACCTATAGAGTTTATGTACATCCTTGACTTCCGGAGGGAGGATAGGTCGTGTTGCGCAACTATCTATCAATGCTTGAAGACTTCCTATAGCCCTCGAGTTGCGCAATAGATTCATACATGCTTGTAAAAAGGGTTTGACCTCCTCAACTGCCTTGAGGTCCTCAGGCGGCTGCGACGTAGATGCCTCTGCCTCAGTAGAGTTCTTGCGAGCTGCGATAAATGTTTCTTTCTCATTTTTTAGATCCAACCCTTCCTGTTTGTTAACTGCTAGCCGAATCAGAGGGTCGGATGTGGTTTTCTTCCCAGGCCCCCCGGTGGCCATCCCACTGTGTGTTATGACATTTACGCTGGGATATTTATCTCGTAGTTCGACCTTACACCACTGCACATTCTGCGTAGGTGTCAGCTTCTTTTCCTGCATCTTCGCTATCAAGACTGGACAGTCTTCAATCGCATGGTCCATCTGCCTGAAATACCAGCAAGTCTGTCTTGTGGGGTTTGGACAGTCCCTGTAAAAGTGCCCTACCTCTCCACAGTTATAACATATAATTTTCCCTCGTCCCTGACCTGCACTTCCACCTCTTTCGCCTCCCCTGCCCCTTGTTGGGGAGCCCCCTGCGCTTGAGAGCGATCTGGGTGAGGATGGGTCTGACTCCACCCTATTGATATTCCTGCGATCAATCATCAAATCATATGTCCAGAAGTTATTTTCATCATGTATTACCAACCTGCAGAACCTGCACCATTGTTGCTTTACTTCTGGGACGTACGCAGCAAGGCGGGGACAGTGGTTCGTGTCGTGCAGCCCTGCAACGCAGCAATCATCGCACCATAGTGCCGGCCCACTTGGTCCTACCACTTCCCTAGGGCACAACAGACTAGGTCCCCCAGTCTGTATGTAGTCTGTTAACAGTGGGCAGTTATCCTTGGTGTGACCATTCGTTATGCAACGTATGCACCATCTTTCCGGGCTAGCCTCTGCACCTCGCTTCTCCCGCAGGTTCTGGATCTCCATGTGAATCACCTCTAGTTGTCCTTGGATCTGTTGGGCCCCTATCTGGGCATCGTCTCTGGGTGCAGCTTCTAACTTCATAGCGACCTCTATGTATTTTTTAGCTGATTCGAAATTTTGGTGACCCATAGGTACACATAAGTGAGGCAGCAACATAGCAATGAACCACTCTGTGTGCTGTCTATCGTCATACTGAAATCCTCCTTCCCTGATCACCTTATTCAGCCATTGATCGGCCTCCCATACTAATTCAGAAGGCCCTTGCTTGAAATCCTTTAGATCGACCACTAATTGAGAATAGGACTTAGGCTTCTTGAACAGTTGTTTTAAGGCGTACTTGACCTCTTCGATGGTTGAGTTTGCATGTTGTCCGATGTATCCCATGTATCAATCCAAAGCTCTTCCTTCGAAAGCCAGGGACAGTTGTGCCCTTTTCACCGCGTCACTAGCTATATTCTGCGTAGTTCATACCGATTCTGTGACAAACCAGAACTGTTCCATGTCCTCATCTCCCACACCCTTAAAGGTAGGAAATTTCACGTGTGCAGCCATGTCATCTTCTAGTGGTGGAGGTGTAGGTGAATTCTTACCCATACGCTAGTTTGAAAGAGGTGTGGCTGGAGGGCTCTGCGCAACTACTTCTCTTATCGGGCTGTAGAAAGATCTACCTCCTTCTTGGTTGGTCCGATACTATTTTCTGCTTTGCGTCGTACCTCCATCCGGATCAGCGGTCATTCACTTGGTATGGCTACACAGAATACTTTTTTTGCACAGTAATATCTTAATCAATAATGGTAAATTCTTCAGAAACTTACCCCTAAATCCCTTAAATAACCTTCGCTCTACTTCAGAGTAGGAGACGAATTGATCGATGGCAAATTCCGTCACGAATCCTTCTAGCACGTTGTCCACCCAGTGATCTACAGTGCAAGTGATGGTGTTATCAGCCTTCTATAACTGCTGGATCAATTATGGGGTCCATTGTGTGACCCGCTCGTCCTTCCAATACTTCTGAAATTCAGCCAACCTTGCGAGCCACTCCTGGAGCTCGATCATAATAGTTACAAAGAAGATCTTCTAGATCTTCGTGAAGATATACCTATTTTTCCACTCTTCGGTGGTCAACCTCTCACTGCGGTTTTCTTTCACTGCGAATTCTTGAACTTTCCATTCGAACCATTCATCAATTTCTTTTCTTTCAGGTTTCCAGTACGGCCTTGGCATTACCCGATCCCTCTCTCAAAATGCTCCCGGTCCTGGCAACGGAACCATTTGTTGGCTCGAGGGGTCTTGACCCAGGTTCAGAGGTTAAGGTTTGCCAAAAAACCCCTATACTATTGGCCCTTTCGGCAGTGACCTGCTTGCGTAGGTGAAAGTCTTACCCAAAGCAGTATGGGTGGGTGATGGAACTAGGTTTCCGCACGCTGAGAGAGAGAAGGTAAGTCAACTCTGTGCGGCAACTACCAGATCTACGCAGTCAGAGGTCATTCACAGATTAACCAGAGTACAATTTTACTAGATTTATATAACAGGCTCGCATCCACGCGCGGACAACCAAGTATAAGCATACAACAATATATTCACAACATACTTAATCAGATCACAGATACAGTTATCATAACACAGATAATTCGCAGCTCATAAACACATATCATTCACAGTTCGTAACAGAATCACATATCATTCGAGTCCACAATAACTAGATAGATCAAACAATATTAGATATCCACAACACTTCGCATATATTACTCATCAACAATTCTCTTACATACCCCAAAAATCCCACCTGCGCACACAGCAATAAGGTCCACACACAGCAGGATTGAGGATCTCCGTGCACACAACTAGCAGGAGTCCTTTCCCGAAAAACCCAAACAGATCTACTAATTCGCAATTCGCATCAATATTTTTCCAAGTTTGCCCTACAACTCAAAAATGTTCAACTACTTATAATATTTTAGCCTACGCATCCAATGGTCCGCAAACCACGGTTTGTGGACTCTTGGTATACCCTTGGCCCGCTTACAATGTATTAGGGGCTTTGACCCGCCCCAAAACCCCTGCGCTAGACTAAATATAATAAAAAATATATAAAATGGACCAGATTCGCAGCTTGCAGGAGACCCTGTTCCAAGACCTGTAGCCACCACATATGTTCTCAGATATAAGCTACCAACGCCCTAGCTAGTTTATTTCCATTATGTCTATAAACAAATTTCAAATCTTTGATATTAATGAAATGAATTGTTATTTCCACTGCATCTTTGTATTTATGGTTATATGTGTATTCTGCTGCATTCCTGCATAAATTAGGATCAGTGGTATCAGAGCGGTATGCTCTTTCTCTATTTTTCTTTGCATGTCCCCAACGAAGTCGTATAAGGAGTTAGGGATCAATCTAGTTGATCCCTTACAAGATCAACCTCGCAAACCCCAAAAACCTCCAATGGCAGAAGCAAAGAAAGATGAGGTAGCAAGAGATCCTATCAAATTATTGCTGGAGGAGGCCCTCGAGAAACAAAGGAACGTGATGATGGATAACTTTGCCCAGATCCTTCAACGACTGCTCACTAGCAGTGCATCCGCATCCAACAGCCACTCGGGAGGTGCCACTCCTTTCAAGGTACAAATCAACTTCGACATTCCTGTATTTTAACGCCAGGTATATGCAAACCTCATAGATATATGGTTGAATTTTCTGAAAAGGTATTTCTCAGTCAATGATATCTCTGACCGATAAAAGATTACTTTTTCACTCCTCAAAGCTACCCCCCATGTCAAATACTGGTGGGAAACCTACTATAAGGAAAAGGATGAGAGGGAACCCTCTCTGTTCTTGGCTGCACCCACTTGGAATTCATTCCAAAATGGAATTAAGGAACAATATTACCCCATAGGGAGATATGAGGACAAGTGCATCCAATGGACCATGTTGCGACATCAAAGGGATCAAGAAGTGCACAAGTTGATGAATTTGTTCCATACCCTACGCATAAAGTTTGGTATTAAATATTTAGAGAGATATTTGGTGCTCAAGTATCGTAGATTTTTGCACAGATATATTCAAGAGGAAATTGAGTTCCTCGTGTTACAAAACCAACTCCCAATATAGAAGAAAAGAGAGATCAACGTGTTTGAAATTAGTCACTTTGAAGGGGAAACCTCCTTTACATTACATAAATGAACAATTCTTGGATGATACAAATGAAAAAACCCCCTTTCTATATGTAGGAGTCCATGGGGTCACAATATAATCCTAGCTGACCTAACAATAATAATGTAAGGGTGTAACAATAATAATAATGCCTTTTTATGGGGCACAATAATAACAATATGGCGGTTACTGGGGTACACAAATAACAATAAGGAGGCTACCCTAACAAAAATAAGGGACTACACTAGTAATATAGGGATCTAACATGCCCCTCTCCTTCAAAAAATTGTTGTCCTCAATGTTTGAGTAGCTCTGGATGCTTCTGTATAAAATTCTCATCCTCCCATGTGGAATCTTCAGTGGGTAAGTTCTTCCACTTGATGAGATACTCTGAAATTGATCGATTTCATAGCTGTCAAGTTCTTATTTCCGTGATTGCTTTAGGTTACAGTATTATTTTTCATTCCTCATCAAGTTTTGGCAATATTGTTTGAACTGGAAGTTTGTCACCTATAACCTTCTTTAAGCATGAAACATGGAAAACTGGGTGCACTCGAGATGAAGCAGGAAGCTCCAATTTGTATTCCATAGTACCAATCTTTTGCAACAGCTTGGAAGGACCATAGCACTTTGGCGTTAATTTATTATCCTTCTTAGCTTGCTTGAGGGGAATTTTTTTGTATGGTTGTAACGGAAAAAATACCAGTCTCCTACATCAAAACTTCTCTCACTACGATGTTGATATGCCTGTTGTTTCATTCGATTTTGTGCCAAATTTAGGTTATTCCTTAAGATTTGGAGAACTTGTTGTTGATGCTCGATGCGATCTTCCACTGCTTGAACCTTAGAATTTTCTATTAAAGATGACGTGTTGGATGGTGGATGATATCAATAAAGTGCCATAAATGAGGTCGTTTTTGCTGCAGTATGGAAGGAATTGTTATACCACCATTCAGCGAGAGGTAACCACTTGACCCATTATGTTTGTTTATCAGATACAAAACAACGAAGATATCCTTCCAAACATTTTTTCACTATCTCGGTTTTCCAATTGGATTGAAGATGATAAGATGAGCTATGAGCTAGTTGAATACCCAAACAAGAAAATAATTCCATCCAAAAATTTCCAGTAAAAATGGGATCGCTGTCACTTACAATAATATTTGGGTTTCAATGTAGCTTTTGAATTTTTTCCAAAAAATGCAGTAGCAATTGTACTTGCTTTAAATGGATGAGATGATGCACAAAAGTGTGCATACTTAGTAAGTCTATCAACTACCACCATGATGAAACTATTTCCTTTAGGCTTAGGTAAACCTATGATAAAATCCATTGAAACCTCATCCCAACATTGACTTGGAATGGATAAAGGTTGTAGAAGACCCGGGGTCTTAATTGTCTCAACTTTATTTCGCTGGAAAGCCAAACATTCCACCACAAACTTTTGAGTATTATATTTAAGGCCATCCCAAAAAATATATTTCTTCACCCTGTGGTAAGTTTTTAAAAATCCTGAGTGTCATCCTAAGGGAGAGGTGTGGAATTCCAAAACAATCTTTTGTTTTAGTTGGGAATTCTTACAAATAAGTAAGTGATCTTTGTACCATAAGGAATCATTTTTCCAACTAAATGTATCAGATGTACTAGGATCTTGCTGCAAATTTTGAATGAGTGTCCACACTTCTTCGTCATTCTTCCATTCATCCCTTGATTCAGTTATCCAATTTGGTTGGATAATAGAAATGGTACAAAGAAATGCTTGCACCTCTTCATCCTTTATTGAGAGTGCATCTGTAACAACACTTAGCTTCCCTTTTTTGTAGATGATTTCAAATTCATAACCCAACATCTTTGTGACCCATTTTTTCTACTCTTTTGAAGATAATCTTTGTTCCAAAAATTATTTAAGACAATCATGATAAATTTTTACCTTGAAGTCTCTTCCCATTAGGTAAGGTCACCATTTCCTTAGTGCATGTAGTATTCGCAACATTTCCTTCTCATAAATAACTTTCTATAAATACTTTCCATTGATTGGACGACTTTCAAAATAAATGGGTCTTCCTTCTTGCATTAAAACAACACCGATTACATTTCTCGAGGCATCACATTCCACAATAAAGGTTTTTGTGAATTCTGGCATAACTAAGACCGGTGCTAGGCACATTGCCTCTTTAAGATGTTCAAAGGCCTTAGTTGCTTCAGGAGTCCATGAAAATGAATCTTTCTTCAATAAATTTTTTAGAGGTGTTGCTATTCTCCCATAGTTCTTAACAAAATTGCGATAAGACCTGTTAACCCAAGAATCCTCGCAACTACTTTATGGTTGTGGAGAATTTCCAATCCTTAATGAATTTTATTTTTTTAGGGTCTACCTTAACACCCTCATGAGATACAATATGACCCAAATATCCCACCTCTTGTACTCCAAAGAAACATTTCGAGTTTTTTTCATATAATTGTTTCTCCTCCAATAGTTTGAGCACCCCGTCAACATGTTGAACATGATCCTTCCAAGACCTACTGTAGATTAGTATATCATCAAAAAATACTAACACAATTTTTCTAAGGAAGGTTTTGAAAATGGAATTCATCAACCCTTGAAATGTAGAAGGTGCATTGGTAAGGCCAAAAGGCATGACCAAAAATTCATAATGACCCTCATGAGTTTGAACTGTTGTTTTCAAAATATATTCAATCTTCATTCTAATTTGATGATATCCTGAATGCAGATCCAACTTGGTAAAATAAATTTCTCTATGTAATTCATACAATAATTCATCAATCACGGGAATGTGAAATTGATCTTTAATAGTGAGCTTATGGAGCTCCCTATAATCTGGACACATGCACCATGATCCATCCTTCTTGTGTACCAATACTAATGGAGCAAAGAAAGAACTTTGACTTAGGTTGAATTATACCAACCTCTAACATTTATGCAATCATACCTTCAATTTCACTCTTTTGTACATAAGGATATCTGTAAGGCCTGATGTTTGGAGGAACACTTCCTGGAATCAAATGAATAACATGATCATGATCACGAATAGGTGGGAGTCCTTTGGGAGTTTTAAACACCTTGGAATTATTGTCCAAAACGTTTTGGAGATATGGAGAAATAGATGATTTTGATGCTGGAACTTCTAGTGAGAATAATTGTGCAATTACGCCTCGTTGTTATTTATTTATAATATTTTTCATGACATTAGAGCTTATTATCTTTCCCAGCTTCCCTGCAATACCCTGTAATTCAACTTCCATTCCTTCCGAAAAAAATTCAAGAAAAGTTCTTGAAAATTAAAATCTAACGTCCCCAAAGATTGCAACCATTGTACTCCTAGTACAACATCAACACATCCCATTGGAATGGAAAGAATGGGACTATTCAATACATATTCCCCAATGGTTAGCTTGATATTATTGTCTGCTCAACTTAGTGTTCCTAAATTGATGTCATAAATTGTCAACCAGGGCTAGTAAATTGTTGAAATGAAGTGCACTATATGTTCCTAGGTATCTGCTTCCTACTTCGTTGTGTTTAGTGTTTTTCTAGTGTTTTTGGTTTTGTGTTTTTATGCTAAGAGGAAAAGAACTAAGTTGTTGGCAAAGAGAAGTTATTGGTCACACTAAAACAGAGTAAAATCTATTCTAGACTATGTATAGCACCTAGGAACAGAAAATGCTAATTCACATATTGCAAAACTCGACAATAAAAATAACTCATAACATGAACTCAGTCCAATTCATTTCATTAGAAGTATGTTGGAACAACTTGAGAAAAGGATAATTTTAATGCAATTGGGTTCTTCTAAGTAAACAACAACTTACAATATCACAGAGAAAATCTCATCCATGGTTAGAAATTTGTTGGAACACATTTGGAAAATATTATCTGCAACATAGTAAGGAACCCTACTCTAAATTAACTTATGACACTAAAATTAATCCATTCTGTAACTCAAAATGTCACTATTAAGCCTCATTCAAGGGTTAGAAATCTTTTGGAATAGTTTTGGAAAAAGGCAGTTTGTAAAATTGTGAGAAATTGCAGAACAGTCAAGACTTCAAAATGACATTACCAATTCTTGTCTCTATGATAATGATGTATTAACAGAGATTAAGAACAAGAGAAGTTTGTAAATAATGAAGGCCTTTAATTCTAATGTAACAGAACTAGAATACAACTAGCTAATAAAACTTAAAATACATTAAACAAAACCGATCTAATATGCAATTAACCTCCGAAATACTACAGCTAAACTAAAATGAAATTAATCTCTGAAATACTACAGTTCTATCTCATTCAGTGTTAGTGATATTTTGGAACAATTCACAAGAACAAGACTGGCTGTAACATTCAATGTAAGTGAGCATAAAACATAAAGTTCAGAAAACTGCCTAAATTAGGAACGAAACAGAGCTAAAGTTACTTATCTAAACAATATGCACAGAGCCTCTCAGGCAGTAGGGGCCCTCTACCACCAGATTAGCACACGAATCTCCTCAATATTTCTTCAGATCATGTATTAAAGTTGTTCTTCTTTCATTAAAGGAAAACGCTTCAAAAACAGAGTATTACGGTCTTGGACAACTTAACAGTAAAACATCAACTAACTAACTGTCTCTCGGTTTCCCGAGTTATTATTATAAGAGAAATACATAACTGCCCTGGAGAAGAAATAGGGATAAGTGTCTTTTTCGATTAAAATCAAATTAGAACTCTTGTGGAGGCCTCGTACTTTGCTGAAGACATCTGTAGAGTCCTTGTCCTGGTAGGAATCTACTTCTTCGTTTGGGTTTCCTCCACGTGCATAACCACTTGCATATTTTTGCTCAAACTTCGTAGAGGGAAAGGAATGATGTAGGTGAGTTCTGGAATTCAACCATATGTGTTTTTCCTTTAAGTGACACTTGTAACCTGTGTGAACATGAAGATAGTTGCGGAATAGGCAACTAGCTACAAAATGGCTGCATTCTGTAGCTAAGTCTAGTAAAAAATTACTACAACAAAACCATAAAAGTATAGCAAGTCAGTCATTGTATGCATTCTTAAAGTGACTTTAATCAATCCTATTGATCTTTTAAGCCTATAATTGATAAAGGACAAAGGAAATGAAGTGAAATTTGGTGAAAGGAAAGGACATCTTTGGGGCTCAACAATTATGGCATTTTCCACAGAAATTTATAGTTCCTCCATTTGCAACCATCACTTGACACTTTGGTGCTAGGTATAGGAAGCAATTTGATTCCTTGGCTACCTTACAATGAATAAAATTATGGTTACTACCCGAATCAATCAACACTATTAAATTTTTCTTCTTGATATGTCCTTCTATCTTGAGAGTTTGAGTGTTAATTCCTGCCAATTCATTACAAGATATGGTCAGACTCATTTATTCTTTCTCTAGGGTTGGTTCCTAGTGTATATCCTCTTCTTTTGAAGTTTCTTGTTCATTTGCTTCCTCCTCTTCACAATCTATGTAAAAAAAATTCTTTTCGGCACACTTGTGACCTTTAGTGTATTTGCTATCACAACTGTAGCAAAGCCCTTTTGATATTTTTTCTTCCAATTTTTGTGGTGTCAACCTTGTAGGTTGTGGAAGTCTAAGAGTAGCAACACTTTCATCTTTATAGATGTGAGTGGTAGGCTTCCTTGCCACCATAATTTTACATTCAATTTTTCTTGCCAACCTAAATGCCTTCTCCAATGAATCAGGTTCCCAAAGGTGAACCTCATGTTGGATGTTATCATTTAAAGTGCCTATGAAGACATCAATCTTGTGTTCCTTTGGAATATCAGCTACCCTCATATCCAATTTTTGGAAGTCCTCAATGTGCTCCACCACTGAACCCTTTTGTTTGAGATTTATCAATTGGCTAAAGAAGGTGTTTCTCTTTGTATCCTCATAATGTGCTATCATTTCCTTCGTAAAAATTGACCAAGTGACCATTTTTTTACGAGAGAAAAGCCATCGATACCATACAAAAGTATTTTCTCTAAATATAAAGTTGCAATGCCTAACATTTGTGTTTTGCACATTATTGAGATCAAAATATTTCTCCTTCTGTAGTATCTGTGTTACAGGATCATTGCCATCAAACTTCCTTAGATCGATCTTTGGAATATGGTGGGTATTCAATCCAACATTAGAGTTTATGAAATCACGATTAAAATTTATTTTTGTTCTCATCATGAGTTTCATATACTATCTTTTTTCCATTAGGAATCATTTCTTGTATCAACTTTGTCCAACCTTCCGTGTCTTATTTTAGATCATTCTTCATGTCTTTCATTTTTTCGTCGATGTCATCCATCTTAGCTTCCATGCCATCCATATTAGCTTCCATTCCATTCTTAAAACCATCCATCTTAGCTTCCATGCCTTTCTTCAAACCATCCATATTAGCTTCCATGCCTTTCTTCAAAACTTCCATTTCATTTTTTGTCTCTCTTTGCGAGAGCGAAATTTGGTGCACTTGCTCTTGTAATTTTGATATGTCATGTTGCACTTCTTCCTCTTCATGAGTCATAGTAGAGACTTTTTAAGGCTTAATGGGTGTTGAATTCTTTTTAGGGGGAATTTTAGAACCCAATACCAATATTTATGTTTCAATATGCCCTTGGAATCACTTCAAACTGATTTTTCAAACAAGACTTATGCAATTTGAAAGAAATACACACATTTTTCTTGCTTTTGAGGAGATCGATATTGAAACTAATGTATCTTTGTAATTTCGGATCCCGAAGATTTAAGCTTCGGTCCTATAATCACCCTCTGAGTCTTCTTTCCAATGCCAAAGGTCTGACCTGATTTAGATTCTTCAAGACAAATTTAACCCAATCTCCCACAATGACCTAATTATGGACTAGTTTAGTAGAGTGAATTCGTATGATGTGCCACGTGTCACTGTTTCCTCCTTCGGCTATGAAATTGATATAAATAAAAATACATTCGGTGTGATTTCGGTCACTTTTTACAAAAATTCCAACCCAATGCTCAAAGAGAGAGTTATGACGATTTTCCCAAGGTCACCTCTTTGAGATGAAATTTGGGAGCTTGTAAAAAACCTAAATTCCACAGATCATATCTCATAAAATGTTGCAAACCAAGATCTGAAATGTTTACATGAACTTCCTCAGGATTTTTCCATTAGGGGAATTTTGAGGTCTAAAATGGGCCTCCTAAGGAAATTATAAAATAATAGTGCAAATAATAAAATAATATTTGATGACATCATTAAATTTTAGAGGGAAAAATGGAAAAACTACTTTTTGAACTCTTATTTTCAACTTATCTCGCAATGTTTTTACTCAAATTTTGAGTGGGAGTACTTGTTGTATGCAAAATTTAATTCCTCGTCAGAGGAGTACACATGTTGAATAATTTCGATGGACCCTGCTACATGAAAAATGATAAATACATGAAAAACGTGATTGCAATCACGTTTTTTCATGTATTTCTCATTTTTCGCATAGCAGGGCCCATAGAAAGTATGCAACATGGGTACTCCTTGGATGAGGAATTAAATTTTGCATCAAACGAGTACTCCCACTTGAAATTTGAGTAAAAAATTTGGGAGATAAGTTGAAAATACGCATTGAAAAAGTAGTTTTATTATTTTATTATTTTTTAATCTTTTTACCCTTTTACTTAAAAAATTGTGAATCATCCCCCATAGTTGACATCATCATCTTGAATCTTATTGGTTCTTATAAATTTTATTTTGGTTGTACATTTTTCTTAGGAGGCCCATTTTAGACCTCAAAATTCCTTTAATGCGCAAATGGGTTTTTTGTTTTAGCATCTGAACCTTCGTAGAACAAAATTTATAGCGGAAATTCCATGTTGTCATGTTTGAAGTAGTGAAACCCTAGAATCCAAAGCTCTTATACCAAATGTTATGAAACCAGCTCCCAATTTAGAAGAAAAGAGAGATCAACACCTTAGAAATCAGCCACTTCAAGGGGGAAACCTCCTTTACATTACATAAATGAACAATTCTTGGATGATACAAATGAAAAAGCCTCCTTTTTATATATAGGAGTCTATGGGGTCACAATATATTCTTAGCCGACCTAACAATAATAATGTAAGGGCACAACAATAATAATAGTGGGTTTTTATGGGGCACAATAATAAAAATATGGGGGATACAAGAGTACAAAAATAACAATAAGGGGGCTATACTAACAACAATAAAGGACTACACTAGTAATATAGGGATCTAACACCTCGACATTACCTTGCTTGGCTTGACATATCGATTCGCTGCCAAGATCGAGCAGAAATTTAAGCAGAAGAAGCGAGACTTTGGATAAACGAATCTGAAGCCAGGGAAAGGCACCTCCGAACCGCATAAAAAGGGGAAAAACAAAAGCAGGATGCCTTAGAACAAAACCACAAAGCCGAAGAAGGACACAAGGAAGTGGTGTGAATTACATAACAACTCCACTCACAACACAAGCGAGTGTCGGGCCAAAAATTTGTTGGTGGCCTAACTGAAGGCATATGAATCAGATGCATGTTCTGATTCTGAGTCATAACCAGAAAAATAGAATGACAAAGGGAAGAAAATCATTGATGCGGAAATCAGTGCCACAGTTTCCACCACCAAGCTCCAGAGGGAGGATCCCGAGGATCTAGAGGAGGGGGAGCGCCACTTCCATTCACAAATGTGGGTGAAGGGTCATCCTCTACAATTACTTGTCGATAGTAGAAGCCAAAAGAAACTCATTTTGGCAAAGGTTGTGAAGTGGCTCGACCTATCAACCACAACACACATGTAGTCGTATACCATCGGGTGGCTTCACCAAGGAAGTGATCTCCACATCAACTTGAAGTGTCCCCTTTCATACAACATCAAGCCCTTCACAGATGAGGTACTATGTGATGTTGCTCCTCTTGATGTGTCTGATGTATTATTGGCCCAACCATACTTGTGGAAGCGACATGTTGTGTATGAATCTAAGCCTCATTATGTTATTATTACTTTGAGAAATAAGTTGTACAGGATACCGGAGGTAGTACCTCCTCCCACCATATATTTGATGACTACAAAGCAACACAGCAATATTATTTCCCAAACCAGGAAATTTGTTTTCATTACGATTCGCCCATAGGGCAAGAAGAATATTGTGGCCACAACCTCCAAATAATGCTACCCTACGTGGTAGAAGTAGATGGAAAAAGTCATGGAGGAATACAAATAAATTTTCTCCTCACCCACAGAGGCTCCTCTACATTATCAGGTCAAGCACTCCATTGATCTGACCTTAGGCGCAACACTTCCTTATGTTGTCATACCTCATGGGACCACACAGATAAAATACACACATGTCATGTCTGAGGTTGTTAAAGCAACCAAATTTATTGAATGCATCCAACAAATCCGCCAGCAGTTCCATGAAATCTTGGAGAAATGCAATTCCAGGCACACACAACGAGATGATTAGCATCAGGTACCACACAACTTCCAGGTGGGTGACAAAGTGAGGCTACATTTGCAGGAGGAGCGCCTCGCTTGACCCCATTGAAAGCTTCACCTACTCCGATATGGGCCCTATACCATCACCAAGGTTGTAGGGGACAATGCCTTCGAACTCAGTATTCCACCATTCCTTGGTCTGCACCCAGTGTTCAATGTGGACGGCTTTTGGCCCTAATTTCCACCTCTACTGGACACCTCCAATATGGCGTAACAAATCACACCAAAAAAGTTAAACCCAGAGTGAATGATGTTAGTGTCAGCCTTTGCAACCTTCCTCCAGTGATCAAACATGCTCTTACAAAGTGATTTTAAGGTGTCAAGGTCGAATTTTGTCATTTCAGTGAGTCTTCAAGTAAAATTTAGTCACTAGGTATTAGGTCTAGGGTTTGCTTTTACTCCTGTCAAAGTTGTCCAAATGTTGGTCCATGTCACCATTCAGCTGAGTGTACCATCATTCAGAGGTTTTTCATCATCATGGCAAGTTCCACTGGGTCATTTTACACCTTGTTCATGCTTTAGTTGTGCCTAGGTAAGGTTCATTTCCCTCTCCTAGGGTTTTGGAGGTAATTTCTCTTGGATGGTCAAATCATCAACAAAAATTGTATCCTGATGTTCATACACATTCCCCTATCCTTAATGTACCTTATTAAACACTTCCCAACACTGAGATCCCCCAAATTCCTCATTTTCGCACAAACCCTAGTTTATTGCTACAACTTGGCAATTTTCTAGGCTAGGCCTGTGTTTTTCCCTTTTGGACCCCTTCCCCTCACTCAATATTTGAAATTCAACTTTCCCCTGCTTCCTAACATCCCTTCCTACTTCCCAAAATTTTCTCAAGAATTTATAAGCCCTTTATCCCCTTCATTTCACTTCATTTTGACAAATCCCTTGTTCCACACATCGGGATAGGTTTTACTCCAATGATGTTTCTAAGCAATAAAAGATGCATTTTGGAAACCTGAGAGAGTTTTTTGTCCAAAATAGGCCAAGGAAGAAAAACCTCCTTCATTTTTTACATAGGTGGCATGGTTTTAGAGAAATTTTAAAAATACAGTTGCCTCAGGAGAATTGATGCACCTCTGAAGTGACCTTGGGAAAATCAGGATTTCTCCTAGCTTGGTTGACCAAATGACTTTCTTTATGATTCAAATGATAACTAGACACAAAGATATTTCCAATGAGCTATCATGAGCTCAATTTGGAGTTGAGGAAGACCTTAAAAATTGGACTGCAACAGCACTCTTCCTTGAGGTAGCCTCATTTTGCAAATTTTGACCAGTCTTGGGAAATTTGATTTTTTACAGGGCAAATGAACTCCAAATTAAAAAATTCCAGTTGGGTTGGAAATCATATTCAATAATATTTCTAACGAGCTATCCCGTGCCCAATTTGGACACCAGGAAGGTCTCCAAAAGTCTCCTGCAAAAGGACGTGACGTGTTGGGTTTATGGCGCGACGCGTTGGGTTTGTGGCGCGGCGCATAGAGCTGCAAGCCCAATTTCACCATAAACTTCTCCAAAATTTCCAAATGTGCTCAAATATGTGGTGTGCAAATTGAGCTAAGGAGAAATCATGAGGAGCAAAGGAAACAATTTGAAGGCGAATTTTTGCAAATTTCCATGCGCGACGCATTGGCTAGGTGTCGCAACGCATTGGGTCGGCCCCCACTGTGTTAAATTTGTTCCTGCGTGACGCATTGAAGCTGCGCGACGCACTGGGTTTGTTGTGCGACGCGTTGGGCCGGAAAGAAACAAACTTGCCATTTCTTCCAAATCCTCAAATCGACTTGGTCTCCCTTGTTCAAGTAATTCAAAGTCACCTCTTAATTTCCAATGAACAAGTGTTTGGTGTTGATTATGAGAATTTAAATACAAAAACTCAAACCCTATTGTCTTGTTGAAAGAGTGCTCCTTTAGGGTTTTGAAACTGGTTTGGTGTCAATCATTCCCATTTCCCCCATCTTGTTAATCCCTCCTCACTATCTATCTTCTCACAACAACCCATTTCCCTATTCCCTTGTATCCCTAAATCATTCATTTCTTATCCCATTCCCATTACCCCACATCCCAATTGTAAATTTCCCCAAACCCCAAGGCTATTCCAAGAGACCAAATGACTGCCACAAAATTACTCAATTGAAAATTTTCACTTGGCAATAGTCCATCATTTCCACTACTCTATCCCTCCATAGTCCCTCACTTGTTACCACATATTTGGCAACAAAACCAAAGACACCAAACTCCTCATATTCATCCAAGACAATATAGACTTTGGAAATCATGGAAACAGATACCTCTTGTGACCGAGATGAAGGAAACAAAGTGACTCTACAACCAAATTGCATGCACCAAGGAGACCAAAAGTTGTTGGAGAAAGCTAACAAGGAAAAGAACATGTTGAGGCACATGGTGAATCATTATTGGGCAAGAAATCATGTTTGCAAGGCACGAATCAAGATCCTGAAGGCAAAGTTAAAGAGGGCCTCAAAGCATCGGAAAAGGAAAGATAGACTTCAGATTTTGGCCGAGGCTTCCTTGGCCCAGCATAGTGCATGATGGAGGACACTCAGCCCAAATTTCAAGAAATTTGGGACACTTTTTGCAAATTTTGTTTTTTTTGGCCTAAACACAGATTTTTCAACCCAACGTGTCGCGCCACTTGGCGCGCGCTTATGATTTCGAGCTCCTCTTGGGTAAAAATTTGTATTTTTAGATTTTTCATGAAAATTTATGCATTCCTACCCATTACCCAGAGATTTTGACAAGTTTTGGGTTGCCGGAAGGGTTAAAAACACCCTAAAAATGGCCTTTCTGCCCCTTTTTGTACACACAGGAAGCAGTGTTGGGAAAACTCCTTTTTGGAGGAGAAAATGGCAACCAAATTAAGAAATTCCACTTGTGCTGGAAAGTAGACAGGTAGACCTTTCCAACAAGCCCACTTGGAGAAAATTTGGATCACGGGAAGGCCTCCAAAATCAGCTCCAAACTGGCGCGACGCATAGGGAAAACGAGCACAACGCATTGGAGATTTTTGCTCATTTTTTACTCAGTAACTCTGTTTTTCGCCTAGTTTTGGACAGTTTGACTTTCTTCTTCCAAATTTTAAACTCATGATGTAATTGGATGTATTTTGATGGATCTTGATGTAATTTTGTTAAATTTTTACTCATGGAGGTAGATTCATCCATCGAAAGGTGGATTGCAATTGAATGAATCAGTTTCCTATCTTATAGAGGCAAGTTGTTCCACTACCTATTTTCCAGTTCTCAGTTTAGATCTTGTTGAAACAGCTCCTAAAATTGTGAGCTCGACCCCTATAGGCTGGGAATGAGTTTTTGGTTGCTTATATCTTGTAATTTTTCAGTCATTGGCATAGGTTGGACACTTGGGATTGCTTTGAGCTTCATTGTACATTTCATCTCTGCATTTTGGCAAAGTAATAGACCAGGGTTTGCAGTACTCCTTGGGATCCATGTGGCTCTTTGTTTTGATGATGTATTTCTCTTTTTGATTGTAAGTTTACTGATGTTTCATGTGTATCATCTTCCTTCTCATTTCTTCTTAAGTTAAACAAACAAGTAATAAAGGTGGAATTCATTACATTTGCAGTGCTTTACCTTGAGTTTTGTTTAATTTTTCATGTTTTCAACTGTCTAAAGAGGATTCCTGAAAGCCTCTTGCCCTCTTCAACTCCTCACCATTCTAATCTATTCATTTCATTCAATTCGAAGCATCAAAACAATTTCCATTCTTGCCCCATTCAGCTCTCTGCAAAATTGATCGTTTCCCAAACCCAAAATCTGCCCTTCCCTTTGATCCAACAAACACCTTCAAAATAAAATCAAACTCTTTTACATATATACCTAGCCTAAAATCAGCCTTTATTCAAGTCATCTCAAGCCTCACTGATCATTTTTTGCGAGATTGACATGGAGAGAGTCCTCTCCCGATCTGGTAGGGCTAGGTACCAGATTAAGCGTGGTTTGATGTTACCCTAGACTCTGCCTTCCTTCAGCCTGAGGTAGATTTAGGCCATAACATAGTGTCGACCATACTGGGGACGAAAATTTTGTTGTAGCCTGAAGTTAGCCAGGTAGCCTTCGAAACGCTCTTGCTTTGCATTAGCGAAAGTAGATGAATGCTGCTTCAGTCAATCTTCGGTCTAGTTTATGAACTGAACATCTGGTTTCCTCAGTAATATCTAATGAATTTCAGATCTGATTGTTGATGGTGGACAATGATCAGACACTGCAAGGCTGAAATCATTCACCTGGCGACTCTAAATCAGTTTCGAGATCACATCCAAGGACTCCACTGGAGGATGAACGTGACCAGCAGAAACATGAAAGGACAATATGGAAAGATCAGGTATTCAAGTTGGAATTTCATCCAAGACATTTTGTTCTTTGTCATAAATTATTTCTTCTCTTTTCCCAAGAATGTCAAGAAGGCTTTACAAAGTATATTGTATTTGAGAAAATATCCTCAGCCTGCATTTTATTCCTTCCCTTTGAAGATTGTGAATGCCAAATATTTGCATGCCTTTTAGCTTGATCAAGACCTTTCTTCCAAATCTTGTGATGACCATCTTCAAACTGATGAACCTCAAGAGACCAAGACTGATTCTGCAGCATTTTTACATACCCCTATACCTTGTAAAATTCTAGATCGATACAAGCCTCTGATTTTACCTCCTATATCCCATGCTTTCCCTAAAAATCCTGACCTATATCTACCAAGATTTGATAGTGAACGCGACAACATCACTGCTGAGAGACATGTTCTGAATTTTGAGTCTTTTATTGACCTTTTTGAAGTTGATGAAGAGGATGTTAGTATTAGGCTTTTTGCTCTTTCTTTGCAAGGCAAAGTCAAGAGTTGGTTCAAAACCCTGCCTGATGTGAGCATCTCAGATTTCCAACAGTTCATCAAAGTTTTCCTCGACAGGTGGGTGGTCAGACAGAACCCTTTCTTGATTATAGAAGAGTATAACTAGCTGAAAATACTACCATGGGAGACAGTACAACATTTTTCTACCAGATTTAACCAAGTTTATTATTCGATGCCAGTAGATATAAGGCCTCCTCCTGGATCTGCTCTCTTGCACTACCCGGGTGCCTTTGATCCGGAAATGGAGTTTCAGCTGAGAGAAAGGAATCTTGCAACACTTGAAGAGATGCAGAACAGTGTAGTAGATGTAGAGGCTCATTTGTGGATCTGAAGGGCAAAGTTGAAGGAAGAAGACATAAAAAAACATGGATCTGGAGAAATCGACATCTCTAGAGGTAAAGCTTGACATTTTGGTAAGTGCAGTGGAAGATATGATGCAAAATATCACCACAAGGAATGAGTATAATGTTCAAGCCCATGGCTTGCTGATTGAAGAAGAACAAGTTGTTGATCCAAAACATTTTGTTTCTTATCCCAGCTATCATAGATCTGATAATGATTGTTTTGTAGATCATCTTGGAGAAGAGAGATCTGTTGATATGACATGTATGCTTGATGATGTGTTTTATACCGATGATTTGCCTCAATTTGATCAATATGATGATGATTATGTTCTCCAAACAGAAGCTAATCTTGCAGATAAATCAACAGCTAGTTTCTGGGAGGAAGAAGTTCACTTTCAGCAGTTCGAATACAATGTTCAGCCATCACATATCAGCTATGGAAATGACGAGGAAAGTGCAGCAAATTTTGAAGTAAGTGAAGGATCTTTGCCTTTTTGTTTTGACTCGTTTCAGTTCATCAGAGACAACTTTCATGCAATCCAAAATCAACTGTCTACAAGTCTTGATCTAGACCATCTTGAGGGCAATGAAAACCTTTTTCAAGACTTCTCATATCCAAATTTGCAGCCCCCAAATGCCATTGATTTTCAAGTTGCAGATGAAGACATGGAAGCTGGCACATATGATCAAATGATACAAGATGATTCCGTACCATTTTGTTTTGAATCATTTCAGTTTTTGAAGGGTAAATTGCATAGTAAATCTTCAAATGAGCAGCTTGTAGAAAATCATGTATTCTCATCGGAAATAATAGAAAATGGGTTGCAGCAGTATTTTCAAGTTTTTCACGATCCAATAGCTGATGTGTTGGATGATGTCTGCAGTCAAATCTTTTCTCCATTAACTATATGTGAGCTTGAAACGTGTGTTGATATAAACTTGATCTGGCAGCCGGTCTCTTTGTCATTTTTAGCAGGAGTCTCGTCACAAAGCTCAGATCAAATTTTGCATTCATGGTTTGAGGAGAAGAAAATTAATCCATGGGATGAGCTAAGTCCCAATGTGCATGAACTTCAAGATCCTTATGCAGTGTTTTTGGAGGTGGATAGATAATCCATAGTATTCAATGGATCTGTTCACAAGTTTTCATGGGAGTTTCCTTTCAATAGTTCTCTCTTGTTGTTCATAAGCGAGCACTTGCGGAGAATTCAAACAGCAGCTGGAATACTTACTTGGTTGCATTGGTTGTTTCATTTCACTTGATCAGGTGATGAATGAAACTGTTAGAGTAGGTTGTATTGAATAAGCTTCATATTGAGCATATTTTCCAGTTTGTCGATTGTGTTTAATTATTGAGTCAATTTTTAGTTGAGTGAGAGTCAATTTGTGTCGTCAAGTCATCATTTTTCAGTCATGCATTTCAGCTTGATTTTTTCACTCCATTGCCCAATGGATGAAGGCATTGTCTGCTTTCCAAAGATCTGTAGTTCTTGGCACCTCCAAGGAGCTACCATCCCCATTGGAGCCAATGTTAGTGTCAGCCTTTGCAGCCTTCCTCCAGTGATCAAACATGCTCTTACAAAGTGATTTTAAGGTGTCAAGGTCGAATTTTGTCATTTCAGTGAGTCTTCAAGTAAAATTTAGTCACTAGGTATTAGGTCTAGGGTTTGCTTTTACTCCTGTCAAAGTTGTCCAAATGTCGGTCCATGTCACCATTCATCTGAGTGTACCATCATTCATAGGGTTTTCATCATCATTTCAAGTTCCACTGGGTCATTTTACACCTTTTTCATGCTTCAGTTGTGCCTAGGTAAGGTTCATTTCCCTCTCCTAGGGTTTTGGAGGAAATTTCTCTTGGATGGTCAAATCACCAACAAAACTTGTATCGTCATGTTCATACACCTTCCCCTATCCTTAATGTACCTTATTAAACACTTCCCATCACTGAGATCCCCCAAATTCCTCATTTTCGCACAAACCCTAGTTTCTTGCTACAACTTGGCAATTTTCTAGGCTAGGCCTGTGTTTTTCCCTTTTGGACCCCTTCCCCTCACTCAATATTTGAAATTCCACTTTCCCCTGCTTCCTAAAATCCCTCTCTACTTCCAAAAATTTTCTCAAAAATTTATAAGCCCCTTATCCCCTTCATTTCACTTCATTTTGACAAATCCCTTGTTCCACACATCGAGATAGGTTTTACTCCAATGATGTTTCTGAGCAATAAAATATGATTTTGGGAAACCTGAGAGAGGTTTTTATCCACAATAGGCCAAGGAAGAAAAACCTCCTTCACTTTTTACACAGGTGTAATGGTTTTAGAGAAATTTCAAAAATACAGTTGCCTCAGGAGAATTGATGCACCTCTGAAGTGACCTTGGGAAAATCATGATTTCTCCTAGCTTGGTTGGCCAAATGAATTTATTGATGATTCAAATTATAACTATACACAAATATATTTCCAATGAGCTATCATGATCTCAATTTGGAGTTGAGGAAGACCTTCAAAAGTGGACTGCAACAGCACTCTGCCTTGAGGCAGCCTCATTTTGCACCAGTCTTGGGAAATTTTATTTTTGACAGGGAAAATGAACTCCAAATTGAAAAATTCTAGTTGGGTTGGAAATTATATTCAATAATTTTTCCAACGAGCTATCCCGTGCCCAATTTGGACACCGGGAAGGTCTCCAAAAGTCTCCTGCAAAAGGACGCGACATGTTGGGTTTACGGCGCGACGCGTTGGGTTTGTGGCGCGGCGCATAGAGCTGCAAGCCCAATTTCACCATAAACTTCTCCAAAATTTCTGAATGTGCTCAAATCTATGGTGTGCAAAGTGAGCTAATTTTAAATTGTGAGGAGCAAAGGAAACAAGTTGAAGGCGAATTTTTGCAAATTTCCCTACGCAACGCATTGGCTAGGTGTCGCGACACATTGGGTCTGCCCCCACTGTGTTAAATTTTCTCCTGCAAGACGCATTGAAGCTGCGCGACGCACTGGGTTTTTTTCGCAACGCGTTGGGCCAGAAAGCAAATTTCTTGCCATTTCTTCCAAATCCTCAAATCGACTTGGTCTCCCTTGTTCAAGTAAGTCAAAGTCACCTCTTAATTGCCAATGAACAAGTGTTTGGTGTTGATTATGAGAATTTAAATACAAAAACTCAAACCCTATTGTCTTGTTGAAAGAGTGCTCCTTTAGGGTTTTGAAACTGGTTTGGTGTCAATCATTCCCATTTCCCCCATCTTGTTAATCCCTCCTCACTGTCTATCTTCTCACAACAGCCCATTTCCCTATTCCCTTGTATCCCTAAATCATTCATTTCTTATCCCATTCCCATTACCCCACATCCCAATTGTAAATTTCCCCAAACCCCAAGGCTATTCCAAGAGACCAAATGACTGCCCCAAAAATATTCAATTGACAAATTTCACTTGGCAATAGTCCATCATTTCCACTACTCTATCCCTCCATAGTCCCTCACTTGTTACCACATATTTGGCAACAAAACCAAAGACACCAAACTCTTCATATTCATCCAAGACAACATAGACTTTGGAAATCATGGAAACAGATACCTCTTGTGACCGAGATGAAGGAAACATAGTGACTCTACAACCAAATTTCATGCACCAAGGAGACCAAAAGCTGTTGGAGAAAGCTAACAAGGAAAAGAACATGTTGAGGCACATGGTGAATCATTATTGGGCAAGAAATCATGTTTGCAAGGCACGAATCAAGATCCTGAAGGCAAAGTTAAAGAGGGCCTCAAAGCATCGGAAAAGGAAAGATAGACTTTAGATTTTGGCTGAGGCTTCCTTGGCCCAGCATAGTGCATCCTGGAGGACACTCAGCCCAAATTTCAAGAAATTTGGGACACTTTTTGCAAATTTTGTTTATTTTGGCCTAAACACAGATTTTTCAGCCCGACGCTTCGCGCCACTTGGCGCGCGCTTATGATTGGGAGCTCCTCTTGGGTAAAAATTTTCATTTTTGGATTTTTCATGAAAATTTATGCATTCCTACCCATTACCCAGAGATTTTAACAAGTTTTGGGTTGCCGGAAGGGTTAAAAACACCCTTAAAAAGACCTTTCTGTCCCTTTTTGTACACACAGGAAGCAGTGTTGGGAAAACTCATTTTTGGAGGGGCAAATGGCAACCAAATTCATAAATTCCACTTTTTATGGAAATTAGAAAGGTAGACCTTTCCGACAAGCCCACTTGGAGAAAATTTGGATCACGGGAAGGCCTCCAAAATCAGCTCCAAACTGACGCGACACATTGGAGATTTTTGCTCATTTTTTACTCAGTAACTCTGTTTTTCGCCTAGTTTTGGACAGTTTGACTTTCTTACTTCCAAATTTTAAACTCATGATGTAATTGGATGTATTTTTATGGATCTTGATGTAATTTTTTTAAATTTTTACTCATGGAGGTAGATTCATCCATCAAAAGGTGGATTGCAACTGAATGAATCAGTTTCCTATCTTATAGAGGCAAGCTGTTCCATTGCCTATTTTCCAGTTCTCAGTTTAGATCTTGTTGAAACAGCTCCTAAAATTGTGATCTCGACCCCTAGAGGCTGGGAATGAGTTGTTGGTTGCTTATATCTTGTAATTTTTCAGTCATTGGCATAGGTTGGACCCTTGGGATTGCTTTGAGCTTCATTGTACATTTCATCTCTGCATTTTGGCAAAGGAATAGACCAGGGTTTGCAGTACTCCTTGGGATCCATGTGGCTCTTTGTTTTGATGATTTCTTTCTCTCTGTGATTGTAAGTTTACTGATGTTTCATGTGTATCGTCTTCCTTCTCATTTCTTCTTAAGTTAAACAAACAAGTAATAAAGGTGGAATTCATTAGATTTGCAGTGATCTACCTTGAGTTTTGTTTAATTTTTCATGTTTTCAACTGTCTGAAGAGGATTCATGAAAGCCTCTTTCCCTCTTCAACTCCTCACTGGTCTGAGCTATCCATTTAATTCAATTCGAAGCATCAAAACAATTTCCTTTCTTGCCCCATTTAGCTCTCTGTAAAACTGATCATTTCCCAGACCCAAAATCTGCTCTTCCCTTTGATCCAACAAACACCTTCAAAATCAAATAAAACTCTTTTACATATATACCTAGCCTAAAATCAACCTTTATTCAAGTCATCTCAAGCCTCACTGATCATTTTTTGCGAGATTTACAAGGAGAGAGCCCTCTCCCGATCTGGTAGGGCTAGCTACCAGATTAAGCATGGTTTGATGTTACCCTAGACTCTACCTTCATTCAGCTTGAGGTAGATTTAGGCCATAACAAATGGAACAAGCCACCATTGATTAGATCATGGATACATAGATCAAGAACACGTGGAAATAAAGGATCTAGCTATATCGAGTTGTCAAAGTACGCCAACTCCTTTACCAAAGCAAGTGGCTCACCAAAGACCAAGTTCAACGGAAGTTTCCTCATCTCATGGATGAACTCAACGCAATGGGGACCATTACTTCCTAGCGGGGGAGGAATAATCTAGGTGGATATTGGTGGACACCCGCCTATTCCACTTGGGGCCCCACCATTTTTTCTTTCAGTGTTTCAGTTTCCTTAATTGTAACACAATTTACTATTTTTGGTAGTTTTTTGGGTCCTTAACTTCCAGAGCCGTTTTGAGGCACTAAATGACATTTTTTTGGGGAAGCCACATCCAAAAAACATGAGTCAAATATTCTATTTTTGTTGTCAGAAGTTTCATTCCTCGAATATATCTTTCTAACTATATATCATGTGCGTCAAACGGAGATAATATGCCAAAATTACGACCCCATGAAATTGATGTAGCAATTTACCCCGATGGGGCCCATAGTATGGCGTTTCATCTCCTAGGGTTAGGTTTTTGGATGTTTAGGGTTTTCCATTGTTTCTAAATAATAAATAGGCCTTCAATTCTCATTGTAACACAGTTCAGAGGCTTGTAGCCACCACAACTCTTCTGAGAGATAAGCTACCAACGCCCTAGCTATTTTATTTCCATTCTATCTGTAAAAAAAAATTAGTTCTTTGATATTAATGAAATGAAGTGTTATTTTCGCTGCATCTTTGTATTATCGTTATATGTGTATTCTATTGTGTTTCTGCATCAATTCATATCAGATAAGCTACAAGCAATGCATGAAGAAATCCCAAAGGAAGATTTCTCATTAGGGGAACTACCAGGTAATCTTATCTCGAACGATGTGTCAAAAATGAACATAATGACAGAAAAAACTTTGTTATTTCAAATGGAGTTATTGATTCAAAAGAAGATAGGTTAGAAGAAATTTTTTATCTTAGAAAAAAACTTGAACTTTCTTTGAAAAAAATTGTTTATCTTAAAGATAAGTTGTAGGCATATGATAACAGGGAACATATTAAATCTGTAAATGTTGTATTGGAATCTAAACAATATTGTGAAGGTCTTGAACCTGATATCGTCTCTCTAAAAACATATCTTGAAAACTAAGATAAGCGGAATGAATAACCACTTCAAGAATTTGAAGAACAAGAATATGGGCTTAAGGAAGAGTTTCTCAAATTAAAGGAGCAAGTGGAAGAAGGAAGAAAGGTTGAAGAAGGTATGAAGAATCAGTATCTATAAAAGGAAAATAAATATAAAAGAATGGAGGTTGAGGTAAAAATTCTAAAAGGTAAATTAGAATAAAAAGATAAACATTTGAGATTTTAGGATAATACTAATATTTTGGATAATATTCTTAGTAGTCAAAGGTCTCCCGCCATTAAATATGGTCTTGGTTTTCATGAAACTATTGAAGAAGAATCTAGTTTACAAGGTAGTGCAAGGAATCTAAAGGGTAACAATGAAAAACATGAAATGATCGACAATGAGATAAGAAGTAAACCTGATCAACAACCCAGGGAAGTGAAACTTCAAAGAAAATGATTTACTCCTAACTATAGAAGTGTTAATTGATTATCTCCTCTGATCAATAATGTTTTTGCTTTATATGTCATAATTATGAACACGTTGCAGCTAATTACAGAAGGAGGTTGTTTCAAGAAAGGAATAATCTTACAAGGAGTACATCGGATCCCAGGTACTCATGTTTCTTTAAGGGATATTATTTTACTTGCAATAGTATTTGGTCACAAAGCTATTGATTGCAATAGAAAGAACACGAGACAAAAGTATTATGATTCCTCAGCTCCCTTTTCTAGTCATGTAAGATGTTATGCGTGTAACAAATTTGGACATGTAGCAAAAGAATGCAGGAACAAATCAATGAATCACCAAAGACAACATGGAAGGAAATCAAATAATTTCAAAATACCTAAGAAAGATGGATCCACCAATATTTCTCATAATAAGGAAAAATAAGAAGACCAAATAATGTGTGGTCTTGCTCTTTTCTCGTTTGAAAATGAAGATGACTAGAGATAAGAGTAAGATGGAGTCCCTCGGGAAAAACCAAGATGGTAAGGTTATTCTTGCAAATATTGATGAAACAAAAGTTTTGGGAAAAGTTAAATCCATTTCAATAAACATAGAAGAGAAATTGATACTTTATTATTTCAAGGTCTAAAGAATAATATTCTAAGTGTAGGTAAAATGGCATATAAAGGAAATATAATTGTGTTTACATCAATGAAATGCAAATTTATATATGAAGCATATGGAAAGGTCATAGAAAAAGGGTATAAAAACCCAAACAAATTATATGTGTTTAAAGAACTGAATTCTCGTAGATATGAGGAGGATTCAGACTCAGAGTAAAATAATATGGTGCCCATTGCAGTCCATTATTATTAAAATAATCCTACTAACAATGACTGTAGAAGTGATGTGAGGTACATAACCTCATGAGAGAAGAATATTATTATCAGGTCCTCAGGATCAGTGATGTATAATCTCAAGTGGAGAAATACATATATTAATGATGCTTCACATGGTTGTTTTGATATTCTTGTTTCTTATATTACCGATAGTGCATCTGATGTAGTAATAATGAATAGGTACAGACAATACAAGCTCAGGGGGAGTTGTAGTTATGAAGGTTCAATACTTTACTTTCTCTACGTGGATCTCATGGAAGGCAGTCGCGTATATACGCTATTTTTTATCTAGAAAACTACATATGTTTCTCGATGATGAAGAAATAGTAAGACAGACCAAGGTAAAGGCTATGATATGCTTTAGACATTTATTATTATCTTCCTTGTTCTTATATTGATTGGTTACATTTTGAAATTTCTCAGATATTATTTAGAAGTAATATTAGCTTGTAAGGGCTTATCAGTTGCTGTAATATGACATAGCTCTTTGGTTCCTTTTATTGGATTTACTGATTGATGAAGTTTTATTAATGACCTTACTGTTGGATGAGTTGATCAGACTTGACAATGAACAATTGGCACATGTTTAGGAGGAGAATTAGCTATGCTTCTAATAGTAAATTGTTGGCATTATGATTGCTTGAGAATTCCTTTTTACATAATGATGCTTATATTAGTGATGTTGTTGAAGATACTCATGTTGCTGAAGTTTTTGAATGATTTTTATGTTGCATCATTCTATACTATTGTTATGATCCATGGGCTGCTTATGGTGAGTGATGCTTATATATTTCTTGAGCCACATAGTTGTTATGATGTTGCTGATCAAATTTCTTATGATAAAAGATTTTATTTTTCTGCACACCTGGTGAGATGCATGTATATGTTATGGTACATATGATATGTTGAGGATTTATGTTCTTCTCATATGTGGAAAGAACATGTAGATATTTTTATCTCATGATATGATCATTTTATGATGATATTGCTATCATTATGACTCCAGTGATGCAAAAATGGATGATGCATATAGTGTTGTTCTTGGTTATTACACATGTTACATAGTGATGATACATGTAAATGATATGATTATGATCTTGATGATATGAGATCATAGGGATTAGTTGTTTTCACAGTCTTATGATTTGTTGATGATGATGAGTTCATACATATTGTTATATATATGTTATGGGATATCAATAAATTGCAGAAAGGGATATTATGGATGATTACTTAAGGTGCATAATGATGAAGTGGGTTTTCTTCTTAAATGAAGACATTGGCCCAAGAGAACGATGATGCCACAATTTTCACGAAGGCGTGGTTATTGATATACTATTGCTACATCTATTGGATGATACTTGGAGACATGGCATATTTAGCCACATATTGATGATGTTGAAGAATGATGCTTCATTTCCATATATTACTTCATGATGATATGATTGTTTCTCACATATGTTTTTGATGCATGAAAATATATGTTGTTATGCTGCAAAATTCTATACGAATTTGATGAACGTATAGAGGCTCTTTCTACAAAGGGAAAGGGAAAGTTCACCTTGATGAAGTCAAAGGAGATGAGTTCTATGGACCAATCATGTGTTGTTGATGCTGCATACTTGGGCAGAGGGTCATGATATTGGAACTACATAGCTTCTTGATGATGTTCAAAGTGATGTTGTCAGATTCTTATGCTACAAATCCTATATGGTATATGATGGTTACGGAAGACTATCTGGTCTTGCTACCTCACTATTGAGGTCTTTGGTTTTGGTTATTGTTGTGCAGGAAAATACCCTCTACAGATAGAGGCGATCCCTCTAGCCCTAGGGTGGGTCTAGAAACAAGGGAACATGATGAATTCCTGAATTCCTAGTTTGTAAATGAAAGATGGACTGAGACAGATATCCTACCTTGGTCGCATGTAGCAACAATCCTTCGATATTTTTCTTCACGTCTTACGCTCTGTTGGTGATGACATCCATGCACCTGAACAAAGATCAAACAAACGATGATAACATACAAGCATATAAATTCATCTACAACTATTCAACTAGTCAAGGAGAGTTAAACACTTCGAATATGAATAGAAACAAAGTTGGAACCATAAACCAGTCATGTATTATTGATATATGAAAAATAAGTTTACAACTTTATGCCTTGATGTTGTAGATCTCCTTCGACGGATTCAGTCGGGCACGTCTCAAGCATTCATTCGTCATTCGGCTCGAATGAGGTAATGGGCTTAAAATCTCCCTCAATAATGGAGTCTTCTTTGCTTTCTTCACACCAGCTATGGCTATTGATTGTTCAGCTAGATGAATCAATGTGAGGAAGAAGAATTTATAGGAGAGGAGGAGGAGGCTTGGGATCCACATAAGGTGGAAGAGAGGTCTATCCCTTTGGGGAGTTGCAAATTTGTAGGAACTAATAGGCCAAAGGGAGAAACTCAACTTGATCCAGTCGAACAAACCATCATGACTCCGCTCACGAAGCTATTGGACATGGAAGCTTCGTTTCTATTTTTAAAAAAATTCCAAAAGCAGCTTGGCGCGAGTTCCTTTCTGAGACAGAGTGCCAATGGGCGTGAGGCTCAATGTTAATTTCTTCATGGGCGCGAGGCCATAACTTCCTACCAACGCCGACCCAAAATCATAGTTTTGTGAAGGTCTGCTTCAGGAATGATCAACAGAGATTATGTTCTTGACATGCCAAGGGATGCAATGACATTTATGCAAGTGTATGACAGTACACAGGGGTCACCGAAGTAGTCCTCCAATGTTCGGGATGCGGATTGCAGGGACAGTGGGAAAATTTTGTGTAACGGATGCCCCCTAAATCATGAAGTCCGAGAGAGAGGAAGGGGTGAAATGCTTTACAAGAAAACGCCCAAACAAAAACGTCGTCGTCGGAAGACCTACAAGATCAAGTATAACTGATATCTCTAATACATAAATATGTGGTAAGGGCACAGCCATCCATAATAGAGAACATATAATAAGATCCAAGGTATGGACACAGCCATCCAATGAGAAGGATCATCAAATAGATTCAGGTATGGTCGCAGCCATCCAATCAGAAGATTCATGCATATAGCCATGATAAACCAAATCGTCCCGCAACCTGGATTTCATTAGACAAAACCCAAGGTCTTGCGCTCCATCTCGACCCAAACAAGTACAAATTAAAGCATGTGAATGAATGATCTAAAGTCCAACATGCAATAAAATCACCTGATTACCAGCGAATGATGAAAGTCATTAGCAGGTGCGAGAGAGACCACCAATAATGATAATGGTTCTCAAGGTATGGCTAGTACAATCCATATAATGTGAAAAATGAGTGATGAGAACCTGTCGTTGAATGCGAAGAACTTTCCATTAAGGCATGCAAGCTCTAAGGTACCAGAAGGGAGTCTCTAGATCAACTTCCTGGATAATGAGCTGAATTCGATAGGAAGTGATCAGTTGAAAGAGGGCCATAATGTTTCCCACATCATCGACACAAGACAAAGGAATAAGATGACAACGAATCAGGAATAAACAGAGGATCAGGGTTTGACAACTGCAGAAGGAATTTATCTTGAACATATTGGCGACGTGACTCCAGAATTCGACAGTATTTGACATCAAGGGATTTGAGGTCATGGTGACAAGGCAAAGAGCAGATGAGAGGTCAAAACGGATACCCCAATCCCATGGAGGCAAAATGACGAATGTGGGATGTCCCCAACCTGACACAAACTGCAGACAAGTGTCATGTTCAAGAGTGACATACTGCCGACACGACTAAGAACTGGTTCCATTTTTTCCCACCATTTCTGGCGAGTACCCCAATTATTTTTGAAAACAAGCTTGAAGGGGATAGCATATGCTTTCCATGTAATTTTTTCCTTCATACAAATCCATCCTAGTACATTTTACGAGCCCTATGAAGGAGGAACTTGGTAACGTCATGGTGACTATTTCCAATGTCATTTAGTTTTAACGAGTTTGACAAAGGAAGAACTTGACGTGTTTTCATGTTTAGAGAGTTTGAAATGAAGCGAAAAAGAAAACTCCAATAGGTCCCTTTTCATAGGTAGTCCCACAGATTCGAAAAGGTAGAAAACAATATCTAAGAGAACCTCTTAGCCATGTTCGACTAAGGTATTCCTTTTTCATAGATAATCTGTCCCAGCCTGAAAAAATGGGTAAACGAATACTGGGCAGATGACATTTCACAGCCTTTAATGAGTTCAAAATGACAAGAGTCTCCACAATCTTTTCAATTTTTGAGAGTCAGAAAAGAGTTGAACGATGAATCCTCTTGGAGGAACGAGTGGCATTAAGGGTAGCAACTGGTTCCAGTGATTGTGGAACTGCTCAGAACAAGTAAAGGTCAAGAGGCTGGCTAAGAAGACAACTCATTGCAGTGGTTCCTCGTGAATGTGTAAAACAATCAAGTGAGGGCATATGATCGGTCGAGCAGATGGTAATGATGAAATGAGAAAACCACGGCTCATCTAGAAAAACAGGCTAATAAAATGGCAATCATGAGAGGTAAAATAATAATGGTTTCATTTTTACACAATCTTGAAATCATGAAACTCTTCTTGAAGTTGGTTTCATTTTTACACAAGCTTGAAACAAAAACAAACTATGCTTGAAATAAGTGGACATCCTCCCAACATGGTGACTCAATTCAAGGTACGTGCCCCTCCAAGCTTCAATCCATTCACCTGAGTAAAAAGATGGATGGGGTGAAGGTTTAGTCACAAGATCAAGCGAAAGAATCGACTAGGATTTTACGAGATCTTATCAATGACTCGAATTGAATGGGAACTTGTTTCATTTTTTAACGAGGTTAAAACATTAAAAGAACTATCCTCATAACCTAATTCATTTTTTAATGAGGTTGACATAGTAAATAGACTGTCCTCATAAGAGCTAGTTTCATTCTTTAAGGAGCTTGACACAAGAAAACGAACTATGCTCCGAAAGAAGCTTGTTTCATTTTTTAAGGAGATTGACACAAGAAAATGAACTATGCTCTAAAAGAAGCTTGTTTAATTTTTTAAGGAGCTTGACACAAGAAAACTAACTCTGCTCCGAAAGAAGCTTGCTTCATTTTTTAAGGAGCTTGACACAAGAAAACGAACAGTGCTCCGAAATAAATGATCATGACGAATAAGAAGTCATGGCTTCCAAGTGTTTCTCATCCGACGAGAGAACAACAATTTGGAAATTAGGATCTAATGCCCCCAGTACATTGTGTGCTACCTCACTGACTAAATTATTAGTGGGCGCAGACATGGAACAGGTGGCCACATAATTGAATTGTGGCGGTGAAGATACCACTGTCAGGTAAGGACCAAGAAGGGACGATGGTAGACCAGATGTCATCAGGACCAAAGAATGAAAGTTGATCAATGGTCATGATCTGACCTTCTTGTGGAAAACAGATCACATGAAAGAGGGAAGAGACAAGCGCATCCATGGCATAAGGATAGTCGCACCCCAGGAGTAAATTAAAATCCAAGGGGCCTTGGACAACCATCACATCTATATAGACGGTTTTCCCTCCCAAATTAATAGGCAACTTTGGAATGATCCCTAAAGGTTGACTTGTTCCTCTATTAAAAACCAACAAATTCTGAGTAACAGGCACAAGATGCAGAGAACCTAAAGCTTTCTAGGTATTTGAAGAAAAAATACTAACCGAGGTGCCTTCATCTATAATCGTCCTCGGTACAACCATATTATAGGCCTGCATAGTGATCTCAAAGGGCACGTAAGAAGGACGACGGTATCCCGTAAATCGACTCCAATCAAAGGAAGCGACCAAAATACATGGAGGGGGTGCCATAGGAATAAGAGGATTATCCCTCTGTGTTACGGGAGCATAAATATCATCCTCCTAGGCTCCAGGAACGAGAGTAGGAGGATCAATTTCTGGAACTGTGGCGACAAGAGTCGGAGGATCACCTTCCTAGATCATAGAAACGGGAGGATCGCCCTTCGATCCCAGGGAATAAGAGGAAACAAAAATAACTTGACTGGGATGAGACCACTCTTGACGGAAAATACCTGATGAACTGTAGATGGAATCAGGTCAACATTTTTCTCAACCAATGATTGGTCGGGAAAGGACTCGGGAGACTGAATTTTAGAGAGTGGAATTGACCGGAGATGAATCATGGTCAATGACTTGATCAACTATTGGAGGACTCGAAGAAAAATTCTGGTAATCGAGGGGAAGACAGGACTCAGAAGTTGAAAGGGTATCCAATACTCTAGAAGCTTCATCAATATAAGGACAGCGGTGAATGGGATGGTTCCCTTCACAAAAACTACAAGGAAATTTGATCTTACCTTGTTTCTTATGAGTCTCATTA
The DNA here is from genome assembly GCA_034641835.2 of Pinus albicaulis. NCBI lineage: Eukaryota > Viridiplantae > Streptophyta > Pinopsida > Pinales > Pinaceae > Pinus > Pinus albicaulis. The sequence goes on along the minus strand of CM076570.1, from coordinate 271,277,521 downwards.
TCTTTAGCTGAAGGCTCATCATCAACATGATGCCCAGAGGTTGATGATGAAGGACGTATCAGGCCAACGGACCACACTTCGAGCACCTTGGGAATATCAGGGCAATCAGGAAGAAGGTGGTCAACCTCACATATCTTGAAAGGGAATTTTACTCTGCGAGACGGAGTGGGGAGTTTTTCGATATTAGTTTCATAGGTAGCAACAGTTGTTGATTTTTCCCTAGCTTATTTTCCTTCTTCTTCTTCGACTTCTTCTTCTTCTTCTAACCACCTAGTTACTAGAATCCAGACTTTCACCAGGTGAAGAGGAAGAACAAGGTGAAGAAATAGGCGAAGAAGGTGAGGGGTCAACCAGAGGATCAACATGGGGTTGACATGGATTAGGAAGAGGAGAACTTGGTTGAGAGACATTCAGTAAATTCGAAACCATAGGGGTTGAAAACAACCAAACTGGCAGACCAATGGTTAATCCCGGGAGGGACAACGTTGCCATATATGGAGCACTAACATTTCTGAAAGAAGGAAATGAACTAGGATTCCCATTTGAGGGGACCCCTGGGTTGATGGAAAAAGGAAGCATTTCCATTGAACTCAATCTAATAATCATTGAGGAATATAATTTTAACCAGGAATATGTTGTCGGTAATTAATTTTATGACACTGAAACAAAACTCTACTTTTTCATGTTTTAAGAGTCGAGAAAAGGACAAAAGGTGACTCTAGTCACTTTCAGTTTGGACGAGTGCAAAAGGACAAGTGCTCGATGATCTTTTCAAATTTTAAAGAGTCACTGAAATATCAAAATGACTACTCAGGAACTCTAAGCAAGAGGGTGTACCAAGCTCCCGAGAACTACAATATACACCTTACTGATCAAATGAAAGAGAAATGACCAAGGACTTAACGTACGTGTATGAAGTCTCTCCGAATGTTGTGTTCGGTGTATCACGGTTACAGGGAGGAAGACTTGGCTTCCTATGGATAAAGGATTGAAACCTATGGGGGTCTCCCTTTATATACACTACGGTACGGTGAGCACAAGTGCGTACTAGCGTTGTCTAATGCGAGATTGCGAGCGACAACTGCTAGGTTTAACAACGTCTGAACACACCACTAGCTTAGACCTCTAAGTGTGAGCGTTACGTTTCAATGCTTCCTTAGATTGATTGAGTTCATTTTAAAGTTTATCTTGAAATTATGTTTCAGTTTCAAGGCCTTATTGAATGTGATATGAAATATCTAATACACAACTATATGAGAGAAAGAATACCATTTCAATTCAATGAACAACTGGCTAAGAGAGGGATAGAGGTTCACAACGAAGCAACAATCAATCGAATGCAAGAATAACACTTTCTTTATGCTACTAATACTGCCAAAGCATAAAACGAAAAAATGCTTCTCTTGTTTTTCACTTTCTAATGAAGAAGAAAACTACTAATGCAAAAGATTACTTTTCATTTTCAAAAAAAGAGAAAGAATGAAAATTTTTGTTCTTTTGTATAAGTGAGAAGCAATAATGCAATGCTACACTAAAGGGATAAAACAAACACTAGCTTTGAGAAACTTGAATAAAATGATCAAAACACAAAGAGACCAATCCAAAGCGCATGTAAAACACACTCAAAACTAGGCAGGCACTCCTTCATGCAGAAAAGAGGACTTTCAAATCGACTCAATGAGCAATGCGATCTATGCTCGAGGTGATAGATGAAGGGTCAAAGGGACAACAGAATAACAGTTCGACAATCCTACAACACGGAGAATTAAAAGAAAAGACCAAGGAATCAAACGACAAGCTGAAAATATGAATGACTAAACCGATTCGTACACAGCTCGGAGACTCAATGAACATGTGGCCGAACAGGCAATCAAACACACCTAGAAACCCTAGGATGAAAAAGCCACACTGATTAGATGAGGGACAATCAACTGAAATGAACAAGACAGGAAAGTCAAAACCCAATCCAAGTGGATTAATCCAGGGAGAAAAAGCCAATATAGAGGGTAAGATGCACTGGAAACTCAGGAAAGAGGCCTAAACTCAAACCTACAAGAATTAGCACGACTGTTTAGTAGTAATCCATGTTGAACAGGGAAAATCACACTCGTGCCAAAGGCAACCCACGCCAATTGGCGCGACTGTGAGGAAAAAAACAGTGTCGAGTAAAGAAACCAAGGAAAAGAGAAAATGAAGTTGAGGAAAAGCCAGGCTGATCACTCTGAGAATAGGTGGAGTGGCTTGAAATATTCAAATAAGAAAAGAAATGACAATACAACCAAAGTTGGACAGACAAGAAAAAATCCAAAACGAACAACGAGAGACGATAGACACATTGATCCCCAGTATGGTCACCAAATTTTTGTGCAGGAAAATCCCCTCTGCGGATAGAGGCGATCCCTCTAGCCCTAGGGTGGGTCTAGCAACAAGGGAACATGCTGAATTCCTGAATTCCTAGTTTGTAAATGAAATATGGACTGAGACAAATATTTTACCTTGGTCCAACACTTTTGTCATGGCATGCAGCAGCAATCCTTCAATATTTGTCTTCGCACCTTGCTCTCCATTGGTGACGACATCCATGCACCTGAACAAATATCAAACAAACGATGACAACATACAAGCATAGAAATTCATCTACAACTAGTCAACTAGTCAAGGAGAGTTAAACACTTTGATTATGAATAGAAACAAATTTGGAATCAGAAACCAATAATGTATTATTGATATATGAAAAATAAGTTTACAACCTTATGCCTTGGTGTCATAGATCTCCTTCGACGAGTTTAGTCGGGCACGTCTCAAGCATTCGTTCGTTTTTTGGATCGAATGAGGCAATGGGCTTAAAGTCTCCCTCAACAATGGAGTCTTCTTTGCTTTCTTCACACCATCTATGGCTATCGACTGTTCAGCTAGTTGAATCAATGTGAGGAAGAAGAATTTATAGGAGAGGGGGAGGAGGTTTGGAATTCAAATAAGGTGGAAGAGAGGTCTATCCCTTTGGGGAGTTGCATATTTGTAGGAACTAATAGGCCAAAGGGAGAATTTGACTTGATCCAATCGAACAAACCACCATGACTCCGCTCACGAAGTTGTTAGACATGGAAGCTTCATTTCTATTTTAAATTTTTTTTCCAAAAGTAGCTCCGCAAGGGTGCCCTTTTGAGACAGAGAGCCAATGGGCGCGAGGCTCAGTGTTAATTTCTGCATGGGCGTGAGGCCATAACTGCCTACCAGCGCTGACCCAAAATCATAGGTTTGTGAAGGTCTCCTTGAGGAATGATCAACAAATATTATGTTCCGGACATGCCAAGGGATGCAATGACATTTATGGAAATGTATGACAGTACACAGGGTTCACTGAAGTGGTCCTCCAATGTTCGGGATGGGGATTGCAGGGATGGTGGAAAAATATTGTGTAGCAGTTATTAATGTCATATATGTCACTTGATGTAAAGGTCATCTAAAGACCCATGATATAATCATTGTAATACTTAGTCATGTTTGGACTATTGGGGGTCAATTGAATTATGTATATAATCCCATTTTGGGTATTTGATGTAAGCATGAGTCATTGGTGATATCAAAGGTCATATCTGGTTGAGTCATAAAGTCATGTACTTATTTGTATATCTTTTAGAAGATTTAGCATGTTCTCAGGGGGAGCATGGTGAGCATTCAATGTTCATACTCAACAGATCAAATCTTCAACGCTCATGTCATTCATTCAACATTAATCAACCCTTTTCCATAGATCTCACAGGGGGAGAGTGACTTGGTGTTTGAAAATATTGGTGCTTAACTTGATGTGTCTTACAAGTATTTACAGGTTGTGGTGACCAAACACCAAAGTGGTTTCCATCAATTACAAAGGGGGAGATTGTTGGCATTATGACTAATGTGTTGTCCTTGATGGCAACCTACTTGTAGCAGGATGAGTACATGTTGTCCTTGATGGAAACCTACTTAATAAATATGTCAACATGATGGTAGCAGGATGAGTACATATGTGACAGATAGACCAGAAAAATAAATATCAGTTTAGAGATAGGGAAATGATGAAAGTAAATTTTGAGGAAGTATACACAGGTTTTTTGAAGCAAAGTCGCGTACATACGTAGGTCTGGTGAAGAAAATACGCATACAGTTTCTGCACCATGGTATTGGCCCATATTAATGAGTGCAAAGACAGATATTTGATCCCGTCAAAGAATATTGTCAACATTAATAAGGCTTTGACCCAAGGTATTTGATAAGGCCTAAGCTATATAAGGAGATGGGGATCAGAGTGTTGTGTGTGCAAGTATTGAGTTATTAATTATTTTTTTGATATGAAATAAGTGAAACCAAGGAGTATGATGATGGATCAAATCTATTATATCTAAAATGACTACATAGTCCACTTATGGTTTGATATATTTGTGATGATGATGTTATGACGTGTGTTTGTCACTGTGTATGCTGAGATTTGGGTTTGACTGATGTTGGGTTGTGCAACGAAGGTATGAATATGTAATTACATATATGTACACAAGTTTTCTTCAGGAAGATCATGCACATACATGTATTTAATTTTGGGTAGTCAGGTGTCAAGTAGAAAAGTCGCGTACATATGCATAAGTTATTCATATGATTCACGTACATCTGCTAGGGTTTTGAAGTATGAGTTGTTGATAATGGTTGAATGATTTTTTTATGTTTGTTGTTGTTCATCAATGATGTCTCTCTCATGATAATCTATGTTTAACAGTTTTGTTTGAGTTGAATTGTTTATGGAATAATATGTTGACTAAAGATGTTGCTGCTATGAGATGATACGCATGTGGTTCAAAGATTTTTGATGGGGTATGTATGTGTCTCAGTGATTGTTTCAGTAGTGTAGTGATTCAGATATAGGGTTCAATTTGTTGAGTATGTACAAATCCATTCTTTATGGATAGCACGTACATACACGAGTATAGTTCAACATAGTAGTGTATATATTATGAAACATAGTTGACTAGGGTTTGCAGTGGAAACAATTGGTTGCAATGATGGGTAACAATGTATGGCTTGGTATATTGATAAGTGGTTGTGCATTGAAGTTTATGATCTATTCTGGTTTAATTTGATCTAATTGCACTAGTTTCATTTTAGTGAATTGATTCAACATCTGGTTATATATTTGGCTCAGTGATATGTGATGGTGTATCGAGATATTACGCAGGTATTATTTAGGGAAAGCACGTACATACACAGTTATGACTCACAACATTAGCGTATACATTCTGACATATGATTGATCAATGTTTGCAGTGACAGGATATGGTTTCAGTGATGAACAATGTGTGGCCTGGTAATCTGATGAATGTGTATACAATGATATAATTTGGTATGGTTATTTGAGAATAATTTAGTTCAATGATTGATTTGGTGATTCTGTTTGTTTAGAGTTTAAGTGATTTGATACAGTGTTTGGTTTTAGTATTGTTATTTGGAATTGGGCTTAAATGATGGCATTAGGTCCATTCTGAAAATTTGATGAAAATTGGCCTACAAGTTTTCATGTTTTGAGTCAGGTGGATCCATTATGAAATATTATGAAAAATTATCCACAAAGGTGCTAAGGCTTGGAGCCTTCAGTGAGGGAGTCGGAGCTCCCATCCAATAGTAGCTGGTAAATCAAATCGGGGGGTGGGAGCTCCCTTCTACTTGGTTATGGTAAATGATATTAGTGGGTTGGAGCTCCCTTCCAGTGGGTGCTGGAGAACAGGAGAAGGTAGTAGCATTCTGTAGGTGGGTGACTGAATGCTGGTATTAGTCTCCACCAATACAATATTGTAATATGGTTTCTTTATTATAAAATACAAAGACAGAGACGACATCAATGGTGGTTTTCTCCCACATTCGGTTTCCACCTAAAAATCTTGGTGTTCATGTGTCTTGATGTGTTTCTTATGTCTGATGGTTTATTATATTCTTACTGCACATGATTACTATTTAATCAATTCTTAATGAAGTATTGATACACTAATTTAAGTTAAACAAATGATGAATTAACTGAAAAGTTAGTTAATTGGATATACGCTAGTTGTTTGCATAATAGTCATGTACATACGCAAGTGTACTTCATTATAGTAATATACAGAAATATGAATAAGAAAATAAAAGTTTAAGTGAGTTTTAAAAATACCGATTCACCCCCCTACCCTCTCAGTATTTTTCCCAACAATATCAACATGGATTTTTTTCACAAAGCTCTCCACAAATTTTTAAGATTTCTAAAAAATGTGATTTTCAAGCTTTTAATCCTTTACAAAATAGATATTATTTTGAATTATCAACAATTGCGTCTTCTAGAACTCGTTCTTGCTGCTTTTTCATGGGATGGGTTGATGCTCCTGCATCAAATTCCCAAGGTACACAAATTTATAACCTGTTATTCATATTCTTTCTGGTCTTCTTGTAACAACTTCAAGTCGCAAGCTGGAACATGCCTCTGTAGTAACAAGTCTCCACTTTGCTACACAACACCTCACCAAACTTTATCCTAAGTTTGGGCTCTTGGAATCTCTTTGGTTCTTTCCTCTATAACCAATTGAGAAATCCTTGCTATAGGATGTTGCATATATTCTCACATTCACCTGCTATCACCTTCATAGAGAAAAAAAATCTCCTACCATATCTTCAATCAAATTTTACCTTATTCCATTGCTTCTGCTCCACACTACATAAAAGAATCTTCTGTACTCTGATACCACTTTGATGCAAATGATTTATGGAGTTTTTCATTTTCAATATTTTTACTGGTTCAATCTCGTGACTTGTGGGTTATGATTCCACAAAATCAGCTCATGCTCGCTTCCATTGCAAAAAATTAACAACCCTATGGTATGAAGCCTCAAAGGGTCCAATATTAATTCAATTGACTACATATTTTCAATGCCCAAAGGCTACAATTTATAGAGGAAATTACAATATTGTGGATCATTTCAAGATCCATGATCTTCTACATAAAGATCTCAACATGATCCTCTCCACAAATCTCTCAACATGAATTTTTTTTCACAAAGCTATCAACATGGATTTTTTTCACAAAGCTCTCCACAAATTTCTAATATTTCTCAAAAATGTGATTTTTCAAGATTTTAATCCTTTACAAAATAGATATTTTTCTTACTTATAAAAAATTGTGCCTTCTAGAACTTGTTCTTGCCAATTTTTCAGAGGATATTTTGATGCTCCTGCATCATCATATCTGATGAATTTCACAAAAGACCTTTTTTAGGTCATCCTGGTTATTAGAAAATGATAATAGCCATGAAAAATATGTATTATTGGTTGGGCATGAAAAAGGATATTTTTGAGTATATTTCCAGATGTTTAGAGTACGAACAAGTGAAAGTGGAGTGTAGGTATCCAATAAGATTATTACAACCAATCCCTATTCCTAAGTGGAAGTGGGAAGTCATTTCTATGGAATTCATCAAAGGACTACCAAAGACATCTAGACAACATGATGCCATAATGGTGGTAGTGGACAAGTTGAGTAAGGCAACTCATTTTATAGTTGTGAAGTCCACCCACATGGAAATTGATATTGCTCATATTTTCATGAAGGAATTATTTAGATTGCATGGTGTACCCAAGAATACTATTTCATATTGGGATGCCAAGTTCACCTAAAGGTTTTGGAAAACATTGTTTGTTGGTTTTGGAACATATTTAACATTTATTACAATGTATCATCCTCAAATGGGTGGATAGGCTGAAAGAGTAAATAGGGTTTTGGAAGACATGCTAAGGATGTATGTCATTCATTATCCCAAGAGATGAGAATATTTTCTACCTTTGGAAATATTTTCTTACAACAATAGGTATCGGGAATCACTGAAGATTTTGAGGCTCTATATGGTATAAAATGTTTAATACACCCATCAGATGGAATGAACCAGTGAATATGGTGCTTCTTGGACATGACATTATGAAGGGAATGGAATAGGAAGTGGTTGCTATCAAGAAGAAATTGAAAGTGGCTCAATATATAAATAAGAGTTATGCAAATCAATAGAGAATGCACAAGTAATTCTAAGTGGGGAAACATGTTTACCTCTGCATCAAACTAAGGAAGATTTCACTGAGAATAGGATCTTGTGATAAGTTGGAACCAAGGCTTTGTGGACCATTTAAAATTCTATAAAGAGTGGGCCTAATGGTTTACATACTATCCTTGTCACCCACATTGGAGGCACATGATGTTTTCCATATTTATTTGATTAGAAATTATGTGCATCATGCTAATCATGTTGTTGATTGGTCTATGATACAGGTGGAATCTAGGGGAGAATTCCCAACCAGAACCATGGTGCATTATGGATATGAGGAATATTATGCTGAACAATCGAGTAATTAAGTAGGTCAAGGTGTAGTGGAAGCACTTAATTGGATCAGATGAAACCACTTGGGTGATGGATGATCGTATGAGGGTATCATACCCATTTTTATTTACTGTGTTATTAAAAGTAAAAAGAGTTGTGTGACGTGTATAAAGCTCATTGTTTAATTTTGTCTTCAGGTATAGAACACCTATGATGGTGTTCCTCTTAGGGGGTTGGGTTTGTGAGAACCCTTTTTGCAGCCCCTCTTGGAAATGTCACTATGAATTGTAATTCATTTCAGTAATGGGAAAATGTAAATAATGATTGGGTTAGAGTAGTGGACATATATTCAAGGCTTTTAGGAGGAGGAGTTACTTGGGAAGTTATTGAACCCATGCTACTTAATTTATTATTATACCAATTCCCTGACGAAGTTTAGTGGTGTGTTGGTGAAAGCATTGAAGTTATATATGGGCCTATAGAGTAAAGGACAAGCCCATATACTCTATGATCTCATAAAACATGTTGGTGTGGTAAACACACAAGGAAGGGACATGAAGAAAAGAGACTAATGAGAGAAAATATGTGAGGATTATGCAGAGTTACAAAACATGGTATCAGAGTGAGTATGCTAAGTGACGTAGGCAAAGATCATGAGAGAGCTCACAAAAGAAGGAGTAACGAATGATAAATGCATAAAAGAACACAAAGTGCGGGAATGGTAGTAAGAATGGATCTACAATGGAGAAATGCCTTTCTTTAGCTATGATATGTGATTGGGATAACGTTTCCGGTTATTCATTAAGGCTAATGGTGTGTGCTTGTCATTGGTTATCCAATGAAGGTTCAATGGAGAATTTGAATCACTCAGTGCTTTCTTTAGAGTTGATGAACCACTAGGATGCTTGTTAGAAGGCTGATAAACCACGTGGCAGCCCGAGACACCCCAAGTGCTTGCTTAAAGGAGCTAATAAAGCACTATGTTCTTGCCTCAAGGCTAATAAAACACTTATGTGCTTTCTCAGTCAGCTGATAAACCATCTGGATAGTGGGTTCTTGAATCCTACAATCCTTGCCTTGAAAATCCAATTGATAAACCACCCATATAGTGTATTCATTCTCTTAGAATTGAACTATATTTCACTAAGCCTTAGGTGAATCCTTGTGATTAATTTCAGTTGGAATATAGGGTCACTATGGTGCTTACTGCTACAAGAAGTACATAAACCACATGGACAATGCACTCGTCTCTATGATTTTTTGTTGACTATTATTGTTTTGAATTCCCTTGAGCACTTAACCGCTAATACTCTAAATCCAACTCTGGGGTGGTAAACTGCAAGAAATATTGCAATGTATCTGGCCTATGGTTTGCTAGATATTTGAAGTCCCTCCCTAAGTTACTGGTCATTTAAGCTATAAAAATGTGTGTATTTACTTGTATACATATATGGTGCACCATGAATGATGAGTGCTATTGTTATATGTTATGAAAATGTATGTATTAGCATTGTTAATTGAGGAATGTGTTATTCCTATTTGTTTATGATGAGGTGTTGTATGTATTCTTTCATGGTTATGAGGGGCTTAGAGGCCTCTATGTTTGTTGATACTTTCTTAAGTTATGGATCTATTTACATGGTGATGTATGATTGTATGAAGTGTTCAACTGAATTCCATTATGTGTGATTTCCTTTATTTGATATGTTATGAACATTATGGATCTCTTGTTGCTTAAAGACTGTTGGAAGTCTATGCTTGGTGTTGTGTATGACATGATATATCGGTAGATTTGATAGTGTCTTTGTGGGATCCAATATGTGGTTTAATATGATGCTACTATCTGAAGTTATAGCGAAATATTAACTATGGTTCAGCTTGTTTCACTACATGATTGCAGGCTTGATTCATAGACCCATTGCATGTATTATGGATTTTTATAATTTTTGGAATTTTAGTGTTGAATGAGGCGGTTTCATTCCTGCAAGAATTGGTGTTCTAAGAAATAATAGGTTTCAAGGAAAGATTTGGAAAATTCCCTTGAAATACTTATAGTTTCTAAGTCTAAATATTGTAGAGAATCAGACTTGTATCTGGAAGCAAATAATTCATTAGCGGGGTTTTGTATTAAAAACAAATGTATTTTAGGACTAGCAGATGTATCCGAGAGTTTGGGCATCCGACTGGTTTGCACTTGCCCATTTTGAGAATGCAACAAATTAAAAATGATTCAGATAACTCACTAGGGATTAAGTAAAAGAAAAAATCTAGGATGGGGCTTGCTTGGGTGTTTGACGACAGGAAGCTAGATTTACTTGTAAGCCAAATTTCATTTGTGTCCAGAGTGGGATCCATAGAAATGATTATTGGTGCAAGGCTAGATTACCTCGCGACTAGGGGAAGTACATGATATCCGAGACAACCAAGGGTAAGGGAACAACAAAAAATTGTGTAACCACGAATGTGGGATAACGCCATATTCCTCGAATACTTGGTCCGAAGATATGGAAGTCTGGGAGTTTGGGGGGGGTGTCATTTGGGAATTTTTGTTTTCACCCAAATTTCCCTTAGGACCTAGTATAACATATAATCATTGTATAAATTAAAGGGTCAACTTTGGTGGGACTCGCTTTTTATATTGTGGTGGTAAGTTCCATATATGTACAACTATGTTCGTGTCGACACCACATGGATATTGTGAGTGATGTGGCAAGGGTTAATTGGTCAATCTTCACAAGGGCATAAATCTCAAACCAGAGATTGGATTGGGATAAAATTTATATCATTGGAAATCTCTCAACGAGTTGAATGCGATTGTGTTGACCAAAGTTAATTATGCAAGCTTTGTTAAAGAAAGATTTTTGTAACCCCATCTTAATAGTGAGACCATGGAGATTGGGTTAGTTAAAAGTAACACCTCCCATTAGCATGGACATTCAAAGGGGATGGGAGGGAGGATTACACTTCTGCACTCTCTCCACCCAAGTTCAAATCCTAGTGGCACAATGCTTTATTTTGTCTTCTCTAAACAAAGTTGGTGCCCCTATTTGAGATGTCTTAGCCCTAAGGTGAAGCCCAAATTTCATATTAAATATATTTCACACATTGTGAAACATAATTTAGGATTTGCATTGATAATTAATCAAATTTAAATTTATTATCAAAATAATCTTAGATAATAAAAAATTTCATAAGTTTAACTATTAAAAAAAAACTCAAACTCTTATCTTATAACATAGACCCATTTGATCCTCTTAATTTTAACGTGGATTCACATCAATTTTATCGAATTCAAATCATTACATCTCACTTGATAAACATATTTTCAAATTTTATCTTTAATAATTTTAGTTTGATGAGTTTGAAAATATCCAATTTCAAATGTATTTTTAATCCTTTAGAAGGTGTTATCTTAAATAACACTTAGATATAGTTTGGAGTTAATTTGTCAAATTAGCTAGGTCTTTAAATTTTCTCAAAATAAAATTACATGTACAAAGTATCAATTTTCTCACCTAGTCAGTGTGTAGAGTCAACATGGGTCTAAGTGGGATCCACAATATGAGTCAAAGTCCAAATCATCATTTTTTTTGGTCTCACTTGTGTTAGCCACCTATAAAAATTTGTCATACCAAATGGTGGCTAAATCTTTTTTAGCCTTCAAGAGATAGTTTCTTTTGAAAACCTATCATCTTTTGAAGTCTTATGATGATCTTTACCCTCTGAGTTAATATTCACTGTTGTTTCCCTCATATTCCTAAAGTACCTGTTGTTTCACCAAGAGAGAAAAAATGCTTAAAAGGCCCCATTTTCCCTCATTTCACTTCTCCATTTCACTCTTATCAAATCCCTTTTTTCCCTTTACCCCCCTTCATACAATCCCTCCATTAACCTTCATCTAACCTCTAAATCATTCCAATAACCCTTTTAAACCTTTTATTTCCCTTTTATTTGGTTTAAAAATGCCTCCATTTACCTACCAAAACCCTCAATTTGGCTTAAAAAACACTATTTTGGGCCTAAAAGCACCCTTCTGAAATACAATAGGTTTTAAGCCTCTGAGTGCTTAATTCCTTAGCCCCTTTCTCCATGTGGCCGAAGCCCCGCAATCAGGTGCTTAAAAGGCCTACAAACCTCTTCCAAACCCTTATTCCCTTTGATTTTCATCACCCCGATGTTTCAAAATTAAAACGATTTTGGACCGTTGATCTATCCAGATCAACGGCCATCAGGCCATCCTTCCCTCCGCTGTTCATTCACCACGCTTTCCTCCATTGAAAGCAACTCGCCTCTTTATTAAATCCTAGCCATCCATCTTATAGATCCAATGGCCAGGATTTATCCCGACCATTCAAAAACCCCGAAAACCCCTCCGCTACACGACGAAATACCTCACGTCATCATGGGCCCCGCTTACCTCTTTAAACTCGCAACTTTTCCCATCACACACGATCCACATCGTCGGAGCTGGAGCCTCCAATCCGACGGCGGACGATGCATTTCACATTTTTTTTGCGCCCGCGAGTTAACTCTGAAAAAAACGCGAAATGGGTGGTTTTGTAAATCCACGTGTCAAGCGACGTACCGTATTGCGTTATTTTTCGGAAAACCACTTCCCCCCTCAACGCCACGCGAAAACCATTAATGGTTTTCCGCCAAACCACCGCCCTCGCCACATTGTTTTTTCATTTCTTAATCTTGGACGTTGATTGTTAAGATCGAATGGCTTATATTATAAATACAACCCATTCATTTGCCCTCACCTTTGCTCCCAAATCATTTCACCGATTGATCCCAACCATTGGATATTCTAATCTGACGGCTCTCATTGTATTTCACCTCCATTCGCTTGCCCTCCATCTATTTTTCCTAAACACTCCGTTAGAAGATCTCCACCGTTGATCAATCTAATCTGATGGTTCCGATTTAACCTCGTGCCCAAACCTTCAAAGCAGCTATTTAACCTATTTTCGCAGGGTTTTTATAATTTTTGTTTATTTTTTGCAGGATATATGGGTTTTCCCATAGTTTTAAAAATAATGCTAAGGCCAGGGATGACGATCCCCCAGGCCATTATTCACGAAGAAAAATAATCTACAAGGTTCAAACTATGATTTTTCCGTGCCTTATGAGCATTAGTGATGTCATAAAACCTTCTGCATGCCTGCAACACAGCGAAACACAGTAAACATCAATTAAATGAAGATTATCAGTGTCAAAGGTGAAGATCAGTGCATAAATGAAGAATTAATAATTTTAAACAGAGTTTAAAGGGATTAAGGCACAAATTCAGGAATCAAAGACCTAATCCATAGTCAGCAAGGAATAAAAGACCCGAAGATGAAGATCAAGGCCTAATTAAGCCTAAAACACAGACAAAGAACAAATTAAAGGTGTATTAAGGAAAAACAAAGAAAAATATCAATAAAGGGCCTCCAATGCCACATCAAAGGCTAATTGAATCCTCTTATGCTACCAAAGAGCCACCCGCAGCCTTAATAAATCAAAAGAAGGCATAGTTATTGCCCAGTCAGTGATATTTTTGCCTAAAGACAGCTGAACATTTATTTCAAACAAAGGAACTTATTTCAAATTTTCAGCGAAGTTGTTGAAAAGATAAGAAAGAGCCTTAAAGTCAATCTTCTCATCCACTAAGCCTAAAAACAGAAAACAGAGTTATGAGACAAAGTTTTAAATTGGATGCTTTCCTGCCTTATACCTTGCATGGTTTTCAAGGCTAGGAATTGCATTAAGTGTAGAATTAATGATACTCAACCCTAGAAACTCTTCCATCTCTTCATTTTCTTATAAAATCTCCTTGAGGAGCACATTGTAAAAGGTTGGTCTCTGGATATCTGTTGCATGTGAATAGTTTTCTGAAGTTGTTGCCCTGTTTGTAATTGAAGATACATAAGCTGAGATGAGAAGTTTGAAGCTGTAGAGACCCACTGGACTTGATGATTGTAACTGGTTTGAACATCAAATACAAGCTGATTTATGGGATCCTTGTCTATGTCAATGGTGATGTGTTTCTTATTGTAAATTGTTATTTTATTTTTTATTTCCATTATGTCCACTTTCTTTGATAAAGAACAACAAATATAGAGCTACTCTTAGTAGTACCCTACTCTCACTGATCAGCTTTATCTTTATGTTTTCCTCCAATTGTGTATTTAAGAATGACTTAAATTAAGTGTAAACATTATCAAGGAATGTTGGTTATTCCATGTCTTGAGGTGAAAAACTTGAAAGGAAGTTCTTGAATGATATTTTCATTTCATGCTAAGTAGATTCAAAACTAGGAAATTTTATGGTTTGCCCTGTCTTCTAGTTCTATCTACAAAGGTTGTCTGAAAGTTTCCCTTAAGAGTATGTTGAAAGTAGGATAGTTTCAAATTACTTACCTGATCTTAGACTACTTTTTTATGTTTATCATGAATGTTTTTCTTTTTAATAGGCTGAAAGCAAGCTAAGTTAAAAGTATTTACTTGATCCTAAGCTATTCTAAGTATTTAAATGTTTTCTATTGAAAGTATATCAAAAAGGTGCTAGTTTAAAAAAAGTACTTACCTGATCTTAGATTACTTTTATGTCTTTCCTTAAGTGCATGCCAAAAGCAAGATAGTTTCAAAGTACTTACTTGATCTTAGGCTGTCCTTTGTTCCTTCATCTGTTTGATTTCCCTCACTCCATCTCTTATTGTTTCATTTTATAAAATCAACTTAAAGAGATCCTTCGACATAGATGACTTGCCCCATGGACCACTCTTGAACCTTGTTGTTTCAATTAAATCCTCTTATGACTCCATAGCCCAATGGATTTAAACTGCTCCTTGCCTATCTTATTAGCTGAATCATTCTTTCACCTACATACACCTTCACCCTTCATTTAGACTTCCTTCACCTTCATTATATCTTTCCCCAACCAAAACAAACAAAAACCTTGTTCTTCATAACTAGCCTAATATCACATTCCAAAACCTTAAAATATAAATCAATCTTTGCACTTATAGAGAGATCCCTCTCTGGATTTAGGAGGGCTAGATCCTAGAATCCCAAAGTGGTTCATATGTAGGCTTTGCAGCTTGTATTTTCCAATCTTGAAAACTACAGAGGCCTAACATTCTGGCGACTCCACTAGGGAATTTTTGAGTGAATTTCATCTTAGATACCCTTAAGACCTCAGAAGACCCATAATCTCCTTAGATTGGTATGTAAATCAATAAATGGTGGTGGAACATAAAACATTTTACCTCTAGAAGAGCTGAAAATTTCCACCTGGTAACTCCACTGGCCTCCAGTAGGCCTATTACCCCTCCAGTCTTTATAGACTCTTTTTGGAATGCATTAAGCAATCCCAACAATATTATTGGTGGACAGAAAAATTTAAATCATCCACCTGGAAACTCCACAACTCTCAGAATACCAAATGACTCCTCTGGTAGAAGACTCTAAACTGGTTGAATAGACACAGTGACCTCTTTCTTGATTTACAAACATGATTTTAAGGATACAACGAAGATATGCCCCAATGAGTAGAGATCATATCCCTGGGTTTCCACATAAGATGCCCTAGGTGAATTGGGATGACAACTTGCCTGTTTTTAAAGGTGAAAAGTTTGATGACCCTTTATTACATCTCATCAAATTTCATATACATGTATGGAGGTTGAAAGTTGAATGGCATGAAGATTTCCTAATGAAAATGTTCATGTTAACATCAGAAGGAAAAGCTAGGGATTGGTATGAATGGTTGAAATCTGGTAGTTTGTTTTCTTTAAAGGACCTTGAATATGTGTTTTATGAGAACTATAAAGGAAACACTACATCATTTTCATGGGGTGGGATACATTATGACCCATCACAAAACATCACCCAACACATCATAGACAATGATGATGATTTGGAAGAAATACATCATGAATATCTTTTAACAACCATCCATCAGTTTAATGTCCTATTGAACAATTATAAGAATATAGATGAATCAGTTGAGGAAGAAATCAACCAAGAAATAAAGGACATTCCTCAAGATATCCTTGAAAACCCAAATAATGATTCATCATCCCTTATAGCTGAGGCTCAAGAAGACATCCAGCCTCAAAATCAGTCTTCACAAGAGACAGAGAACTGTTGTACTCCTGTTCAAAGGAACATAGAAACATCTTCCCCTTTGATAGAAAAAGAGATAGATCAGACTATTAATAAATAGCCAGTCTCTGAAACTTTTTTGCAAAACAAATACTCTTGCCCATTCACATAGAGAACTTTCCTGTGCAAATTTAGAAAGTTCTTTTGTAGATCAGAATAAAGAAGGACTTGCTGATAACCTAGTATGTCTGATTGGTAGTATTACTTATATTTATGATTTTCCTAACTGTGATCTATCTAGTGATGATGCTCCCCAAACAGAAGTGAATTTTGCAGGACCATCATTAGCAGATTTATGGGAGGAAGATCAGTTCCTTCAAAGAAGTAATGAGCCAGTGCAAACTATTTATGATACTGATGAAGAAAGTTATGAAAGCTTGGAAGTAAGTAAATATTCGTTGGATCTTTGCTCTACTTCATCCCAGATCATCAGTAATAGTTTCCATGTGATTGGGAATCAGCAGCCTTTCAGCTCAAAGGTTGAGGAGGAAAGTTGTGAAGAAATTTTTGGGCAGGTTGAAACCAAGGAGCCTTCTCTTGAAAAAGAGGAAGCGCTTGAATATACCCCTGCACAAGAATATAATAACCTCTTCACAAAGTTCAGCCCACTAAATCAGAGTATTTTGGGATTTCAAGAGGAAAATACTGCTAAATATGATGAGTCCTCTAGTTCAGAAAATAATGAAGATGAGGAAGCTTTTCTTTCCCAAGAGAATATTTACATTGATCCAGTGGAGAAAGAAGAAATTTCACTACTTATTAATGTGCAGGTTAAGGATGATGATGCTTCCAAGGAACATACTGAAGGTGCAATCCTCAAAGCTGATATCCTAGAGGCAGACCATCTACCAATCATGAAGGGCCAAAAAGAAGAGAATTCTCATCTTTTCTTTGTTGATCCTATGGAAGAGTGTGTGGAGGGCCCAACTAGCTCAATTTCTCAAGTATGGATCCTTTGCAGGAGCCAAACACCTAAAATTTTGTCACCTCCTGTGACAACCTTGACTTTAAAGATCAAGATTCAATATGTACCATGGTTACCTCTGACTAGTAGCCAGTTTCTCTGTTCCTTTTTCTCACTACTCAATTGGCTACATTGGCATTATTGTACCATATAAAGCAGAAATATTCCAAGTTAGAGTAGGTTAGATAGGAATGTAAATAAAGCTCAGCTTTGAGCATTTAGTTAGTTGTTGGTTTCTTCTTTGAAAGAAAAAATGAGAAAAATACAAAAAACAATAGAAAAGAGAAAAGAGGGCAGAGTAAAAACAAGAAAGATACAACCCCATACCAAAAAAGAGAAACAAAATCTAAAAGTGTGCAAGCTCAAATGCCACTCCTAAAAAACACACTTCTAGTTAGTCATACAGCCTAATCATGACTAATTGGTTTTTAAATTTACTGCTGATAGGTTAGTGAATTAGATCAACCAAACAGCATAATCTTGGCTTATCAGTAGGGTAGATTAGGATAGAAAAAAAAGGTTCAAACAAGTTCAAAATCTGAACCTATGAGTTTCAAAAAGAAGAATGGCTCTAATCTGTTTAAATCTTGAGCCAAAGATGGAAGAACTGGTTCTAAAAAGATCAAAACTTGAACCAGGAAAGAGAGAAAAGATAGCTCCAACGAAATCAAATCTAGAGCTGAAGAAAAATGAAGGATGTTCTTAAATATTCAGATCTTAAGCCTTCACAATTTTGTTTTAATTTTCTGCAAATTTTAGTCTATGTGCAGCTTGTTTTTATGCCATAGATTAGCAACAAGTTAGACTGTTTAATCCTAGCTTGGCTGATTTTAAATTTCTGTTCTAGAAATTACAGAATAAAAATCTGTCAGACAGTCTAATCCTGACAAATTGTAGTTAGGTAGAGAAGCTTATGAACTCAACTGCTTAATTTGAGTTCATGGAGAAATAAGAGTAGAACTAGACTAGTTTTATGTTTTCAATAAAAGAATAAAATGTTGATGAAAATGTTTGCAAGTCCAAATGCACCTACAGAAGAAAAAATGTTAGGAAGTAGGTTGTGTAGGTAGTTGTTTGGGGAAGAATCTTTCTACTGATATCAAATGTTCTAATCATCTTACAAGCAGCTGATCAAAGAAGAGGAAAAGGTTATCAAGGTACAAAGCCACTGATCTACATCCAGAGAATGTTGTTTTGAGGTTCTTGACACCTCCAAGGAGCTGCCATCCCAAGTTGGAGCCGCTATTAGCCACCTATACAAATTTGTCATACCAAATGGTGGCTAATTCTTTTTTAGCCTTCAATAGATAGTTTATTTTGAAAACCTACCATCTTTTGAAGTCTTATGATGATATTTACCCTTTGAGTTAATCTTCACTATTGTTTTCCTCATATTCCTAAAGTACCTGCTGTTTCACCAAGAGAAAAAAAATGCTTAAAAGGCCCCATTTTCCCTCATTTCACTTCTCCATTTCACTCTTATCAAATACCTTTTTTCCCTTTACCCCCCTTCATACAATCCCTCCATTAAACTTCATCTAACCTCTAAATCATTCCAATAACCCTTTTAAAACTTTTATTTCCCTTTTATTTGGTTTTAAAATGCCTCCATTTACCTATCGAAACCCTCAGTTTGGCTTAAAAAACACTATTTTTGGGCCTAAAAGCACCCTTCTGAAATACAATAGGTTTTAAGCCCCCGAGGGCTTAATTCCTTAGCCCCTTTCTCCATGTGGCTGAAGCCCCGCAGTCGGGCGCTTAAAAGGCCTACAAACCTCTTTCGAACCCTTATTCCCTTTGATTTTCATCACCCCGACGTTTCAAAATTAAAACGATTTTGGACCGTTGATCTATCCAAATCAACGACCATCAGGCCATCCTTCCCTCCGCTATTCATTCACCACACTTTCCTCCATTCAAAGCAACTCGCCTCTTTATTAAATCCTAGCCATCCATCTTATAGATCCAACGGCCAGGATCTATCCCGACCATTCAAAAACCCCGACAACCCCTCTGCTACACGACGAAATACCTCACGTCATCATGGGCCCCACTTACCTCTTTAAACTAGCAACTTTTCCCATCGCACGCGACCCACACCGTCAGATCTGGAGCCTCCAATCCGATGGCAGACGATGCATTTCACATTTTTTCTGTGCCCGTGAGTTAACGCTGAAAAAAAACGTGAAATGGGTGGTTTTGTAAATCCACGTGTCAAGCGACGTACCGTATCGCGTTATTTTTCAGAAAACCACTTCCCCCCTCAGCGCTGCGCGAAAACCATTAATGGTTTTCTGCCAAACCACCACCCTCGCCACATTGTTTTTTCATCTCTTAATCTTGGTCGTTGATTGTTAAGATCAGACGACTTATATTATAAATGCAACCCATTCGTTTGCCCCTCACCTTTGCTCCTAAAGAATTTCACTGATTGATCCCAACCGTTGGATATACTAATCCGATGGCTCTCATTGTATTTCACCTCCATTCGCTTGCATTCCATCTATTTTTCCCAAGCACTCCATTAGACGATCTCCACCATTGATCGATCTAATCTGACGGTTTCGATTTAACCTCGTGCCCAAACCTTCAAAGCAGCTGTTTCACCTATTTTCGCAGGGTTTTATAATTTTTGTTTGTTTTTTGCAGGATATTTGGGTTAACCCATAGTTTTAAAAATAATGCTAAGGCCAGGGATGATGATCCCCCAGGCCATTATTCACGAAGAAAAAGAATCTACAAGGTTCAAACTATGATTTTTCCGTGCCTCATGATCATTGGTGATGTCATAAAACCTTCTGCGTGCCTGCAACACAACGAAACACAGTAAACATCAATTAAATGAAGAGTATCAGTGTCAAAGGTTAAGATCAGTGCATAAATGAAGAATTAATAATTTTAAACAGAGTTTAAAGGGATTAAGGCACAAATTCAGGAATCAAAGGCCTAATCCACAGTCAGCAAGGAATAAAAGACCCGAAGATGAAGATCAAGGCCTAATTAAGCCTAAAACATAAACAAAGAATAGATTAAAGGTGTTTTAAGGAAAAACAAAGAAAAATATTAGTAAAGGGTCTCCAATGCCACATCAGAGGCTAATTGAATCCTCTTCAGCTACCAAAGAGCCACCCGCAGCCTTAATAAATCAAAAGAAGGCATAGTTAAATCCCAGTCAGTGATATTTTTGCCTAAGGACAACTGAACAGTTATTTCAAACAAAGGAATTATTTCAAACTGTCAGCAAAGTTGTTGAAAAGATAAGAAAGAGCCTTAAAGTCAATCTTCTCATCCACTAAGCCTAAAAACATAAAACAGAGTTATGAGACAGAGTTTTAAATTGGATGCTTTCCTGCCATATACCTTGCATGGTTTTCAAGGCTAAGAATTGCATTAAGTGTAGAATTAATGATACTCAACCCTAGAAACTCTTCCACCTCCTCATTTTCTTATAAAATCTCCTTAAGGAGCACATTGTAAAAGGTTGGTCTCTGGATATTTGTTGCATGTAAATAGTTTTATGAAGCTGTTGTAGCCTTGTTTGTAATTGAAGATACATAAGATGAGATGAGAAGTTTGAAGTTGTAGAGACCCACTGGACTTGATGATTGTAACTGGTTTGAACATCAAATACAAGCTAATTTATGGGATCCTGGTCTATTTCAATGGTGATGTGTTTCTTATTGTAAATTTTTATTTTCTTTTTGTTTCCATTCTGTCCACTTTCTCTGATAAAGAACAGCAAATATAGAGCTAGGACTTACTCTTAGTAGTACCCTACTCTCACTGATCAGCTTTATCTTTATGTTTTCCTCCAATTGTGTATTTAAGAATGACTTAAATTAAGTGTAAACATTATCAAGGAATGTTGGTTAGTCCATGTCTTGAGGTGAAAAACTTGAAAGGAAGTTCTTGAATGATATTTTCATTTCATGATAAGTAGAGTCAAAACTAGGAAAGTTTATCGTTTTCCCTGTCTTCTAGTTCTTTCTCCAAAGGTTGTCTAAAAGTTTCCCTTAAGAGTACGTTGAAAGCAGGCTAGTTTCAAAGCACTTACTTGATGTTAGACTACTTTTTGTGTTTATCATGAATGTTTCTCCTTTTGAATATGCTAAAAGTAGGCTAAGTTAAAATTCTTTACTTGATCTTAAGCTATTCTATGTGTTTTAAATGTTTTCTATTGAAAGTACATCAAAAGCATGCTAGTTTAAAAGTACTTACCTGATCTTAGATTACTTTTATGTCTTTCCTTAAGTGCATGCCAAAAGCAGGATAGTTTCAAAGTACTTACTTGATCTTAGGTTGTCCTTCGTTCCTTCATCTGTTTGATTTCACTCACTCCATCTCTTATTGTTTCATTCCATAAATTCAACTTAAAGGGATCCTTCAACATAGATGACTTGCCCCATGGACCACTCTTGAACCTTGTTGTTTCAATTAAATCCTCTTATGACTCCATAGCCCAATGGATTGAAACTGCTCCTTGCCTATCTTATTAGCTGAATCATTCTTTCACCTACATACACCTTCACCCTTCATTTAGACTTCCTTCACCTTCATTATATCTTTCCCCAACCAAAACAAACAAAAACCTTGTTCTTCATAACTAGCCTAATATCACATTCCAAAACCTTAAAAGATAAATCAATCTTTGCACTTATAGAGAGATCCCTCTCTGGATTCAGGAGGGCTAGATCCTAGAATCCCAAAGTGGTTCATATGTAGCCTTTGTAGCTTGTATTTTCCAATCTTGCAAACTACAAAGGCCTAACAACTTGTTCATATTATTGTTTAGCCACTTTTGTAGAATTTCGTAGCGGGTCTAGTTATGAAAACAAAGGGTTTGCTATGAAATTTCTTGAAAGTTTCATAGAAAATATGTCACTTATGCCACCTACGAAACCCTGCTACTATTGGTAACAATCCATTTTTTTTTAAATCACGAGTTAGAGTCTCGATGGATCATGAGTATATGTCAGAGTTTACCTTTATCCACGATCACCAAATGTAACATTGCAAAGCACTCAATCCATCGTTGTCTTTTTCATTTTGAATTGGCTTTTCTATCATAGAGAGGTCTAACTGTCATTAGGAGAAATTGCAGGTTGCAAGAAGGAGCTCAATACATGTTCCAGTCATGGCGCAGAAGAAACAATACAAAGGAGGCTCTATGGTATGCTATGAACCCACAAACACGAAGCTTTTGGAAGAAGACCCAGTTTTCAGCCAGTCATTTTCCAGCATTAGATGCCTATATTTTTGCTAGAAATTGCAGGGTTTCCATGGACAGATTAGTAAGTATTTTGCTGTGAATTTCATAGGAACAGAAAACAAGGTTGGCATGTTGAATTTTGCAGTGTCCCCTGATACAATTTTCGTGTGCTACAGAGATTCCCAGGTCTAGTGAGATGTGGTTCAATGTTCATAGGTTTCGGCTACTCAACTGTGATGATTTTCTCAAGGCTGAATATAAAGTAATTGACATGATTGCTAGCATTTCTAGGGTTTTCATTAAAGAACCATTTTCCAAATTTTTGATGGTCATCCAGAAATATTTTACATGTGAAGGCATGTTTAATATGGTTTACCAATATCACTTCAGAATGCTCTTGCATTTTATAGGTAAAAAACCTCTGGACATCCCTTTTTATCATTTTAGGAGTTTGGGGAAGATGGATGATAAAGTCTAGGCCAAACCCGATGCTAGAAATACTTCTCTCTTCCATCATTGCCTCATCAAATTGCTTTTTTTAGAAGAGTTAAATAAGTTAAACAAATATTGGCTTACTTTCTTGTTCTTGAGTGGTTATGAGATATATGTTGCTACCCCTTCTAGAAAAGCTCCAAAATCTCAGTAAAAGACTCCTAGAGAAGAGAAAGAACCAGAACCAGAACATATAGTAAAGAATTCCACAAGCACATGGAAAATGATGACTGGAAATCAGAGTAGAGGGAAAGGTAAATTATCTGATATTCCAGAAGTAATTCAACTTGAAGAAAGTCCAGTTGTGCAGCCTTTGCAAGTGAATAAGACAGAAATTCAGAAAAGGAACAAGAGGGATAAGAAACTTGAATTTACACAAGAGGAACATGGTTTCATTTTCAGGCCAAGAAATCCTATAACAATATCAATGAAACAAACAGAAAACATATCAGAAGTTCCCTTTGAAAAATCAGAACCAACAAAGAGAAGAGAAGGAAAAGAACCTATGCAAGAAAAAATCTAGATAGAAGTTTTACAATAAAAAAATGAGAGAAAATAGACAAGAAATGATAAAAGCCAAACTAGAAGTTAAGGAGTTGATAAAGAAGGTGACAAAGTAGATAAAATTCTATGATGAAGTTGTAGAAAAATCCAGGAGGATGGTGAAGATGACCCTACCATTGCACACGATGTTAAAGAATATGTACAAAAGGAACATATGGTTACATGCAGAGAGAATTAAGTTGAAAAAACAAGT
Organism: Pinus albicaulis; assembly: GCA_034641835.2. Taxonomy (NCBI): domain Eukaryota; kingdom Viridiplantae; phylum Streptophyta; class Pinopsida; order Pinales; family Pinaceae; genus Pinus; species Pinus albicaulis. The sequence goes on along the minus strand of CM076570.1, from coordinate 271,253,592 downwards.
CAGAGGATTGGAATCTCAAGTAGAGCTGATCAAAAGTGAACTCTCAAAAAGAAATCTTAATATTTTAGATGATGTAGCAAGCACCTCTTAAGTATGGTAAATTTCTCACATTTTCCCCTATATTGCGCTAATTTGATCATTTCATCAATAAACATGGTTAGACAGGATATAATACGTAATAAGAAGGCAAAAAAAATCATAAGGAATCAAAAAATTAGAGAATTCAAACTTTCATAGCAACTCCCCATAGTTAAATTGAAAATTTGCTATGAAAATGTTGTAGCATATCATTGATGAAAATGTAAGAGAAATTTTTAGATGAAGGAGTTATAATGCTATGAATTTAGCTAAAATTCATAAGAGAAGACTTCAGAACTTACAAAAATATCATAAAAGTACCAGAGGAATGTTTTTGTAGTTTGCAACCAAATTTTGCTACGAAACTGTCAAACCATTTTTCTGCATTATAAATTTTGATTTGTCATAAAACAACAGGGAAATCAGATGGGTTACAGATCATAGGGGTATCCACATCATCAAAAAAGAATAATCCTATTTTCTATGAACACAAGTCAACAAAGTCAACCATCTCAACACATCCACGTGGGGGGAGCACATCAAAAAGTTCAACAGACTCAACATTTGGTTGGATTCAATAAGGTTCATCAACCAAATTTTTGAGGGCTCATAAATTGATAGAATCATTTTTGAATTCAGATTGTATCAAAATAGAAAATCCCTAAAAAATCTCAATATGTTTTGTAAATCAAATAGGATCAGATCTCTTAGCATGATAGTCGAATTTGGCCCTAGGTGGCAGATTTTGTAATTAATGGCATATGGAGATGTTTCTCTAAATATGTGTATTTGTTTGACTCTGCAAAGGATCGAGGATGTGAGAAAGACCACATTTTGTACAATTTTATCCAGTTAATATATTTTCATCAATACTCTATTTTCAACCTGAGATTCGATTTTTGGTTTCATTCTATCCTATCATGTTTTTTTTTTTTTTTAATGTTATTATCAGCTTACATAGCTTGTTTGATTACTTGGAATTCAATGTAATATTGCTCCAACTTCCTTCAAATTTTCCTTGATTGATTGTAAATTTCCACTTCACATCAGTTAAACCAAAAGTGCCTCAGTTTCCACAAAAGAAAGTTTATCTATGATTAAATTTTTCTTTTCACTGACTCCATGCCCAATGGTGGTGAATATCACACTTTCTTTCACCTGCAAAACCATACAAAAATCTAGAGTTAGCCATATGTAATTGAGATTATTAAAATAATTATCTAGTATTTATTGAGAGATCCCTCTCATGCTAGAAGGGCTAACTTCTAGCTACACGTGGTTTGAAATAGTTACTTTTGGTTGAAGATTGACACAACCCAAACTGTTATATCAAGTGATAAAATTTTGGTGCGTCTGCCAGGAGTCAAAAGTTGCATTACCCTGGGTGATTCTTTTTAAAGTAGCTGAACTCTTGAAGGTAATAGGAGATCAGAAATTTCAAGGCTGTACTTCTACCTTGGCGACTCCACTGACATCTTCAGCTTAAAGGTGGCTCCCAAGAAGATTTACATGAGGAGAAATCCAAATCCATATCCACTAAAGATAGTTGATGATCCAGAGAAAATTCTTTGAGGAAATGGTAGATCATCAAAATCAGATCGAAAAATATTAGATCCAACTGCTGATGGTGAACAGTAATTGGAAAGCACATAGGTTATACATCATTCACCTGGCGACTCTAATCTTGAAGAATTCAGAACTTCATATCTTCATGATAACACCACTAGGGAAATCATAGACTTAGATGCAACTACAATTTCTTCAAGGTATGCATGTGTGGAATTTTAAAAAATTTATAGATTTCCAAATATTTTGTCCAGGGAATATCTTTTAAGCATTGGCCCTAAATTTGATGGAGAAGATTTAAGCTTGACTTTAGAGCATGTATCAAAGTTTTGTGACTTTAATAAGCTCCTTAGAGTCAAACAAGGAAATGTGTTCATTAGAATTTTATATGATTCATTTCAAGGAAAGTGTAAAAGTTGGGTGGAAAGGTTAACTGCTAGATCTATTAAATCATTTTCAGCTTTTTGTATTATTTTCTTGGAAACATGGATGGAGAAGAAAGAGTTTGTGGTAGGATCTCTTTCCATCTAGGGGTTCACAAAATGGAATGATACGTGTTATGATGTAGAAGTTGGTGATAACTTTTCTTCATCACTATATTTTTATTTAAAGTCATATAAAGGAAATCATGAAAATAAGATCATATTTTTAGATGAATTTTCTCGTGAGGTTGAAAAAGATATTGACGATGTAGAAGCTCAAATTCAGTCTTATCATTTTCAAGATCATATGCAGTCTTTTGAAAGTTTTTTCCAACAAAAAAAATAGAGGAGGCATTGTCTTTTGACATCAAGATGGAAAAATGTTTATAAAAAAAAAAGATACAATGACACATAGCTCAAAACATATGATGACATGGAAAACAAGTGTGAATTGTTTAGCTATGAGGATTTATTTGCTCAATATTTTGAAAATATTCATCAAAAAGATCATATCTTTATCGATCGTGTAGCAAACTATATGGAGGGCTTTTTCAGTTTGAGTTTTCAACCATGTTTTCACTGTGAGAAAGAGATCCATTGTCAGTTGGCATTATATTTTCTAGATTTTATTTTTTTGATGCATAGTTAAGCAGTCTTTTTGTTTCAACAACTACTTGACTGGCTTCACTGGAATTTTTGTGTCATTTGATGCAATAACTTCTCAACATTATAGGGTAGGTAGGTGTGTGTGTAAATAAGCTCAGTATTACAAGCATATTTTCAGCATGTACATATATAGTTTTTAACTTGTATTGCAGTTTTGTTTGGTAGCAAGCAGTTTAAAGTTGCAGGGTAAGTGTGGGATCATTCAAATAGAAGAAAGGTATTGGTCTAAGAATTCAAAGATCTGTGGTTCTTTGGTACACCACATAGGAGACACATCCCCTTTTGAGCCACTATTATCTTTAATAACACTTAAATATAGTTTGGAGTTAATTTTTCAAATTTGCTATGTTTTTAAATTTTCGCAAAATAAAATTACATGTAAAAAGTGTCAATTTGGTCACCTAGCCAGTGTGTAATTTCATCAAGCAGTCAATGTCATCAATGTCATGTCATTTCATATCACAAGTCATCATATGCCAAATCATTATTGTGGGTCATGTAAATTGTATTCAAATATATTGTAAAGTGGAAGTCCAAAGGACAGACATGGAATATGAAGAGTCGTGTAAGTTGAAAAGTCATAGGAAGTCAAAAAGTCATGAGGGTAGTCAAAGAGTCTCAGGGAGGGTGAAGCATCACCCCTTGGTTATATATACACCCTCATTGTATGAGCTGAGGACATTTTCGCCTTGGCTCATCCCACAAAGAATTAGAGAGATAAGGTATTTCTTTTTTGGAGTAAGTAATGGCTTCAACGCTCCACTACTGGAGGTAATGATGTTCATTGTATACATGTGTCTTGGAACTTTTACTTAACAATATAAGCCTTCAAGTCCAGCATGTTCTTCACACACATATTATGAATGTTTGTAATACTATTCTACGGATGTTTGTACTTCATGTTTTCTTTCACATGTACTAAGGTAGTTGGACTATTTCAGTTATTTTAGTACTTATCTTGTTGATAATTTGTTTTAAAGGTTGTTATTGTTGTCCCATCCCTGTGGACTATTCCATGGGATACTAGACATATATTTCTCATTTGTTGGTTGTAACGATCGTCACATCCATTGTGGACTATTCTGCTGGATGTTATATGGATCCTTATGGTTCATGTGTGTCTCTTCTTGGGTGGTACTATTACCTCTCTCTTAGAGGCCCACCTATTTCTCCCCCCCCCCGCCCCGCAGTATAAGGCCTTTAACACACGTATGATCAAACACTCACCAGGCACACCCCCCTTGCTTTTCGAAGGTGCATGTGCACTCCTCTCTCTTTATAACAGTTAGATTAAAGGAAAATCTATAAGAATACATGGCAACTAGGTAGATATTCTAGATGGGGCTCCTACTCCAAACAATGTTAGGTCTAATTGGGACTTCACAATGGGGAGACCTCTTGGTTGAAGGAATTCCAGCACCGTCGATAGACTGCATAGCCATTATAGAAAACACAACACTGAATGAGCAAGGGTTGAACCTCTGAAATCTAATTACTTAAATGTTGTCCTTCAAATACTTTTTTTTCCATTGTGAAGCCAAATTTGTGTTGATTCAAAGTCAAAGTCATTTTTGTAAGAGACCCTTCTTGGGCTCCTTAAGGTCAAGAAAGGAATAATGTTTTTGTGTATAAATATATCCTCCACAAAATTAGTTCCTTCTCCCAAAATAATTACCATTCATCCTTCAAAATTGGCCTCCAAACATAAGATAATCAAGTCGTCATTACAAGCCTACAAGTCAGGTTCAAGTCAAATTATTCACGTCAGCTCAAATGCATAGTGACTAATAAGTATAAATAGCCTAATTTTTCACCATTTTAAGGAGATAAGTGAAGCATTCATTCAAGAATTAAGAGAAACTATTACAAGACCGAGAAATAGAGAGGAAGCAGAGAATCAACAATTGTAGCAGTATTGTACTCGCGTGACACGGGGTCAAATCCCACTTCCTGCCCCTATAAACCTAGGAGGAACCGCCATGCCTGTCATAACGGCCCTCGGGCTATCCGAGACATGAAATCGTGACCTGCACAACGGCACGAAGGCCTTAGCAAGCGTCTACTAGCCACGAGCCCAAACCCCAATGGGCATTATTATTATTATTTATAACTTGCAAGTATATATATATATATATATATATATATATATATATATATATATATATATATATATATATATATATATATATATATATATATATATGTTTTGGTTTTTTTTTGGGTTAATTTTTATTTTTTTCTTTAAATTGTGTGTTTGTTTTGCCTTTTTTTGGGGTTAATTTTATTTTTTTTCTTTAAATTGTGTGTTTTTTTAATTTTTCCCTTTTTTATTTTGTTTTTGAATTTTTTTTGTTTTTGTTTTTTGTTTTTGTTTTTCTTTAATTAATTAATTAATTAATTTTTACAAGTGATATTTTATCTTTAATACCATGCCTAAAAATCATTGGAATTTTATTTTCATAAACATGATATTTTATCTTTAATGGCATCCTTGGATTTTTAAGGCTTTTCAGAGACACAATAATAGATTATTTTTAATACCATGCCTAAAAATCGTTGGAATTTTAAGACTTGATATTTGATCTATAATGTCATGTTTATCATTGAAATTTTAAGGTTTCTCAAAGTCATGATATCTTATCTTTAATGTTATTATTAAAAATTGTTGACAATTTACCCCGAAAAGAAAAAATACATTATTCCAACATTAACACTTTTCATTTTCAAGGTGTTTTTTGCACACAAACATTTGACGAAGTTATTCCAGCATCAACACTCTTCGTTTTCACGTTGTTTTTTAGACACACAAAATTGGCAATGTTATTCCACCATCAACACTTTTTGTTTCGAGGGTGTTTTTTCAATCCTTTTTTCAAGAAGAAAATTGGTTTTTTGCATAATTTAAAAAATGTGGAAATTTGACCCTAAAAAAAGGTGTGTTCTGAAAGACACACTTTTTGTTTTTGGGTTTTTTTTCATGTTTTTTGAGTTTTTTTGGGATAGAGTTCTCGTTTTGAGGTAATAGTTCCTGTTTGATCGGTAATTGTGTTCATTTACTATGTGAAGTTTCTATACAAATTTAGACATATGTCAATAAAGGTTTTCTTATTAATTTAATGATGATTAATTGTGGATGAATTTCAAATTACACTTATTTGATAAACATTGTGATACGGGAAAGGCACTAGCCTTAGAGAATTTCACATATGCTCGTGAGGAAGAGGTTACTGATGATGCAATTTTTATGTTTGTCGATCCAACAGAAGTAATAAGTAAGCTTAAATTCAAATCAACCAAGAAACTTAATTCTTTAATTTTGATTGAGCTTCAGACAAATGAGATAAAAGGAGAAATCAAAACCTTTCTAAAACAAGTTCGTCCGTATGGGGTGAGAAACTCATTTAATTATCCCAAATTTTTGTTTATGATTTATTTATCTCATCCTTTATAAAAATAACTCTTTATTTTACATTAGTTTTTGGTGGAGTTTGATCCTCATGCTACGACTATGGGATGGGTCGACATTGGTAGTAGCACCGATCTTCCACCTGTGAGTGGGTCACTAGTCATTGAGACTGGTACAACCGCTAAACCACCCACAATAGGATCTTCACCCCTTGAACAACATACGTTAGAATTTACACATGATGTTATGGATGCAGACCTTGTGAACCTTGATTTGATTACGGATATTGGTGCATCCTATATCTTGTTGCAATTTGGTCTACAAGATTATTGCCAAAATCATTACACAAAGACTTAAGCCCATCTTAAGCAGCATCATCTCAGAAGAGCAATTTGGTTTCTTGATTAACAGACAAATCCACAATGCGGTATCTTTGGCCCAAGAAGCACTTCATTCAGTCCACCTGAGGAAAATTCCATATTTCACCCTTAAGCTGGATTTGACAAAATCTTTTGATAAAGTAAATTGGACCTTTCTCAGATTATTACTCATACATATTGGAATGGCCCTTGATGTTATTGAATGGATAATGGGGTGCATCCAATCTGCTTCTTTTGCAATATTGATAAATGGATCTCCTTCTGCTTTCTTCGGCTCTTCTAGGGGGCTTAGACAGGGGTGCCCCCTCTCCCCTTTCCTGTTTCTACTGATAGCATATGCTCTTAGTCGATTATGTAAAAGTGCCATCTCCTCCGAGAAGCTTAAAGGATTCCACATTGTAGGCCTTGAATCACTCTCCCACATCCTATTCGTTGATTATTTCCTGCTTTTTTTTCATGCTTCCATTGAGAATGCCAGGGCTTTTCGGGATATCCTTTCTTTATTTCAGGCTGCTACAGGGATGCTGATAAATATGAATAAATCTTTGTTGATTCATAATCCAATTCCTGCAAATATACTCTCCCAAATTAATATCTCTCTCCCATTCCCATCCGGTGCTTGGGATTATAGTTTCAAATATCTGGGTTTCTTTCTAAAACCTAACTCATATTGCTTTAAAGATTGGCTTTGGCTTTATCAGAAGGTCGATAAATGCATCTCCCACTGGACAAACCGGTTTCTCTCCCGAGGAGGTCGTTTGGTCCTTCTCAAATCCATGCTCCAAAGCATCTCGGTGTACTGGGCCACCATTGCATCAATCCCAAAAGGAATCTTGCATAAAATAAGGAAGAAATGCTTCTCTTTCCTCTGGACTGATAAAAAGAAAGTTGAAGGCATCTCGCTGGTTAAATGGACTTCTTTGGCTAGGCCCAAAGGGTTTGGAGGTTGGGGTATCAAAAACCTCCCTTTGTTTTGTCAATCCCTCGATGCAAAATCTCTTTGGAGGCTTACGGAAAACTTGGACTCTCTTTGGAATCGTGTTATCGGCGCTAAATACTACCCGGGTCAATCCATCATTACATGGTTCTGAAATCTAACCAATCCTTCAAGAATGCCTCCATTGGCTGGAAATCTATGGTTTCTGCTTTTCCCTTCATCGGCCAGTGGACTACATGGATCATTGGAAACGGAAATTCAGTTCGCATTGGGATTGACCCTTGGATTGGGGCGGGTGAAAAATATAAGCTCTCTTCTTGCTTAAGAACTATCCTTTCCGAAAATCAAGTTTTTTCTATAGCAGATGCCATCATTTCAATGCCTCATGCTTGGGGATCCTCCGGGTGGAAAAGCGCTCCTTCTCTTGGCTTGCTTCCCCCCTGGCAGATGAATGGTCCTCATTCATCTCTCTGCTTGTTTCCAACTTTATACATTTAAAACAGGACATCAAGGATTCGTTGGTATCGTCCAAAAATGCCTCGAATGGCATATACACTGCAAAGCTTGGTTATAAAGCAATAATGGCATATTCTTTCATTGCAGATGCTTTGTTCTGGTTCCACTCCCTTTGGAAATCCCCTAGCCCTTTAAAAGAAAATTAGTCCTGTGGCTCACTCTAAAAAATCACTTGCTGTCTTGGGACAACCTTCAGCGCAGGGGATGGGAGGGTCCCAATTGGTGTAGCCTTTGTGGTCGAACAACTGAATCTATCTCTCACATATTCTTCTTCTTCTCTTATGCAGATTCAGTCTGGATCAAATCAACGTCCAAAATTGCTGCCCCTCATATGTCTCCGGTTGACTCTTTGGAAGCAAGGATAAAACAATGGTGGAAGGAGCTTGGGGTAAAATCTTTCTCAACATTTCCTGGTCTTTTCTCTTATGGCATTTGGTGGGCTTGGAATTTGGAAATCTTCAGTGATAAATTTATCCCTGAAGAGCTAACTGTCTCTCTCATTATGCAGTGGGCTTATGAACACAAGTGCTTAGCAAAAACTCCCAAATCGCAATCAATTGTACCTCAAGATATTGATCCAAATCATGCATGGGATTTTTTTAACGGAGCATGTCAAGGCTCCCCTCCTCTGACAGGGGAAGGGGTCGTTCTCCATGTTTTGGCTACTTCAAAGTTCCACATTCTTTTCGCTTCTGGCCATGGTTCCAATAGCAAGGCAGAGCTAGCAGCTCTCTGGGCTGTTCTTCATGTGGCACGATCAAAAAAAATTTCTTCATTACAATGCTTTGGAGACTCCAAAATGGTTATAGATTGGGCCTCACACAGATCTCACATTCTCGCTCCTCATCTTCAGGGCCTTCTCAGAACCATTCGACGTTTAGCTCACGATTTTCTTCACCTCTCTTATAATCATGTGTACATCGGGAATTAGACACCAAAGCTGATGACCTTTTAAAATCAGCTCTCACCCTCCCGCCAGGCACTCTGAAAATCTTGGATACTTCTGCAAATGTAGAAGAGATCCATATGTTTTAATCAAGTTCACAGGCGCATCAGGTTTGACTATCGGTCCCTATTCCATATTTTTTAATCAAGTCCACAGACGCATCAGGTTTGATTGCGCATACAATTTTAAAGGAAGCCATCATCTTTCAAGCACTCCACAATCTTGCCAGCTCGAAAAATCAGTATATAGTGATGGAATTTTCTCATAAGTCTGTAACAATCTAGATCCTAGAGAGGAATCAATTTTCTATAAACAAGTGTAAATTTGTATAGGTGACAGCAAAACTCAGAAAAGAGTGAATTCAACTCTAGGAGCAATGTAATAACCCATTCTTGGGCCGGTCTGTTATTTATCATAAATAAAAGATTTTTTTCCAGGGGAAAAAAAAAGTTATATAGTTATTGATGTACATTTTTCTGAATTTCATTATAAATGCCAATCAATCAAGAGATAGTTACACCTAATATGGATATATAGATTCCAATAGTATGATTTTACATTTTTATTGTTCTTCCACATAGAGAATTGCACAGAAGATGGAAACGTGATATTGTTTGATATTTTGGAAAATGAAAATCATTAATTTTATTATATATATCCATTATTGGAACTTTTGTGCATACTCTTTCTTCTCTCAATACTCTACTCTTTCTTCGACATTGAGTTCTACACTCAATATGGAAATGGAGATGTCATCATATGGTTTTATTTTTTAACCCCTCTACCCCTAATTAAGATTAACCTTAACCATTGTAACCATTTTTCTAAACAAATGGAAATGGAGATTTTGTCATATGGTTTTATTTTTTTAACCCCTCTACCTCTAATTAAGATTAACCTTAACCATCACAACCATTTTCCTAAACAATTTCAACATCTACCTCATTATAATTAGATATATTTATGCTAAATTCTAGAAGAATCATGACATATAAAAATCATTGAAGATAAAATTAGTAAACAAAATGTGATTCAAAGTTAGAAGATAAAGAGAAATCACTTACATTATGCCAAAGTGAAAGATTCTATTAAGATTTCCAACATAGATTGTTTCTTAATCTTTAAAGATGGAAAATCACACCCAAGATGGAAATGGGATATTGCTTGATATTTTGGAAAATGAAAATTATTAATTTTATTATATATAGTGATTGTTGCACCTTCTCTAAATTTCATTGTAAATGAAAATCAAAAAATTTGTTGCAAGATTATTCTATTAATTGTAATCATAATTTTATAAATTTATTGCATAACTATTCTATTCATTATTAGAGTAATCTAACATGTTTGATAATTTGGAAAGTGAAAATCATTTACTATATATAGTTATTGTTGTACCTTTTTCTGAATTTCATTATAAATGTGGATCAATCAAGATATACTTACATCCAATATGGAAAAGATTCCAATCATTTGATTTTATATTTATAGCTTTCTTCAGCATAGAGAATTTCACCTAACATGGAAATGAGATATTTTTTGATATTTTGGAAAATGAAAATAAATTATAATAAATTCCAATTACACCCAATATGGAAATGAATATTCCAATATGAATTTGCATGACTACACTTTTATGGAAATGGAGTGTTCACGGAAATAGAGATGTCATCATATGGTTTATTTTTTTAACCCCTCTACCTCTAATTAAGATTAACCTTAACCATTGCAACCATTTTCCTAAGTAAATTCAACATCTACCTCAACTTCTACCTATCCACTAGACAACTTGATTAACAATAAAAATTTTATCATGATATTTTAATAACATCTAACCTAAATGTTATATTATCTCTCAATTTTTTATTAATATTTTTATTGATTTTGAAAATAGAAAGTATTGTATCATAGTTTAGTTAGGAGAAATACAATGAAATGTCAAATATAATATGATTATGTATATCTTGTCTATATATATATATATATATATATAGTATGAAAAGCAAGTTTATGTGAATAATCATCAATTAAGTGCTAACATCATTATAATTAGATATATTTATGCTAAATTCTAGAAGAATCATGACATATAAAAAATCATTGCAGATAAAAATTAGTAAACAAAATGAGATTCAAAGCTAGAAGATAAAGAGAAACCACTTATATTATGCCAAAGTGAAAGATTCTATAAGATTTCCAACATAGATTGTTTCTTAATCTTTAAAATGGAAAATCACACCCAAGATGGAAATGGGATATTGCTGGATATTTTGGAAAATGAAAATTATTAATTTTATTATATATAGTGATTGTTGGACATTTTCTTAATTTCATTATAAATGACAATAAAAATTTTGTTGCAATAATATTCTATTAATTGTAATCATCATTTTATAAATTTATTGCATAGTTATTCTATTCATTATTAGAGTAATTTGACATGTTTGATATTTTGGAAAGTGAAAATCATTTACTATATATCGTGATTGTCGTACCTTTTTTCTAAATTTCATTATAAATGTGAATCAATCAAGATATCGTTACATCCAATATGGAAAATATTCCAATCATATGATTTTATATTTTGGACTGAAAATCATTTACCACATAGTGAACCATATGCTTTTATTGAGATATTGTTTGATATTTTTGAAAATGAAAATAATTTATTTTATTATATATATTCATTGTTGCACATTTTATAATAAATGCCAATCACTGAATTAATAGTTACACCTAATATGGAAATGAAGATTCCAATATGATTTTGCATGTCTAGACTTTCTTTCACATTGAGCATTGTACCCAATATGGAAATGGAGATGTCATCATATGGTTTTATTCTTTTAACCCCTCTACCTCTAATTAAGATTAACCTTAACAATTGCAATCATTTTCCTAAACAAATTCAACATCTACCTACCTAGTAGATAACTTAAAGCTAGAGACTTGTCATTTTTACCATGATATTTTAATAACATCTAATCTAAATGTTATTATGTGTCTCAATTTATAAAAAAAATTATTGATTTTGAAAAACAACAAGTATTGTATCATATTCTAGAATTTTATAATAAATACCAATCACTGAATTGATAGTTACATCCAATATGGAAATGAAGATTCCAATATGATTTTGCATGTCTACACTTTCTTTCACATTCAACATTGCACCCAATATGGAAATGGAGATGTCATCATATGTTCATAATTGATAGTTACACCCAATATGGAAATGAAGATTCCAATATGATTTTGCCTATCTACACTTTCTTTCACATTCAGCATTGCACCCAATATGAAAATGGAGATGTCATCATATGTTCATATCTATTGTGTAAAGTAACTATGCATATATTGTATAATAAATTTTTATTCTAATAAACAAATTGATATAAGTGGTGTTTGATCAAAGTTAACATTGTCTATAGACATAGTCACGTGAAGTTGTAATTACCCATTGATTGATGATCTAAAAACTTAAGGTCGAGTAGTCAAAATTATACATTTAGATCTTGATTTAGATATTAGTATTATGCATTTTTAATAGTTGGTTTCCCTCATAGTATACTACTTGCTTTTCATTATAAATATTGTGTTTGATTTGTTATGTGATTGATTATGGTTGTGCTAATAAATTAATGGTACATTGATGTTGTTAATTTACCATTGTTATATGTTGTTACAATCACTTTTATCCCAATTCTTATTTTTCATTAGCAATCTCTTAAAACAATTTAATCTTCCAATGATAAATAGCAATTCTAGATAGAATAGCAAATGTAAAGAACAATAAGAGACATGAATTCACACCACACAAGAGCTTTTGTAATTTTTATATGAATATTGCTTTGTCTTTCTCTTAGAATTTGTATTTTAAGTGTCATCTATATTCATTAAGAGAAATTTGAATTTGAATCATTTCAAATTTTTTTGGTTCAATTTGGAAATATAATTAGTTTTGAAATAAATCTTTAGCTAAATACAATATATATGATTGATTTATGTTTATATAAATTTCCAATTCCAATATAATTATAACTTTAGTTTTATTATAAAATTTAAATTTAATTTCATCAAATATTGAAAATTTTAAAGTAATATAAATAGTTTTCAAAAAGGTACAGGTTGAGAAAGTATTAAAGTCCACCTTTATAAATATCATCAAACAATTTTGAAGGAACCTTTATTTTTACATGGCATGATTTGAAAAGAAAAATAGAACCAAGGGGCATGAGCTAACTAATTAGTATCTCTTTTGAAGGATGTTTGTGTTAAGACTTTATAAGTTGAAAGTGAACTCATGAAGATTTTTATTTGGATATGTGTTTGAATTTCCAAGGAAACTGTAATCACTTGTTGGTGGGTTGCTGATATCATCAATTAAAAGGGCTTTGGTACCCTAGTCTAGGCTCATAGTCCTTTCTAATATTCAAAGGCCAAATGTGTAGATATTCATTATTCAAATTTACCATATGTGTGGTAGAGTATGGTAATTTGAGATTTTCAACATCCTTGAGTTCAAAAGATTCATATGTTGGCTTCAACTTGATCTTCTTATAATTTATCCAAAATCATTTGATGTGGGTCACTATGATTTGGTCTATAAACATAATGATACGAATGTTTGCTAGAGCAAGAAATTGGGGGAACAATGTAAATTGGGATCAGAATGAAACCCGAGAGAGCTATATCAATTGCAAGAAATATTGAATCCCAAATAAAGTTGGCATATAAAAAGAGGGTGTGGATAAATTCTAACCATTCAAGTAGGAAAATACTTCAAACACAAGTGTTGCTAGTGAAAATACATATGGATGTTTAACTGAAAGATCAAATCAGGGTCTTCGCATCAATAATTGCTAAGGATAGATATTTTTCTCTCTCTATAGTGCATTCTTTGAAAACTACACCAAATAACCAAAAAGAGAGAACCTGATACTATGGATACTTGTCATGTCCCCATTTTTTTCCATGTACTTTTACAGTTTAATGAGTGTCATCCTTCCTTTAAACTTCATGTGTTATGATTCTCTAATCCTTACCCCTTTTAACTCTTATTTGTGTTATCACGTATTTTTGAAAGAGTCCTAATCATTTAACACTTTATTTAACTCTTTATTTGTACATTCCATAGGTTAATATTACTAACCTATCTATTCATACATTAATCTATACATTACCCTTGTCATATCTTTACATACCCTTATCCATCTTTATATGCATTAACCTTATTATTTAACCTATAGTCTACCCTAACTTTGCTAATTTCATTAACTATGGTCTCATTGTATTAACCCTTCTATACCCCTATTCCTATATTAAACATAGATAGGATCTACGAAGGCTTTAACACACATATTAAATATATGCATGGTTCTTCTATGGTTGGTAACGAAGATTTTAACCCTCATCCCATAGTTCCATTTCAAATTTAGTATGTTGACCCTACCTGATGACTTTTCCCGCTCAACAATCTCCAAGTGGTAGAGATCACGTGGCCTCCACCCTTTTCAAGGCCACAGATGGACGATGGAGATCACATGAGGATAGATCTACGACTCTGAGGCTTTTTGCAAACCCTAAGGGTTTAACCTACCTTACTCTGCCTCATTTCAAAATTTCTATGTGTGCTTTGTGACCATCTGGCCTGAGGGAGCTATGCCTCCATAGCTCGACCTGCAACTCGACTTTTCAGAGCCACTATGGCTCAATTTCTCTTTGCAAATCGATCCTCCACTGTTAGCATGATCGTTATGGACATAATTTGGTTCTACATCGCCATGATCTTGAAGGTAAGGGGTTTCACTATGTTCTTACTGTGTTTTCTCATTAGCACAATGGTATAACCGAGTTGGTTTTTAATCTTCATGATTTGAGTTCTAATTTCAATTTTGTTTGTGTGCAGGTAACCCATCACATGACCAGAGTTGGATCTAACCACAAGTAACCTATGTTCTGTATTTTCCCTTGTATTATTGTGTTGAATTTAATTATTTTTAAAATACCCACCTGACTATGGGTTTGTTTATCTTTGTAGGGAGGAATCATATGTCTCCCCCTACGTAGAAATTTGGGTAAAGATCTCTCTCTCACTTCCCTTACAACGTTTTCACAAAAAATATTTGGGTTCAGTTAGGAAGACCTTTTGCCCTTCTCTGATCACAAGAGGTAAGTGGCCCTTTACGCATTTCCCATTTCATAGTTTACCATGTTTACACAGTATTTTGAGTCTAGGTTCATTTGTATGTCTTCCACCCTTGCATTGCGGAGTTTAGCTTCACGCATTCGGTAAGTACATACTCGATTTAAGATTCCCTCTCCCTAGTTTAAATTCTGACTCGAATTCTGTATATTTGATATGTTGATCGAGGTGTTATAATCCTCTGTTTTTATTCCGACTTTGCGTAGTCCAGAACACCACTGGTTAATACAAAGTTGGGTTATAATTTCGTTTGGCATTTTAATTTTTTTTTCTTGCATTTGCCCACCTCTGCCCCTATGCTATGGGTTTAATTTCTTGTTTTTAGACCATAGGAAAAATCCTCTCTTTATTTAATTTCTGGGTTAATTTTCTTGGTGAATGGCACATGTTTGGCCAGCATACTTACTAACCTTGGTTCCATTCAATTTTGGATGCACCATTTAGTTTTATTGGTTTTTTATATTCAATTTGTCATTGTATTTAGTAGCATGCTTTGTACATGATGTTGTGATAATCCAATTGACTGTGAATACAAAAGAATTATGACCCTGTTGTTGTTTTAAATCTGAGTACCCTCGATTTATGTATTTATTTTGATTTTGCGTGGTATGTGCTCTTCAACCACTGGAAGCTAAGTCATGCACTACACATTTTTCTTGTGAATTAAAGGGAATTGCAATCCCTTTGTGTAATTAAATTCTAGGTTTTATAGTTTTAGATTTATATTCTAATCAGAGTAGGAATTGAACTTGAGACATTCAGGAGAGTTGGGTTTATCCTTTAAGTCTTGTTCATAATTCTCGATTGAATTTGAGGGTACTCCTTAGAGCATTGGTTAGTTACTGCGTACACATATCATTTTGGGTATAATACTTGTAGTATTACACAGTGTAGGCTTCACCCATGGCTCCGATTTCTTCTGAGTATTTTATGTTTGTATTTGTTCATCAAATTGTGGTGTAAGTGGAATTTTTCCTCTTTGTAAATTATTTATGGCTTTTGCATGATAAATTTTTGGGTTTCTCTTCCTTTCACATTGCTCAGGTGGAATGCGTAACCTTTGTGGGGGTTCTGCCCCTTAAGGTTTTCACGCAATCTCTTAACGCAAATTCTAGTTATCCTTTGAGGTTTGGCACAGCCCCTCTGTTTCCCAGTTCTAATTCTCGTTTTGGTTAATGCTGTAAGTTTAATTTTGTTTTATAATTTTTCCCTTCTACATAGAATTTCATTTTATAATCTGAGTTTAATATGGGTTATTTCCACCTAGGCTTAATCCTTGGCTCGGATCCAGAATTTTGTTGAAGGAGATGACATCCTATCACCCTCAGGTTAGTTTCAATACATTATGTTATTATCAAATTCCTCATTTATTATTTTCTTGTATATATGTTGAAGGACCACCTCACTTACAACATTATGTGATTTGTATGCACAGGTGGAGCAATCAATGGTGTGACATTGTTCTCATGTAAGACATCTTTCTATCTTGTACACAACAATACTTTTTATTTATTAGTCTATTTTATTCTCTCTAATTCTTGCATTATTGTTCTCTTGCAGGTATGCTTTCTAATTTTTGTTAGTCTACGTGACACTACAGTTTCTCTCACTGCCCACGCTTACCAACTGTATTCTTTCTCAGGTCGGTAGCATATTGTTCCACCATGGCTCTCCTTCTATCACATAACTTAGGCAAGTGTTATTAGAGTTTATATGTCAGTGCCATGCTTGGCCTTTGATAGTTAATGAGTTGATGTAATAATTCCTCTTTTAATTTAGTCATTTACAAATGACTGTGTAATCCTTAAATATGTACCAGGATTATTGTACTAGACAATTTGTCTATTTTTATAATTGGAATTCTAGATTAATTTTTCCTCATCATATCCATGATGTATATATATATATATATATATATATATATATATATATAGATATATGTACCTATATCGGGATTTCAAATTTTATAATGAATTCATCAATTTTTGAATCCATTCCTATGTTATGTGCTTCCAGAGTTCTCTTGTTTAATAATGTTTTACTTGGTTAGTTTTTTAGCAACTGTTACATGTATTTGTCTATTACATGTATCTATCATTTATATGTAAATGTATTTGCAGTTACTTCTACGTTGTGTCATGTCTTCATTTCATTTTACTTTGACTCAGTAGTTAGAATTTGCAAGTTCTATATTATTTATTTTACTTCTGCACATATATTAATAAGTACACAATATTTATTATCTGATCATAACCCTTTGGGGTCTATAATTAAACATATTGTAATTGTATCCACATATAATACCTTAGTTTTTTTACAGAACGCAGTAACGATACTGAGTTTAACACAATATTGGCGGTGTACAATACTTAGTATTGACATTGTACAATACACATATTTGACATTGTACAATACACATATTTGACACTTTACAATACACAGAATTTATATTGTACAATACACATTACTAAACTATATATTATTAACCAAGCACATGCAACTAGTCTATACCAAGACTCTAGCACACAGTATTGATATTGTATGTAACATTAACAAGGAATATACGACTAGCATGTACCATGCTTCCAAATTTGTTTAACCTAAAATTAATCCCTTAATTACAAGGCATAATTTTGTCTATTAGTTTAGACGAACTGGTGCTTCTAGCCATTGCTAAAACATAAGAAAATATATTAAATTTCAATATGCTGCATACCAAATTGTAAAGACAAATTTTCACCCCAACCACGAGCTTCTCCTTAGAGCTCTCCCCCGAGCAAAGATCAATATTCCTCAGTGTTGATAACCTCTTGTCACACTAGTGATGACACATTTATGCCCAATTTCCTAGCATGTTTCCATAATGGTGTTCCGTTATTATGCGTCGTTGTTTCCCATAGCCTAGGCTTTACTTTTGTTTTTTCCACAAAAGTTTGCTTTAAAACTCGTTTTCCTTGACGCAGTTTTCTTACCTCTTCCCAGTAACTTTCCTCTTTACTGGGGATTTTCTTAGATATTTTTCTCCCATCTAATTTAATTTTTTTATTTTTCTCCAAAGGATTTTTTTTGGAAAATTTTTGGAAATTATGAAATTCTATCCTATCCTCATGGAAAAGAATTTTCATATCTCAATTACTGGTCTTTACAAAACTGACATAATTTTCATAAATAATTATTAATTAAAATATTTCTGCCAACAACATAATTGTTTCATAGGTCCACCTAGACCTTGGTCCTATTTACATCAACATAAAAGATGTAAATCAAGATGATGCAATTCCTAAGACCCCCTCTTTAACTAAGATACAAAGTCTACTTACACCATTTGGTGACACTTTCATTGTCATCATGGAAGAGTAATAGTTTAATGCTACTCTTTTCTATCATTGATGCAATTCCTAAGATCCCCCTCTTTAACTAAGATCCAAAGTCTACTTACACCATTTGGTGACACTTTCACTATCATCATGGAAGAGTAACAAGTTAATGCTACTTTTTCCTATGTTACTGCCTTACGACGTTTCCTTTGCAACATCTGGTGCAATTTTTAGTTAAACATCTTACTCACACATTTTTTTACTTCTAATTACTTTACAACATATTCATTTTTTTATAGCCGATATTATTTGTCTATTTAGAACATATTTTTATTTTTTATTGTTATTTTAAAGAAGAAAAAACAAATAGACAGACAAACTTACACATCCTTGATATTGGGTTGTAGAATGAGCCTCTCGACTCAATTAAGTCATATTTAATAGTGATTTTTTAAATTTGATAATGGTTTATTATTAAAGTCATATTTAATAGTGATTAGTTAGAATTGATTAGGGTGAACCATTAAAACGCTAAGAATATTCAAATTTCATATAAAATAAAATAATCCTATATTTGTACTTGCTTTTAAACTTTACTTTTCATTAATTTATAATCATAATTAATTTGCATGTGAATTTTGGATCAATTATGATTAAAACTATATGTATAATTTAAATAATTGATGAAAATTAATATTTCAATCATAATATTTTATGATAACATTTAGTTCACATGTTTTCACATTTATCTCTATAAATTTTTTTTAAATAACTATAACAAAATATAAAACTAATAAAATTAAAATAAAACATTAATTTAACTAAACTTACAATAAAATAATGAAAATAACTATTGAAAACAAAAGTTGCTTAGTGGCATGTCACTATATTTTTGTATAAATGAATTTAGAACATCTAATGTTATTTACTTTTTAAATATTTTGACAAAGTGGATTGATTGTTTTTCCTTCATCTAAAAAACCAATAAAATAGCCTTGGGCATTATCTAAAATGGTTCATTTTCTAAAAAAGTACCAAGTAAAAATTTCAAGGACATAATTTCTCTATGCCCCGAGTTTTTGAGAGAACCTTTGAAATAAACCAAAACCATGAAAATTCTAAAACAAATTGAAAATATGTTTTATTTGAATTTTTTGTTTTATATTTTCATACAAAATAAAATAAAATTTTATTGCATTTTGGATAAACCATAGATTTGCAAATAAATGAACTATTCAAAAGTAAGATATACAGCGAGGATTCTTGTATCGAGCACATTATCGCTACATTAAAACTTCTTGCATCCATGTACTGGCCGCTTAATTGGCCCTATTAATGGTCTACCATGCAAATAAATAAATAAACAAATGAAAAAACTATTTAAGGGAAGGACATACAACCAGGACCCATGTATTTTTTATCACAAGATCTCCACATTTAAATTTCCTGGATCCATATGTACATGTCCTCTTTAGATAATACTATAGGTAAAATAGGAAAGCATATGTTCAAAGACCGAGTTTGTTTTTTAAGGTTGTGTACCAAAAATATAAAGGTTCAGTTAGAGCATGTTACAGTTAGACCAGCGTTTTTTTTCTTTGGAAAAGTATGAAATCTTGAAAAAAAAATTCAATGCCAACTTTTACAACTTCCCATAAGGAAAAAATGTAATTTAGAAGGCAACCCCAAAATAGAAACTTTTATCCAACTTTTTAAATGTGTTCAAAGTTGATATCTTTACAATAGAAATAATCTTCACAGTAATCGAGTGAAAGTCAGACCTGGCCGCATTGAATGGCCTTGTGAAAAGTTTTTAAATTTAAAAAGCGAATATAAAATCACAAAATTAAGAGAAATTTAAAATGCCAAACTACAAATGCGAAATTAAAATGCCAAAATGGAAGGTCCTTGACATGAGGTTAAATTGCCATAGGGGTCAATGGCAGACCTGACCTCACTAACTAGCCTTGACCCTGCTGGAAAATGCCAAACCTGGCCGCACTGACTTGCCTTGACCATACTGGAATAAGTTCTTTAGGCCGTAGGCTATTTGTTAAACTTTTTGGAAGATTTTCTGGCATCTTTTCTATCAAAATTACTCAAAATAAGTAAGTATTAAAAATTTGTTCTCGAAGAGAACCAACGGAATACAATCTTTAGGAGAGAACCAACGGAAAGAGTAGTTTTTAACTTTTTTAGTATTAACTTTAATTCATTTTAAAATTTAGTAGATAATATGACAAAAATTAGTTTGAAAAATAATAAAACTTTCGGTAAAAATCATATCATTAGAGTTTTGTGGACAAGTTTAGAATTATCTAATGTAATTTATTGTCACAATAAGATGAAGAACCAAATCTTGACACCAAGTTAAATAGATGAAGAGAAAAAAATTTAGCTGTTACAATATAACAATTAGATTTAACTATATTTAACAAAATTATGATGTGATTTTTACCAAAAAATTTCTTGCTTTTCATGATATAGATCACAGAAACCTAAATTCAAAACTTAATTTATCGATGTGCCTTGAAGATTAAACCTCTGCCCGTGTTGGTTAAGTTAAATATGTGAAACCTGTGACACACTTATGAGGAAGATGGATTTCCAGAGAAACCCTGGATCATAGTGCTTAGTTCGTTACCTACATAACTTTCTCTAGCTATGTAAAACTCACTTGATTTGTACTCTAAAAACCTTTTGAACCAATTTAACAGAAAAGTGTACGAATACTCCGCTGCAAATTCACGCGGAATAACATTTCTTTCATTGTTTTTCCTCTCTAAAGGTTTCAGGCATTAACATAATGCAAAGCCTCATAGAAAGGAAACCAGACTAGGACTAGTACGATATCTGTAATTGGGCTTAAGTATTAACATAATGCAACGCCATAAAGATAAAATCATATCGTGAATAGTAATATACCTATAATTATGTCTCCTAGTTAACTCAAATCACAACGAAAAAAATGAAAATAAAATGTCACTGATCCGGATTTATGCAGGAACGCAACAGAATAAACATATAAACATAAATACAGAGATGCAGCAGAAATAACACTTCATTTCATTAATATCAAAGAACTGAAATTTGCTTACAGACAGAATGGAAATAAAACTAGCTAGGGCGCTGGTAGCTATCTCTGAGAAGAGATGTGGCGGCTACAGGCCTCTGAACTGAGTTACAATGAGGTTGGAGGGCCTATTTATCATTTAGAAACAATGGGAAATCCTAAACAGCCAAAACCCTAACCCTAGGAGATGAAGCGCCAAAACTATGGGCCCCGTTTGGGTAAATTGGTGTTTCAACTTCCCAGGGGCGTAACTTTGGCATACGATCTCCGTTTGACGCGTACCATACTCGTTAGAAAGATCTATCCAAGGACTAAAAATTTGGAACTTACAACATGGGTCCATGGACCTATGATGCCTCCTCGTTTTTCCAAAACGCTGCGTAGGGCCTCTGAAACGCCTCCTAAGTTTAGGACCCGAAACTGCTAAAAATAGTAAGTTATGCCAAAACTAAAAAACTGAAAGGGACAATGGTGGGGGCCCAAGTGGAATAGGCGGGTGGCCACCAATATCCACCTGGATCATTCCTCTCCCCTTAGGAAGCAATGGTCCCCATTGCGTTAAGTTCCTCCATGAGATGAGGAAATTTCTACTGAACTTGGTCCCTGGTGAACCACTTTCCTTGGTGCAGGAGTTGGCCAGCTTTGACAACCCGATATAGTTGGATCTTCTGCTGGCGAGTGTTCTTGATTTGTATGTCCATGATGCAATCTGTGGTGGCCTGTTCCATGCAGTCTGGATTTAACTCAGTTGGTGTGAGTTGTTCTGCAATGTCCGAGGTGTCCAGTAGAGGTGGGAAGTAAGGACGCAGGCGATCCACATTGAAGACTGGGTGCAGACCAAGGAATGGTGGAATACTGAGCTCGAATGCATTGTTCCCTACAGCCTTGGTGATGGTGTACGGCCCGTATCGGAGCGGGCAAAGCTTGCGGTGGGGTCCAATGAGGCGCTCCTTCTGCAAATGTAGCCATACTTTGTCACCCACCTGGAAGTTGTGTGGCACCCGGTGTTGATCATGGCGTTGCTTGTACTTGGCATTGGCTCTGTCCAATATATCATGAACCTGTTGGCGGATGTGTTGAATGCGCTCGATGAAGTTACTTGCTTTGTCAACTTCAGACTGGACATGAGCTGAATTGGCCTGAGCAGCTGCAAATGGCATGGCTACGTCAATGGGACATAGTGGCTGGAATCCCAAGCCCACCCGAAAGGGGCTATGGCCGATTGAACTGTGGAGAGCCCGATTATAACTATGTTGTACATAAGGGAGGCTCTCGTCCCATGTGCGTGGATGCTTTGAATTGTACATGCGCAGTATGTGTACAATCATTCTGTTGACGACCTCTGTCTGGCCATCTGTTTGGGGATGGAAAGCTGTGGACTTGGTGAGCTTGGTATCCAACATCGACCAGAGGCTGGACCAAAATGTGCTGAGAAACCTGCTATCCCGATCTGATATGATAGACTGTGGGATCCCAAAGTGCACCCACACTCGTTCAAAGAAGAGTTTAGCAGTGGCTTCTGCTGTGATATTCTTCTTGCAGGCCGCCATAATGGCCATCTTCGAGAACCTGTCGACGACCACAAAAACACAGTCATTTCCCTGCTTAGTAGAAGGCAGGCCCGACATGTAATCCATGGAGATGGATTCCCAAGGTCGACTAGGGGTAGGTAGAGGAGTATATAGGCCTTGCTTCTTGATGGTCGGTTTGGCAATGGCACAAGAAGTGCAGGATCTGATGTGCTTCCCGACATCCTTTCGAAGGTTCGGCCAATAGAAATACTTCTGCAGGATTGCTACTGTTTTCTCGACCCCGAAATGCCCAGCGACTCGACTGTAGTGTGCTTCCCATATCATCTTGGCACGCTCGCTTGAAGGAACACAAAGGTGTCCCATGTGACATAAAAATGCATCTTGGAGGTGAAAATTTGGAACTTGCGTACCCCCCAAGAGTGCCTTGTAAGTGTGGCCGAATTCTGGGTCACTCTCATAGAGAAGCGGCCAATCAGAAGTCTCGTGCCCACAAGAGTTGAGCACAATGGTGAGCGCCACGATCGGTGGTCGGCTGAGGTAGTCTGCAACATGATTGGTGCTACCCTTCTTATACTTGATGTTCAAATGAAACTGTTGCAGATATGTAGACCACTTCTGATGGCGATCATTCTACAACTTCCCTTGTGTCTGTATGAACTGCAGGGGCCTGTGGTCTGTGTGGATGATTGTTTCTTTCCCCAAAATGTAATGCTTCCATTGTCGACAAGCTTGCACAATGGAGTACATTTCTTTGTCATATGTGGGGTACTTGCGAACTGTGTCAGACAATGTCTCACTGTGAAATGCCACCGGATGTCCCTGTTGAGTAAGAACTGCCCCAATAGCATAGTCAGAGGCATCTGTCTCGATCTCAAATGGCTGTTGCAAGTCTCGTAAAGTGAGCACTGGGGCAGAACAGAGGCGGTTTTTCAGTTCTGTGAACGCCTTCTGTTGAGGTTCCGACCAAAAAAAATTTGCTCTCGCTCCTCCCTTGGTGACTTGACTCAAGGGCCAAGTGATATGAGAGAATCCCAACACGAACCTCCGATAGAAATTAGCAAGACCCGGAAAGCTGCGAAGCTCTGTTATAGTGGTTGGGGCTGGCCAATCCCGAATGACTTGGATCTTGGCTGGATCCACATGCACCCCCCTTTCATCAATAATGTATCCCAGATATTGAACCCGGGTCATGCCAAAAGTGCACTTCTCCAAATTGGCACACAACTTGTGTTGCCGCAGTGTTTGGAGGACTTGTCGGATGTGGTGAAGGTGCTCTTCCCAAGTCTGGCTGAAGATCAGAATGTCATCCAAGTACACCACTACAAATGAGTTTGTGAATGGCCGCAAGATGTCATCCATCATCGTCATGAAGGTGGCGGGAGCATTCGTCAACCCGAAAGGCATGACCAACCATTCGAAAAGGCCTTCCTTGGCTTTGAAGGCAGTCTTCCACACATCGGAGGGTTCAATTGGTACCTGGTGATACCCAGACTTCAGGTCGATCTTGCTGAAATATTTTGCACCTTTGAGTTGGTCCAGAAGGTCATCAATCCGTGGGATTGGGAACCTATTCGAGTTCCGATCTTTGTTCAGCGCCCGATAGTCAACAGAGAGTTGGTCGTCCCATCCTTCTTTCCGTACTCAACACGACGCAAGCCCATTGTGGCGAAGGAACTGTTGCAGTGCTCTTTCGCAACAGCCCCGACTTCTACTTGATTTCATCATTCTCTTCCAGAATAAGAGCTCGATAGATCGGTCCATTAGGTAGCGGGAAGATCGGTCAGATCAATCGGGTGCTTGACCTGACAGTGCAGAGGACCCCCTGTGGGTGAGGTGAATATGTCCCCGTACTCCTCCACAACCTTATCCATTTGTTGTTGTTGTGCAGAGGAGCCCTGTCTGGAGGTCGTGGCCACAGTCTTCTTCTTGCCCTGGGGGCGGATCATCAGGAAAATGAATTTCCCGGTTTGGGAAATGAGCTTACTGCATTGTTTTGCAGTAACCAAAGAGATAGCGGCAGGAGGTGGTACCTCTGGTATCCTGTACAACTTATTTCCCAAAGTAACAATAACAGCACGAGGCCGAGACTCATACACAGCATGACGCTTCCACAAGTATGGCTGTCCTAATAATACATCAGAAACATCAATAGGAGCAACGTCACATAGTACCTCATCCGTGAAGGGCTTGATGCTATAGGGAAGGCGACACTGCCGGCTGACGCGGAGATCTCGTCCTTGGTGAAGCCACCCAATGGTGTATGGATGTGGGTGAGCTGTGGTCGACAAGCCCAACCGCTTCACGGCGTCTGCTGAAATGAGGTTCTTTTGGCTCCCATTGTCGACAATGAACCGTACCGGGGAGCCCTTTACCCACATCTGGGAGTGGAAGAGACGTTCCTCCTCCTCTGGATCTTCTGGTTCCTCCTTTTGGATCTTTGCAGTGGCAACAATGGCATTGGGCTCCGCATCAATAATCTGTTTCCCTTTTTCATTCGCCTTTTCAGGTTCTGATTCGGAGTCAGAGCATGCATCTGACTCAGAAGCCCTCATCTCGGCCACTAGCGACTGTTTGGCCCGACACTCACTTGTGTTGTGAGTGGAGCTCTTATGGAACTCACACCACTTTCCCGTGTCCTTCTTTGGCTTTGCGGTGTTGTTCTTTTCTTGTGGCTTCGATGAGTTGTCTTTAGCCGCCGTGCCTTGGCTCTGTCCTTTGTTCTGCGGTTTGGAAGCACCTTTCCCTTGCTTTTGATTCGCAGATCCAAAGTCTCGCTTCTTCTGCTTGAATTTCTGCTCAATCTTGGCAGCATACCGGTATGCCGTACTAAGCGAGGAGATGTCAAGGAACTCCATTTCCTCCTGAATGTATTTGTGCAGACAGCTGCGATACTTTAGCACCAGATGTTTCTCTGAATCTTTGATACCCAACTTTGTGCGCAGGGTATGGAACAGATTCGTCAGCTCATGCACATCTTGATCCCTTTCTTGTCGCAGCGTGGTCCATTGTATGTACTTGTCCTCATAGCTCCCCACAGGATAGTACTGTTCCTTGACGGCGTCTCGGAAAGAATTCCAAGTTGGTACGGCCGAGAACAGAGAGGGTTCTGTCCGGTCCTTGTTCTCACAGTAGGTTTCCCACCAGTCCTTAACATGGGGGGTAGCTTTGAGGAGTGCAAAAATAATCTTCTCCCGGTCTGAAAAGTCATGAACAAAGAAATATCCTTCTAATAGATTCAACCATCTATCTACGGCATCTGCGTCTATTTGAACCTCAAATATGGGAATGTCAAAATTTACTTGTACCTTAAAGGGAGTCGCAACTCCAGAGTGGCTACTGGATGCAGATGCGCCGCCGGTGGGCAGCCGTTGAAGGATCCGAGCAAAGCTATCCATCATCGCGTTCCTTTGTTTTTCGAGGGCCTCCTCGAGCAATATTTTGATAGGATCTCCTACTCCCTCATCTTTCTTTTCGTCCCCCATGGGCGTCCGTCGAGGTTTACAAGGCTGATCTTGCAAAGGTTCCAGCGGATCAAGCCCTAGCTCCTTATACCCCGACCTCGTTGGGGACATGCAAAGAAGGATCGAGAAAAAGCAGACCGCTCTGATACCACTGATCCGGATTTATGCAGGAACGCAACAGAATAAACATATAACCATAAATACAGAGATGCAGCGGAAATAACACTTCATTTAATTAATATCAAAGAACTGAAATTTGCTTACAGACAGAATGGAAATAAAACTAGCTAGGGCGCTGGTAGCTATCTCTGAGAAGAGATGTGGCGGCTACAGGCCTCTGAACTGAGTTGCAATGAGGCTCGAGGGCCTATTTATCATTTAGAAACAATGGGAAATCCTAAACAGCCAAAACCCTAACCCTAGGAGATGAAGCGCCAAAACTATGGGCCCCGTTTGGGTAAATTGGTGTTTTAACTTCCCAGGGGCGTAACTTTGGCATACGATCTTCATTTGACGCGTACCATACCTCGTTAGAAAGATCTATTTGAGGACTACAAATTTGGAACGAGCAACATCAAACCATGGACCCATGTTGCTCTTCGTTTTCCCAAAAAACGTCGTTTAGGGCCTCAAAACGGCTCCGGAAGTTTAGGACCCGAAAAACTGCTAAAAATAGTAAACTGTGCCGAAACTGAAAAACTGAAATAGACAATGGTGGAGCCCCAAGTGGAATAGGCGGGTGACCACCAATATCCACCTGGATCAGTCACCGTACATCGACGTCTCAGTGCTAAGTGTTCCTTCTCCACCAGAAACGACTCTAATTCCAAAGCCGCTTTGAAGCTTACGACTGAATAACCTGGGCCTGAATTTACTTTTAGGGGCAAACGAAGATGTGTTGCATTCTTATCATTCAAATATGATTTTTTTTTTTTTAATTGTAGGGGCAAAAATATGAGAAAAAGTCTATTTATTGGACGTCTAGGCGTCATGTTTTTTTTTTTTTAATTTCGTTGCACTCAAGTCTTTTTACTCCCCATGTTATATATGGAAAATTGTGACCATGAATGAATGAATGATATTTTAATGTTCATGAGACTAAAAATAGTTTATGGGATCACGAGTTTCTTTGTTTTTTTCTTTTTGTAATTCAATATTTTTTTACTCAAATTGATGATGAGCTGACCCAACCTTCTAAGAGTTCCCTCATTGAAAAGACAATGTCACTAAATTGATGCTAACATACTGCGGGTAACTGTCCCTGATGTCTCTAAAAGCGTCACATTCCAAAATGAAATGTTTTTCTGATTCCACTACCCAGAAGTGCAAAAAGTACATACCCTTTCTTCCCAAAGTTGTTTAGATCTCTTCCACAGTCCCTTTTCACACCGAAGTTGATGTGAGTTAGTTCTTAATTGAGCAATAAGAACCTTTGCTCCCCAATATATTCTTTTTGTTGGAGATCATAAATGGAGTTGAATTCGTGAACATAATACTTCTTCTTTCTACCCAACTCTTTTTGTACCCATATACCCTTAGAGAACTTTTCGAACATAAAATTCTTTAACTCCTTTCTATTTGTGAAACATACATTTATATAAATATTCAATTTTTAATGCACTTATACATTAGAAACGACAACCAAACTTACTATTACATCCCATATCCCATCTACCATTACTACATTGTAACATAGCAATCAAATTCTAACATATCCCATCTATATCAAATTCTATACATAGCAATAATCACACAACAAGAATGAAACCGAATAGGCCAATCAAAATTTAAATAAATAAAAATAAAATATTAAAAAAATAAATTAATTATATTTCACAATATAAACTTTCTATTTTTTTTCTCAAAATGCAATTTAATTAATAATAGGTATGCGTAATACTGGCAGGATAATAATTTAATATTTTTAATTAATAATGCATTGTAATTTGAATATTCACATCCACTTTTTACAAAATTCCAAACCATATAACCACACATTAATTTTTTTTAATCAACGTCGCGTTCACGAGAATTTTGGAAACAATTTATAGATTTTTAATAAATTTTCAATGTCGATCTACATAGAGTCCATTGATCATCCCACCGAAGTGATCAAAACCGGCAGATTGCTACTTCATAACAAAATGTCTCCATTTTAAATCTATACGACTTTGAAGATGTGCTGTGAATAGAGATATTTAACCTTTGACTCATGTTTCTAAACATAGAGGTAAGTCAAAGTGAACGAATTCATTAGGAAAACCACGAAGACATTTGTCTGCAAATGGCCTTTGTATGCTAAAATTTTCATTATAGTGGGGAGTATAAATAGTGATTTTCTAATTTTGGTTAACAAATTTATAAATAATGATTTTCTAATTTTGGTGAACACATTTACATGATTTTTATAATTCATGCGCATGTGGGCCACCTTAAAAACATTGTGTTGTTTTAGGGCATGTGTTATACATTCTCCTAGGACAAAACACACAAAACACACTAGCTTTTATCTTTTAAATTAAATATTATATAAGGATGTAGTTAGTTTGTACTTTTAGTTGCTTATTAAACATGTAGTGATATAAAACTTGAATACCGAAGAGATCAATACTAACGATACGATATATTTGCTAAAGAATTTTGTTATGGAGAAGTTTCGTAAATAGGTATGGGGAAAAGAGTTGGGTAGAAAAAATAAGTATTACACTCAAGAATTGTTAAGTAAATAGGTATGGGGAAAAGAGTTGGGTAGAAAGACGAAGTACTACACTCAAGAATTCAACCTTATGTATCATTTCTAACAAAAGGAGTACATTCTTATTGCTCAATTAAGAACCAACTCGCATCAACTTGGGTGTGAAACAGGCAGTGGAATTGGAAAAACATTTCATTTTGGAATGTGATGGGTTCAAAGACATGAGAGAAAGTTATAGGAATATGTTAGCATAGGTTTCTTGACATTGTCTTTTCAACTATGGGATTGTTGGAAGGTTGGGCCAGTGCATCATCAATTTGAATAAGAAAAAGGGAACTCATAGTCCCATAAATTATTTGTAATCTTGTGGACTTTAAAATATCATTTCATTTCTTCCCCACATCGTCAATATGAAAAATGAGTTGTCTTTAGTGAGACTTTTTGGAGTTTGGAATCAGGTGAAAAAATTTCAGGTAAAATCTTGATTGATGTTATTCAAAATCTTGATTTTTGTTATTCAAACTGGTTTTTTGACTATATATATGGATTCAACACCTTAAAAAACTTCTAGGGCAGTTTGATTGTATAAGGTTACCTTTCAAACTTCTATTTTTTAGAGAAATTAAACCAGAAAAAACTACCATAAAAACATTAAAAAAAAATCGCATTAAAAACTACTCCTATGACTAAAAATATTATTTAATGCATCAACCAAATTAAGAAATATTTCCGATATCCTATTTCCAATTATTGCACTGTACCCTCGCAACTGTATCACACTTATCATATATTATGGTTTATGTTAGATTCTGCACATAGTAGTGATCATAAAATAATAGTGAAACTCAATAAACCAAAAAAATAAGTGATCATAAAATAATAGTGAAACTCAATAAACCAAAAAAAAAAATTAATTCCATTTCATAACGTAAATTTATATCATAATTTATTTATTTTTGGTCAAACTGCAAGTTAATTGATTGTCAATTTATAACCTTGGTATGGATAATAAAATTTTCTATTTTGTTTTCACTATTTTAATTTAAAAATATAAAATACAAATATAATTTTTAGGAATTTTTCTATATTAGGAATTAATTTTAGGAATTCCTAATATTAAAATATGCTATGAACAAATTCATAATAAATAAAATGAAAATATATATCATTTAAATTTATTTAGTTTTTAAAGAAATATAAACTTAATGTAATATTTTATTATGTATTAAAATATGCTATGAACAAATTCATAATATAAATTTATTTAGTTTTTAAAGAAATATAAACTTAATGTAATATTTTATTATCTAAAATACATTTCTGTTATTTTTTTAAATTTAGAATTAGTTAATAAAATTGTTAATAAAAATATAATATCATTTAATTTAAAAAAATAAAAATAAAGTAATACAAATTTATAGCATCTAATTTTTTAATTAATGCAATTTTACATTGTAATTACTAAAATATGTTACATATAAAACTCGTCAATAATTTATTAAAATATGTTGCATATAAAACTTATCAATAATTTATGATTCAAAATATATATAATTTAAATTTATTTAGTTTTTAATGAAATATAAAATTAATATAATATTTTATTATTTACAATAAATATTTACGTTATTTTTTTAATTTACAATTAGTAATCAGAATTTGAACAAATAATCTATCATATTAAATATTTTAAACCATATTCAAATAAACGTAATTAATTGATATTTATAAAATATAAAATACAGCATGGTTATTTTAAGGTTTTCTCTTTTTGTGACATAATATAAGACGGTTATTTCAACCTTTCATTTTTAATCATAATTATAATCGATCTCTTTATGACCCAGCGGAGGAGATAGACTCCCTCTTCGAAAAGTGCAGAGCAAATCTTTGAACTGTTTTTCTGAAAGAGAAAGACGAGATAAGGAATGAACTTGGCGATGACGAGCTTCAGCAGTGCCATAGTTGCATTATCATGTCCTCGGGGAATGCCGTTTCCGCACAACCCAAGTAAGTAATTACACTCTGCCAATCTACTGAATTACGTCCATACTTGTAGAGCTTCGATAAGAAAACTTTAATCAACAATTCCTCAAATTAGATCCTCAAGTGTCAGCAGAAAAACTCATACGTGCGTAAACACATGTAGAAATCTTTCGGATGGAATCCTTGTAGTAGTTTTGTATTTTCTTCACTGAGAATAGAAGTGGTTTGCATATTTTCTATGGAATTTTGATTATGGCATTTCCTGTTAAGATTCGGGCCTCGAGATGCTTTCATGAATTTAGACGACTTTTGGTGGATGCAACAAGTTACAACTTTTCTCTGCTGCCCATGAGGAGTAGAGTAGAGAGCAAATCAATTCTTAATGTGGAATAAAATCCTAGCAGAGGGATATGGCACTGTAGTAATAGCATGCAATGGGGAACCTTTAGGGTAGACTTTTGACGAAACGGGAGAAATGGTGAAATTGTTGAGAAACAGAAAAACAGTAGAAGATGGGTTTAGAAACATAAAAGTTGAAGAACAGGAGAACGACAGGAGATGGGTTTTATAAACCGGAAGGAAATTGAAGAAAAAAATCAATCTCATCAACTTGAAAAGGGGGAAGTAAAATTTCAATTTCTTTACAACAGAAATGCTTCCTTTTTTTAGACAAAAAAAACGCTCCCTTTTTCATTAATAAAAAGAAAGTACATTAAACTGTTTCAGTCATTTGCTCTTAGGCCATCCTATTCATTACAAAAACTGTTCTGTCCTGTTCTAATCCTGTTATAATATTCAAAAAAGGAGATATAACAATAAAGGTTCCCATCCCAAATCCTCTGTTACATTCCAGTTTCCAGCAGTAGAGACATGGAAATGATTCAGTGTTAGAGCCGAGTATGTCAAAAAGATATAAACAAAATCAGCATCATTAACCAGAACCCAGTCCGAAAGGAATCCTAAAGGGAGTCGTTGAAGCCTGTGTTCATGAGCCTGTTGTCGATGTAGGCTGCGAAATGATACTTACCAGGTTCAGCTGCGATGCCCCGCTTTGACAGTCAATCCGCTACCTGATTCTGTTCTCTGTAGATATGAGAGTATGTGATATTCCGGAATGTAGCATCCAGGAGCCTGATTCGCCTCATCCAGTTGGATAGGATACGTGGAAAGAATTGGGTGTGATTCTTAACGCATTCGATGATACTCTTTGCATCCCCGTGTATGAAAATGGAGTTCAGACCTAGCCATTTCGCAAATGTGAGTGCACCCTAGAGAGCTATAACCTCGAATCTGCTATTCGAACCCCAACCTCCCTGCCACCAGAAATGGTGGTACCGCCCTGGTTGAAGTGTGATAACCACTCCACACCCGCAGTTCTTCTGTTGACATACACCATCGAAGGATCTTCTCGGATAAAGGTCCTTAATGTTCTTTTTCCTGTTCCTCTGCACTTTGACGATTGACTTTTGAGGTCCAATTTTTGAGAAATAGTTGATGGCTTTCCAAATCATGTCCCAAACCGATGGAATTTTGTTATAAAAAAGACAGGTGTTCTGACTGCGCCAAATAGCCTAAATGATGTAAAAGGGAAGAGCCCGGTAATCCTGTTGGTTCCTAGACCAAAAGGTGAAAAATTGAGATAGTGTGTGTGGAGCGCTTGGACATTCTAGCTTCAAATGGTCCGTCACCCCTGCCCACACCTCCTTGGCAAAAAAGCACCCCGTGAAGAGATGGTCAATATCCTCTTCCCCTGATTTGCACATCAGACAAATGCTCAGACCAATATAGCCTCTACCCTGCAGATTGTTCCAAGTGAGAGTCCTATTATGGATGGCGAACCAACCAAAACAGAGGAGTTTTTTGGGTATCCTTGTTAAATTGAGATAACATGTTCTTTGCTTAGGTTAGACACTTTAGTCAACATTAAGCCCATTAATCCACATTAAACATTATATGATTGTAACTAACGAAAGACCATAAAGATAGATGCTGAAGACAAGCCAAGACAATCAGAACACATGGATATGGCTCAAGCTAGGGAAAAACCCCAAGTCGGGGAAAACCCTTGATCAATTCTTCTTATTATTCATAATCAAATGTTCAACAAAGAGAGAGAGAGAGAGAGAGAGAGAGAGAGAAGAGAGAGAGTACAATGATTTAAAGTCAACACTGACTTGCCAAATAGAAGATTTGACCTTAGACTGCAATTCTGAATATTGGTTAGGGCTGCCTGAATTAGCCCCCTTTCTCCATTACTACCTGCGATCAAGCCTCGACATATGAGGCCTAGAGAGAAGGACTTAACCATGCCTTTATACCCTCAAACAACTTAACAACTAGCTGTAGTCATGGCTCTGTGTCTGCGTCCAGTAACAAAGATGTACCTCACCAGCATAGCACAAAAGAACATTGGGAGATACTCTGCCCTCAACGGCTCTATTCAACAAGAGATCTGAACCCAAAAACAAGGGATACGCTGCCGAGACAGACCTCCTATCCTCCACGTATGATGCTACAGACCTGCGGCTCTTTCTCAATAGGAAAATCGTGCCCTAAAAAGAGATGGGCAATATCATAAACTCGACCCTGCCACTTGTGTCCTGCCTCAGATGTCGTCCTATTTCAGAGGTTGAGCACTTGGACTTGTCAGAATTGGATGATGAGAGTTTCCTTATATACAATTTAGACATGATGATTTGCCATAACTTTTGGAGGCAAATTAAAAATTCAAATTTCAAATTTTCCCGCCTAAACCAAATCATGACTTATAGCATTTCTTTTGAATAATTAAATATTTTTCCTTATCCAAATTAGACAATCTTTATATCGATTTTGGTCCTCTCGAAAAGAGGAATTCAATGGAATTATTATCTCCATCAACTGAGGAGACCAAAGTGGAATTTGGCCCTAGTTTCCAATTTTAACACTCCCTCTCAACTGGGGAGAATTCCACCTGCCAATCCATCTGTTGTCATAGATCATCATGAACCATCTTTTTCATCGTGAGCCATCTCTGTCATATCTGCTTTGCTGAACACTGATGTGAATACTAAAGATGAATTGATCGAGAGTGAGTCACAAGACCTTGTCACTCTCCACTGACAAAAGTCAATCCATAGGTAGAACCTCGATTGATCCCAGATCAAGTAGATAAACACCATGCATCCTAGCATAGAGAGTACAACAGTACACGATACGTCCATCGGTAGTGATATGGTCTCTATCCTCATTTTCCAACTTATTGGCCAGATGAGAGGTACTTCCCATGTGTCTTGGACTACATGGGTAGGATGATGCAGAAACACCAACACAGAATGAACATCCTGCTCATAATCATATGTAGGGAAAGGAGAAACCACATCCTACAAACAAACATCACAATCACACGTAGCGAAAGGATGAACCACCTCCTACACGCATGCAAAAACACCGACAGTATGGAAAGGATGAACCACCTCCTACATGCATGCAAAGACACCGACAGTAGGGAAAGGAGAACCACCTCCTACACGCATGCAAAAACCATCAATAGTAGGAAGTATCCTACACGTGTAGAAAGGGTGAACCACATCCCACCGACATGCTAACCATCAATCGTAGGGAATGAGCTTCTTACATGTGGGGAAAGGATGAACCACGTCCCACCGACATGTCAATAGATGCCTATATGCATCTCTCACTTGAGTACTTGTAGGAGATGGTGAATCACTCATCTTGCTCATATGCCATAGGAGAAGGTGAGCCACTCATCCTATGCATATGTCACCAATAGTAGGGGAAGGTGAACCACTATAGTTCAATAAATACCTCAAGCCTCCATGAGCTCCCAGAGCTCAATGTTCAATCTTAGCCAGAGATCCCTTCATATAGGGATTAGTGCCAGGCTGCTTTCTGAAAACCAAGACTAATTCTTGGTGATTATATTGATGACCGGTACATTAATAGGAGCCTCATTGCTCCACCCAGCAGCACAAAGATGTATATATGAAGGCACAATGCTTACTAACGAGCTTCAACAGACATACTGACTTACAATTCGACATTTGAGCAGCAGAGATCTTAGCAGCACTTAGCAATCCTTGGACTTCTACATTTCAGGATTTCAAATCAAGAAAATACATAACTCCTCTTACTCCCTCTTACTCAGGGAGATCACAAGCCTATGCTTGTCTTTGCTAAGTGCCCATCAGGCAACCTGTTCAACATGAAATCTATCCATTCAATCATGGCATAAAATAGGAATGACCTGTGTCGTACCAAATAAAGTGGTATATGGTGTTAATAACTGAATTCTCTGAATTCTACTCTGCAATATACACTGGATGTCATCAGCATGTGTTCAAATGGCTTACAGAAGAGCTTTCTCAATCAACTGGCTCCATGCTAGCTGCCATATATATTCAGCCTCAATAATGCTTTTAACAGAGTCAAAATGTGTAACATCAGGTGTGCTCTTCTTATTCATCATACTGTCAATTGAATCAGTATCAAAATAGCCATGAAATCCTATATTCTGGCAGTGAGTTTCAGATCACAAATAATAGCGTCCAAGGGATATCTTAGCAAGTGGCTATCCAAGAGGACCAGGGATCAGCAGCTTTTACATCTCAACAAGAATTTCCATCTGAGCTTAACAGGTTTTAAATAGACATCACTGATGGTAGAATTTTTGATCATGGCGCCCTCTAAATATCAGGAATGTGACATACTGCTTTCTGGCATTATGTGCTTAAAGTTTTCATGCAACTTCTCAGGCTACCAGAGATATATGGAATCATTTTTAGATTCATTAGATCAATAGTCATGTCTTTGCTTTTATCAAGGTATTTTGACATGATCTTCCTTATTATAATAATTATTGGACAGGAAGAGTCATCAAGCCATTTGCCAGGAGTTGAATAGCTCCTTGTGCAGACTTACTTCAATTGGATCATCGGACCTTTATCAGACTACTTTTCATCTTTAAGATCATAAAGTTAAAGTGCCCAATGATCAATCAAAATTAGAGACTGTTTAGTACACTCCATTAATGCTTCCTCGGTGGGGTACTTCTGTTCTTTGTGATTGTAAGAACTGCTGCAAGATTCCGATCCAAAGGGTCATAAACCCGTCCTTTAAAAAGGAGGAAACTTTCAAAAATTGCAACCCATATTCTTTCTGGACTTTTGTCTGCTTAAAATAAACTTCCTCCAGATTGCCTTAAACAATGATGGATCTAATCATCTATGCTAGATCCCTTTCAAAGGATGACAACTCTGTTAGCATGATTCAATAATACTGCTACAGGTCTCTAGGATGAATTATGATATAAAAAGTTTCAAGGAGACTGTCCCTTCAAAACTGAAAGAGGATTAATGCCTTTCTATACATTTGATATAGAATATTAAATGCTCCCTCTGCTTGATGGTGCGATCAAGATGTCTATACCTTAAGAGTATAACAACGATGCCACCGAACATCAACAATTTCCACTGAAGTTTAGGCTGTGTATATGTATGTGCTGATGATGTCACTTAGAGCATAAAAAGGAAAACGAGATAGGAGTCTTGATTTATTTCCTTCTTTGAGTCAGAGACTTGAATTAAGTTCTCTTGAAGTATAACGAACATCAAGCCCTGCCACTCAAAGATTTCAGATTGATATTCGGACACTACCAATGCCTGCATCATTTACTCAAAACAACTCAATCATTATGTCAATTATCACACATTATAATATGACCACTTTGTTCAACATAATGTCACGCAGACATGCTAAAAAATACCACAGTCTGATTCAGTCACAAGCATTATCCAGAATGTGCCTTTCAAAGCACAAATCTACATGACTCAAATTACATTTCCAAACTCAATGTTGCTTGATATATTGTAATTCTGATCCTTAGCTATAGGTGACCCAATTTGAGTGCTTAACCTAGCCATCTCAGGCACTCTATACAAATTTGAAAAATTCCAATTGATAATCAACTCATATCTTATATCTTGAGTTTGCCACTGTTGAGTTTAAGGTTGCTCTGACAGGATTTGATCTTTTCAACCAATAAGCCTTTGTCTTGTTTAAGTGCTGAAGCTATATCACATGAAGGAGTCATAAATAAGGCTAGAATCTGGCCCACATACTTTAATGAAGGAGACTTAACTGCTGTCTTCAAATTTCTGTCAGATTGACTGCTCTGAAATGCCTTGAATTCTTCATCTATAGACGGTGAGAAAAAAAGACTGTTCACACTTGGCATAACAGTTGAGTCTTTGATCCTATTGCAAATTTGGTGGCACAGAATAGGGCTTGGAATGCCATTGCTTTACCTCATACATTCTTTGATCAAACTTTCATGCTCAGAATAGTGACACTCAGGGCTGAGTCTCAAATGGTGACTTTATATTTGACAAAAATAAATCACAGTCATGCAGAAAGTCCTCAACAGGTGATCACAGATTACCTCAGATCATCTTTAGCTTTCAGATGATAAAATTATCTTAATTGATGCTTCAGTAATATAAAACCGTGGACATAGAAGATTTATATCTTCAAAGCAAAATATCCTTTCAAAAAACAAATGCACAGAAGAGACAGA
Organism: Pinus albicaulis; assembly: GCA_034641835.2. Taxonomy (NCBI): domain Eukaryota; kingdom Viridiplantae; phylum Streptophyta; class Pinopsida; order Pinales; family Pinaceae; genus Pinus; species Pinus albicaulis. Next base: position 271,215,832 of record CM076570.1, on the reverse strand, counting down.
CTTGAAAAGAGAATTAGAGCTTAAGTGCTGAATAAATCAGTGATCATTATACCTAGAATTTGATGGAGCAAATGGCACCTTCTGAAATACGTTCTGGCCTAGGATTTGGTACACTTAAGCGATGCCCAGGACTGTGACTTCTTAGATACAAAACTCGGCTTCTAATGTAGAGACAGATAATATGAATGCAAACCATACCTGGTTTGAAGATGAGATCAGAACGTGTTCTGAATTGAGCTTGAAAAACCTTACCACGTCATAACGTCATAAATGGTCAGAAAGTTTCTCAATAATTTCAACCTTCCTGTGATAGTTTAGAGGCTGAAGAAAGAGTCTCTTGATAGGTGATCTGGATCTTCCTTCAAGATTAAAAATGCCTTTGGTCTTCTCTGAATTACGGATCCATCTTTCATATATTATTTCGCTTGCTTCCAAGGGATTGTCAAACTCTAATGCGAAATAACAAATCTGAGCAAGGGTTTTATTATAGCATATCTAATATTGAGGTTGACTGAGGCGAATTGTTGTCTTCATCCAGGGAGAAGTGGCCTAATTAGACAGAGCAGAAGAACTTAGACATCCTTCCAGGGCTGCCTTGGATGAGACACTGAATTTCATCTTGATGCTTCCAACAAAATCATAACTCATTCCATTTTACTCATGCTTGGGCTTTGTCTTCTCCATAGCTCTGATCCCATGTTAAATTGAGATAACATGTTCTTTGCTTATGTTAGATACTTCATTCAACATTAAGCCCATTAATCCACGTTAAACATTATATGGCTGTAACTAACGAAAGAACATAAAGATGCTGAAGACAAGCCAAGACAATGAGAACACATGGATATGGCTCAAGCCAGGGAAAAAACCCCAGTCGGGGAAAACCATTGATCAATTCTTCTTATTATTCATAATCCAATGTTCAGCAGAGAGAGAGAGAGAGAGAGAGAGAGAGAGAGAGAGAGAGAGTACAATGATTTAAAGTCAACACTGACTTGCCAAATAGAAGATCTGACCTTAGACTGCAATTCTGAATACTGGTCAGGGCTGCCTGAATTAGCCCTCTCTGAATACTGGTTAGGGCTTCCTGAATTATCCCTCTTTCTCCATTACTACCTGCAAGCCTGGGCATATGAGGCCTAGAGAGAAGGACTTAACCATGCCTTCATACCCTCAAACAACTTAACAACTAGCTGTAGTAATGGCTCTCTGTCTGTGTCCTGTAACAAAGATGCACCTCACCAAAATAGCACAGAAGAACATTGAGAGATATGCTGCCCTCAGCGGCTCTATTCAAAAGGAGATATGAACCCAAAAACAAGGGATACACTGCCCAGACAGACCTCTTATTCTCCACGTATGATGCTATAGACCTGTGACTCTTTCTCAATAGGAAAACCGTGCACTAAACAGAGATGGGCCACATCATAAACTCGACCCTGCCACCTGCGTCCTGCCTCAGATGCTGTCCTATTTCAGAGGAGAGGTTGAGCACTTGGATGTGTCAAAATGGGATGATAAGAGTTTCCTTATATACAATTTAGACATGATGATTTGCCATAACTTTTGGAGGCAAATTCAAAATTCAAATTTCATTTTTTCCCGCCTAAACCAAATCATGACTTATAGCATTTCTTTTGAATAATTAAATATTTTTCCTTATCCAAATTAGACAATCTTTATATTGATTTTGGTCCTCTCGAAAAGAGGAATTCAATGAAATTATTATCTCCATCAATTGAGGAGACCAAAGTGGAATTTGGCCCTAGTTTCCAATTTTAACAATCCCCCACTATCATGTCTTCTTGAACTAGGAAATGAAATTGAAAGCAATGTTGGACAAAGGGAGGTTGCTGTATATGTATTTAACACTAGGGATCCCATGCCGCTTTGGTCCTTCCCACTATAATTCATCTGTACCGACCCCAATACAAATCCCTGCATGATAAAGACTGGTGAGATAACATTCCCATTCAATAGCCAATTCGCCCCCCAAACCGATCTAGCGTCCCTCCTCCATTTCGGGTGTTCAGTGAGTCGAGGATGGCCGCTGACAATATGGGAGATGTGAGTTATACCCTTGTCACGGAGAGAATGGATGAGTGCATCCGAAAAAGAATGACTGTTGGATAATCCCTTCAATGCATCCAAACCCACCTCAGTCAGACACCCGTCCCCAATAGTCCATCTCATAAACCCAAACAACCAGTTCCGGTTCTTTAGCATGCTCCTCCAAACAAAAGATGAACCGCTGCTCGAATAAGTCCCCGATCTGGACCAGGCGGAGATTGTGAGACCCTTTAAATATTTATCACTAATGATATTGCCCCAGATGCCTTCAACAATAGTAGCCCTCCACAAAATTTTGATGATTAGGGCACGATTGAAGTTTTGTGTGCACAGAATGCCCCATCCCCTCACGTCAATCAACCTAGCTATGGCTTTCCAACATGCAAGATGAATCTTCCCCTTTAATTCAGAACCAGACCAAATAAACCTATCCATGAGTGCATCGATCTTGAGACAGACCTCCCTCGGAATCAAGAACAAGTGCATCCAGTAAACGGATAAATTCTGTAGTAATGAACAGACCAATGTTAAACGGCCCCCAATGGTGAGCCACTTATTAGCCTAGTTTGTCAATTTCTATGAAATCTATCCAACAACCAACCCCAATCATTGTTACAGTATTTATTAGCTTTTAAATAGAAACCCAGATAGAGGATACTTGAATTGATAGGTGACGCTGTAATCTCGAATAACTTGCAAATTTCCCGATTGGGAGGATTCTCCGGAGCTTCAGTGATGAGAACTGATTTGGTGGCGCTCATATTTAAGCCTGAAGCCTTGCTGAAGGTCGAAAGAAGCTGATGGATGACCCACCAATCCTCGTTATCATTCATACCACCACAGAGGAGGTCATCGACGAACATTAAATGAGTCACCCTCACATGCTTAGAAACCTTCAGTCCCAGTAAAGGACCCCGATCCTTGGCCGCTCTCAAAGAGAAACTCAGACAATCCATGAAGGGGATGAAGAGAAGAGGAGAAAGGGCACAACCCTGTCTAAGGTCACGGTGAGCTTTGAAGAAGTCAGTTGGAAGACCATTTATAATAATGGCATAGTTCGCAGAGATGATACATGCCGTTATCCAGTTGATACAGTCAAGAGTGATGCCCACCTTGTGTAAAATCATCCGCAAGAACTCCCAATTGTTATTTTGTCATAAAGTAGCATTGTTGTTTACTTTGATAGTTACATTTCATCATTAACATGTTGCATTCACCCCAAATAATTTTTCCATTGTACAAATCTATATCATTAACCATCAGAAAATGAAACTATGTAGAAAGAACAACACCATCATCGTCATCATCTAAACAACAAAAAGTAAAAGATCAAAGGAAGAGAAGCATGAACACATAGAGACACCAAGATTGGTCTGAGACTAGGGCAAAACTCACTATGGGTAAAACCCTCGGAAATTATTCTTCTTAGATCTTCATTGAATGATTCAGCAACAAGAGTACAATGATCCATGAGTACATATCTTTATGATGCAGAAAACAAATAGCATACAAGCACTAAAACCATATCCATACTTCTGCATGAAGGAAACTGAATCTGAGAACTGAAATGCACTAACACTGGCTATAGCAAACTGATGAACATGACTAATACTGAATGAGGACTGAAGGTACATCTGCAGTGGAAGCAACCAAATCTGATCTACAAATCTACAGATCTATAATACCAAAACCCGGATATGAAATATCACCAAGTGATCTCAACTCTGAAGTCCTAGATTTGAATCCAAGAGTTTGTTAATGACGCTTTGACGCAACTGTGACTGAATGACTGAAGTCTGGAAGCAATGCACAATCAACTGAAGGTGATCCAAATCTGATTGCCTAGTAACTCTCTGAGCCGCGGCCTTAACACGCTCACCCTGCAGCTCTGGGGCTTTGAGCCGCTACCACAACACCCTGTGCCCGCGGTTGAGCTTCAGAACAACCCGATTTGACCTCAGCGCTTTGGCTGTGCCCTTAATATGTTGTGCCAATGACTTTGGCACCTTGGCTGCGGGCATAACACATCCTGGCCTCGACTCTGCTTTAGCAGGGCCGCTACTAGGGCCTTACCTGCTTGCGAATTTGCTTAAATAGACTCAGATATGAATGTGCACCATTCTTTGACCTTGATCCACTGCGCGAACTCTTTTTGACGTACCTGTGCGAGCCAAGAAATCGAAAATACGATCAAAAACAAAAATAGCATGGAGAAGATCTCATGAGCGAATGTGTGTGAATGAACTTGAGGTTGCCTCTATTTATAATTTTTTGAGTGACCGCTTGGGGCTTTGATCGGATCAACATGAGGTTAGGCTGACCCATAAAATATTAAATTAATTCATAACTTAACTTTTGGTTAACCGATTGGGGTGATCTATAGCTCGATTTTGATCCTCACAAAAAGATGAATCTAATTAAGTTATTATCTTAATCATCTGAGTTGTCCAATGTGGAATTTGACCTTAATTGCAAAAATTAACAACAATCAGTACAATCAAATCCACTTTGAGCAAACTGGCCTGTCTCTTGTATACCTTCATGGAGTGAAGGCATTCATGAGTGATGCCGATGGAATCCTGTATTTGTTTTTCCTCCAAAAAGGAAAACTATTCAGGATATATAAACCTCGAAAATGTTTTCTTTAACCTCTTGGCCAGTAGCTTAGAGATGATCTTATATAGAGCATTGCAGAGGGAAATCGATCGGTAGTCCACAAAGGATAGCGAAGCTTCCTTCTTCAGGATAAGAGCTATGAATGTTACATTTAATGCTCTCGAAATAAACCCCCTTTGGCGGGTTTCCTCGGCCACAGCAAGAATCTCCGATTGCATAAGCGCGAAGAAATGATGATACAGTTCGACACCCCATCCATAAGGCCTGAAGGATTTTTCCTTTGTTGTGTCCTTAATGACCTCGTAGATCTCCTCTTTCGTAATCGGACAACTCAAATTCTCATTTGTTTTCGGAGTGAACATGATGGGCAAGTGTTCTATCATTGCTCGCTGAGCTTCAAGGTCATGGTCCTATGCAACATATTGACGATTGAAGAAGTCAAATGCAGCCCGTGCCAGATCATCTTGTTCAGTAAGGACCTGGCCTTCAGGACCCTGGATGCCCCTGATGCCATTTCTTTGCTTCCTTTTGTTCGCGAAATCATGAAAGAATTTGGTATTTTTGTCATCGACCTCCACCCATAGAGCTCGACTCTGTAATATTCTTTCAACTTTGTTAAATTTGGACAACTAGGTCCAAACTCCATGTTGTGATGCTCAGATTAAGAGGCTAATATTTTTGTTGGATTCCTCTTTTGGAGAGGTGTAAAATCCATATAAAATATATCTTAATCCGATGAGCAGAACATTTATTTTGAATTTATTATTTATAATAAATTATATGTGCAGGTCGGCCTTAAGGTTTCACACCCCCAGCAGATGTGTCACACACCCCAATGATGGATATAAATACATGCAAAGTTGGAGAGCATTTCACAACAACTCAACACACATCTTCTTCTCTCATCTGATTTAGTACGAGCTCATTGGAGGACAAGTTCAGCCCACACGTGTGGAGAAGAAGGACGAAATCTGTACGGCTGAAGGGAAGGACGAATTTCTGCAGCTAGGGTTTTGTTGGAAGTTTGACCAGCGTTGACTTTGGTCAACGCATGGTCCGAAAGCGTTGAAACTTATTGGAAAGTTCGATTTTGAGAGGCCGTACACTTTGGCACAGAAATCGAGGTCAAGGGGTTGACCAAACTGTTGCTGCGTTGACTTTTAGCTTGCTGCCCTGCGTTGACTTTTTTGGACAGCGTTGACTTTTCTGGAGTTGACTTGGGTTGACTCGGTCGCTGATTGGAGTATTGTTGTGACACATTCTGGGTTGGCTGATCAAGGAGACTTTGCTGGTTGAAGCATCCTGTTGACCGCCGTAACGCACCATCACATTTTTTCTGTTTCTGGTTTGTCTTCTATAAGATCCACTTATATGTTCTATCAGCATTTTACTTAACTATTTGTGTGATTGCCGTAAGAAAAGTAAAGTTGCTTCAAGCATAGAACATCTACAAAAATTTACATGGTATCGGAGCTGAGGTGAAGACAAGCCCTATCTTTAGCAATCACCATCAGAGGAAATGGGTTCCACAAGTTTTGAATTCAAGGAGAATGACAAGCTGACTGGAAGGGATGACTTCCATGCCTGGAAGATGATATTAGATCTCAATTTGGAAGACCATGATCTCTTGGATCATGTACTGGGTAAGATTCAAGAACCTCCATCCAATGCCACCGCTGCTGCTAAAAACAAGTATAAGAAGGGGGAGATCAAAGCAAAGCTGATGATCAGGGAATCCATACATAAGAGTTTGGTTGCCTATATATCTGAGCTAGGCACATCCAAGGAGATGTATGACAAATTGATCCCGATGTTCAAAGTAAACAATGTGAACCAAGTGCTATTCCTCAAGAATAAATTGAAGAATATGAAGAAGGGCCGGGATGAGTCTGGTCAAACTTACTTTCTGAAATTGACCGAAACAAGGAACAACCTGCTGGCTATTGGGGAGACAATAGCTGATCGTGAGATGGTTCTCACCGCACTTGGAGGACTCCCATATGAATGGCAAGTATTCACCACTACCATTCTCAATAATAATACCATTCCTAACTTTGACGAGCTTCTGTCTAGATGTATGCAAGAAGAAACAAGAATGAAGGAATTTGATAATGACAGAAATGTTGCTTATGGTGCTCATTCTCGAAAGAAGAACTCTGGTGGTCCTAAGGACAAAGGAAGAACAAGGACTCAAGAAAAGAAGGGTAAGTGTTTCACTTGCCATAGGCCTGGTCACTATGCTAGAGAATGTCCCTTCAAGAAGGATTCTCCCGATAGTGATGAGAACAACAACAACCGGAGGAATGGGAATCGAAGAAACGATAGATCTAAAGGAAAGAGGAAGGCTCCCTCTGGTGGAAACAATCAACCTTCGAAAAGGTCTAGAAACTCCAGGTATGAGGAGTCTAATGCTGTTGATAAAAGAAATGAGTATATTCTTATATCTGCTCTCTCTGCTACATCTCCGCCCGACACTATGGATGTCTGGCTGATAGATAGTGGTGCCTCAAGACACATCACTGGTTTCAAGGAAGCACTCTCTAACATGGTTGAGAGGGATACCAATCTAGAAATTATCCTTGGAGATAATGCCACGTATCCCGTGAAAGGGACAGGGACTGTGACCCTCCACTTGTCTCAAGGACAAGTCCTACGTTTGCAAGATGTACTCTATGTACCCAAATTGAAGAAGAACCTTGTGTCTGTATCAGCCATGGAAGACAAAGGGTTCAATGTAACATTCTCTGATGGAAAGGTGCTCATGTGGAAGGAGAGCTTCAAGGAAGCTATCTCGATTGGTTTTAGAGTTGGTACACTCTACCAGGTTGGAGGAAGTCCGTTGGGAGCAATGACTTGTGATACTATCCGACAAACCGAACTATGGCACCGAAGGTTTGGACACCTTCATTACAAGGCCCTTCCCGAAGCAAGGAAGGTGGTGACAGGGATGCCCGACTTTGGAAATAATCATGAAGGTGTATGTAAGGGTTGTGCCGAAGGAAAGCATACAAGGGGACCTTTCCCCTCAAGTGTCACAAAGACATCTGATATTTTGCAACTGGTCCATTCTGATCTATCTGGTATGTTGCCCGTGACATCCCTGGGAGGATGTTCTTACTGCATGACATTCACTGATGACTTCTCTCGCAAAACCTGGATATACTTCTTGAAGAAGAAGGATGAGGCTTTCATGTGGTTCCGTACCTTCAAAGCCTTGGTGGAAAATATGACCGGAAAGAAGATCAAGATTTTGAGGACTGACAATGGCACTGAATATGAGTCAAATGAGTTCAAAGACTTTTGCAGAGAGGCTGGCATTAAGAGGGAGACTACCACTGCATATACTCCTGAGCAGAATGGTGTTGCTGAACGCAAGAATAGGACTATTGTGGAAGCTGCCCGTGCCATGCCATGTGACCAGGGTCTACCGAAGTTTCTGTGGGGAGAAGCTGCAAATACTGCTGTGTACATTCAAAACCGATGCCCTCATTCCGCTCTGGACTCCAAAACTCCCGAAGAGGTTTTCTCTGGTAAGAAACCCGATGTCTCACATTTTAGAATTTTTGGATGTCCTGTCTATTTTCATGTGCCGAAAGAAAAGAGAAGTAAGCTGGATGCTACTGGGAAGAAAGGAATGTTTGTGGGCTACAGTGAGACTTCTAAGGCATATAGAGTCTATGTACCCGGTCAAAGGGAAGTAGAGATAAGCCATGATGTCACTTTTGACGAAGATGCTTCCCTGAAGAAAGTAGTAGATCTTCCAAGATCTCAAGAAAATCATGAAGAAAGGCCTGGAAATCAAGAAGAACCGCAGGATGAGACAATGCCTGATATTGAAGGACCAATGGACCCTATTGATCCATCTCCTTCATCGGGAAAGATACCATCATGGCTCAGGGACACCCTCGAAGATGCTGAGGGTCATGCTGCCCCAAGGGGGACATTCCGAGAAAGCAAGAAGCCGTGTAGATACCAAGGGTATCTAGCTGCCATGAGTACTATTGTACAATCTGAACCTGGATCTTTTGAGGAAGCCATCAAGCATCAAGTCTGGAAGGATGCTATGCATGAAGAATATGAGTCTATTATGAAGAATGATGTCTGGGATGTGGCCCCGAGACCGAAGGACAAATCTGTTGTCACTGCGGAATGGCTCTACAAAATCAAACATGGATCTGATGGGAGTGCTGAAAAGTTTAAGGCAAGGTTTGTTGCCCGTGGCTTCTCTCAAAAGGAAGGAATTGACTATGACGATATATTTGCAACTGTGGCACGATATACCACCATCCGATCAATCATAGCCCTTGCTGCTACGCAAGGATGGAGTCTTCATCAGATGGATGTCAAGACCGCTTCGTATGAGGCAATAAAGGAAGAGGTGTAAGTGTAGAACAACCTCTCGGGATCTGCTCCGGATCGAGACACTCATGTCCTGGCAGAGATTGAAGAAAGCCTCTATAGTTGGGAAGTAAGCACTCCGTGAGCTTGGTGGCAGAGGATGGATAGTTACTTGATGACGCCTGGCTTCACTCTCAAGTACGCTGATCCGAACCTTTTTACTTCAAGGTTGTGTGTGAAGCCTCTCATTCTAGTGCCGTATGTGGATGACCTCTTCTCGACATCCAACAGTGCTAACCTCTCATTCTTCAATGTAAGAGGGAGCTCGCTGCTGAGTTCGAGATGAAGGACCTAGGACTGATGCACTACTTCCTAGGCCTGGAGGTCTCGCAGAGACCTAGAGAGATTTTCCTTTCTCAAGGAAAATACACTGTGAAACTTCTGGAAAGATTTGGTATGGTGGACTCCAAGACCGTGTCAACACCAATGGAACTCAACTTCAAGAAGTTGAGTGGCAGTGCTGCTGGGCCCGTATTTGCGAATCCTACTGAGTATCGTCAACTCGTAGGAGATTTGATGTTCTTAGTGAACACCCGTCCAGATATATGTTTTGCAGTGAACACTTTGAGTCAACCAATGTTATTCAACCGAACCGGTTATCGAACCGGAAAACCTTGTGGACCGGGAACCGGTCGGAACCGGACCGAAACCGGAAAAAAACCGGAAAAAAAAATCGGTTTACCAAAAACACATAAAATATTCATATTTTAAAGAAAAACCAGATATATTCATGTACATACATATTAATACAAACCATTTAAGCACAAATATGCAAAATTTTTCATTATATAGGTGCAGTAGCCAAAATAGCACTTAGTGCAAAACATCGCTGAACAAAAAATGTAACAAACATCAAGAAACAGGCTCTAAAAGGCCTTTATAGTCCAAAATAACATGTTAGATCATAGTATTATACTATAGCCTACAATACTACAAGCTACATATGATCAAATCATCAATCATCATCAGAATCCCTAAATCACCTGATATGGGGATACGAGGATTCGAAGAATCGGATACGGGGACGGTGACCCCGGAACAAGATACTTCTGGGATACGATACGTTATATATTATTTTATTAAAATATATATATATATATATATATATATATATATATATATATATATAATAAAAATTAGATATTTTTTACCCAACTATACTTAATTCATTGCTGTAAACATAGATTTATCATCTTAGATAGTCAAGGTTTTGTTTGAGTGATGGGTACATTTTTAGTAGGGTCATGATAGAGGAGTTTGACAACCAATGTCACTAACATCAAGGTACATAGAGGGATTGGTGCTCTTGATTAAATATGAGTTCCATACCCTAATACATGACAAAATTCGATGGAAACATTGCAATAACCCAATCCTGAAAACTTGAAAAACTGATAAGTCTGCTGGATTTTGAATGAGATCTAAAATTCTACTTTCTCCATATGAAAAACAATGAGGTCGGAACCACTCTCAAACATCCTGAGTCATTTCATGGTAATGTTAAAAATTTAAGTAAAAGGATGAAAATGAAGATTAAGGAGAATGTCACTTTTACTTTAAGAATTTAACATTACCATGAATAGTGTGAGGGAAATAGAGGGGGTGGGGGTGTTTAAGTAGCTTTAGGGGGGGCTAGGGTAGCGATATTAACTAGTAAAAATAATAATTTAGAAAAAAAATTTAAAAAATTAAAAAAAATTAAGAATTTTTTTTTTTTTTTTTTAGTGCCCAGGCTTGTGAACCGGTGGAACCGGTCTCTGAACCGGACCGGTACAGAACCGGCCGGTTCAGTGACGGAACCGACCGGTTTAGTACCGAACCGGTCATTTCCGGTTCGGAGGGCCGGTTCGGACCGGTTTTGCCTCCAAACCGGTCGATTCACCTGGGTTTTAATACCGGTTCGGTTCGATAACATTGGTGCTCGCCGTACGGTTGAGCCTCATCACTTTCACCGGGTTGGTGCCAAGAATTTGTTGAGATATCTTCGAGGCACGATAAACCATGGGTTGAGACACACTGTCGGGACTGTGACACCCCATGGATATACTGATGCCGATTGGGTTGGCAGTGTGGTGGATCGTAAGAGCACATCGGGATGTCGCCACATCGAGATGTTTTTTCAATCTTGGTTCTGCTTCGATCTCATGGATGAGCAGGAAGCAGAAGTCAGTGGCTTTGAGCACCGCGGAGGCCGAATACATTGCTGCAAGTATGGCCTGTTGTGAAGCAGTTTGGTTGCGTAAGCTCTTTAGTGAGCTGTTTGGACATGTGCTAGATACCACTGTGATACTCTGTGATAGCCAGAGTGGGATTCGTATGACCGAGAATCATGTGTTCCACGACCGATCCAAGCATATTGATATCAGGTACCACTTTATCCGGGATATGGTACAGCGAGGCGCCGTAAGGCTCGATCATATAGGAACTGATGAGCAGGTCGCGGATATTCTCACTAAGCCCCTGGGGAAGGTTAAGTTCCTAACTTTCCGTGAGAGTCTTGGTGTCGTGGAACGACCCTATGATGTGGGTCCGGTTGGACGATGAGCTCTGGGAGCTCTGGGGGGCTTTGGGGATAGCTTCTCGGAGCTATAAGCACTCATAATGCTTCTGCCCCACCCTTGTGATTATTGAGCCGGTTCGCCTCTCATTTATCTGTGCCCCGTATGCATCCTACCCATTGAGTTCAGGGCTCATGGGAAGTACCTCTCATTTGGCCAATGAGGTGGGAAAAGCTAGAGACTATTAGCAAAGACCGATGGACGCATCAGAGATTGCCGTACTCTCTATCTAGGATGGCACGGTCCAACCACTTGATCTGGGATCAAGTTTAGTGAGGTCTGGGACCTCTGCCTGACTTCGGGTCAGATGAACCAACTTCGGGTTGGTTGGAGACTCTTTGTGAGTCTGATAGAGGTTTCGAACCTCTGGACTGATTATGTCAGTCGAGGGATGATGTCTTTGTGACTGACCCACTTCTGTTCTGAAATAAAGAGGCCAGCAAAGCAAGTTACGGCGGGATGACGCACGATGTTTGATTGCACTGATGGATGGAGTTCTCCCTAGTTGAGAGGGAGTGTTAAATTTGGACAACTAGGTCCAAATTCCATGTCGTGATGCTCAGATTAAGAGGCTAATATTTTTGTTGGATTCCTCTTTTGGAGAGGTGTAAAATCCATATAAAATATATCTTAATCCGATGAGCAGAACATTTATTTTGAATTTATTATTTATAATAAATTATATGTGCAGGTCGGCCTTAAGGTTTCACACCCCCAGCAGATGTGTCACACACCCCAATGATGGATATAAATACAAGCAAAGTTGGAGAGCATTTCACCACAACTCAACACACATCTTCTTCTCTCATCTGATTTAGTACGAGCTCATTGAAGGACAAGTTCAGCCCACACGTGTGAAGAAGAAGGAGGACGAATCTGTACGGCTGAGCTGAAGGACGAATTTCTGCAGCTAGGGTTTTGCTGGAAGTTTGACCAGCGTTGACTTTGGTCAACGCATGGTCCGAAAGGGCTGAAACTTGTTGGAAAGTTCGATTTTGAGAGGCCGTACACTTTGGCACAGAAATCGAGGTCAAAGGGTTGACCAAACTGTTGCTGCGTTGACTTTTAGCTTGCTGCCCTGCGTTGACTTTTCTGGACAGCGTTGACTTTTCTGGAGTTGACTTGGGTTGACTCGGTAGCTGATTTGAGGATTGCTGTGACACATTCTGGGTTGGCTGATCAAGGAGACTTTGCTGGTTGAAGCATCCTGTTGACCGCCGTAACGCACCATCACATTTTTTCTGTTTCTGGTTTGTCTTCTATAAGATCCACTTATATGTTCTATCAGCATTTTACTTAACTACTTGTGTGATTGCTGTAAGAAAAGTAAAGTTGCTTCAAGCATAGAACATCTACAAAAATTTACAAACTTCTTGTCTCTGTAGGATCCCAGCTTGTTCCCCGACCAACCCCGTGATACGATTCTTATATTCCATAGAGAAGAAAAGTGGATCATTTGGGTCATTATAATAGTTGAGAGTCACCTTATTGGCGGAAAGAGACTGTTGGTCAACCTTCTTACTCTTTGTAATCCATCTCCTCGCTTCCTTATTTAGTAACTTCAGTTTATGGACCATATATTTCATCGGCCCCGCAAGTGTCAAAGAAACCAGGTGACCCCATACCTCAGTAACCAAATCGCAAAATGTCGGATTTTTGAGCAAAGTGGAGTCGAATTTGAATGGCAAATTCTGCAATTTCCCCAAACCCTTCCTCGACAACATAATGGGATGATGATCTGAAAGAAATGAAGAGATAACTGATGAATTTATCCCGCTCAAAACCTCGTGCAGAGAAGAGCAAATGGGGAAGCTGTCGAGCCGCTTCGAGATACTGTCCATCCCTATGCAACCATTCCTCCAGGTCGGGATGAGATTCTCTGGGACAACGTCACATAGATAAAATGAACAGAATAATTCTTTGACAAAAATAGAGAGGGGATCCACAATGGCCTGATGTCCCCAAATTTCCTTTTGGCCCATAGAAAGATTGAGATCACCGAGAAGAATGATATATGGTAAAGACAAAATACCAATGGTAGCAAGATGATTCCAGAAGGTCTCGCGTCCAGAGTACGTGGCATATAGGTTGATGAGTCGAATGCGGACTCTGTTATAAATAGCTTGAAGCTCAATGTATAAATAAAATGAGTTTTCTGCAATAGAGAAATTTGAAATTTTATGTGGTCCAAGCGGGCTGGATCCATTGGTGAGGAGTGAGTAGTTTTTCACTAGTGGGCAAGGTTAAATTTCTGTCAGTACTGTTCCTGAAGCCTGGGGTCACCTTGAAGTCGTAGTAAAATGTGTGGTTATACTCGAGAGATTCTAATAAATGATCCCGTGACTCATGTACACATAAATTGATCGAAGCCAACATCATGTCCTTAAATTTTTTTGGTCTAATGTGTGAGTTGGAATTGCACTCCCCCCACACACATAAGTGGATCAAGGCCCACCCTCTTGCCATCCATACAATTGGACATTAATCATCACGACTATGGCCATAATTTATGTGTTTCATGCTAAATTTCTTATCTGTGTTGGGTTCAGAGGAGTATTTGTCAAACTGAGGATTTATGGTTGTCATCCTCTCATTTCAGCAGCAGGATGACATCACAGATTGATTCTCGGAGAGCCATGAATGCTAAATTAACAGAAATAGTGGCCTGCCAAAGCAAGCAAGTTGAAAAATTGGTAACATGCTCTATGAATTGATTCTGGGTCTTGTTAGAAACTGTCATTCTTTGTTCTCCTTTTCAAAGATTTCTATTGGGTCTGTCAGGGTAGCTGTCAAGGATGAAGAAACCATATAGCAAGTTCATGGAGGTATGGCATATGAAAAAGCATCTTTGGAGCTCAATCTCCAACGAGATATCAAGCAAGAAGCCCTCAGTGGGCATGCTTTTCTAATATTAGGTTTCTTTATGTTTTGTTAGGCAGTCTTCTTGTTGGGTTAGTTTATTAGGGTTTATACTTGTAGGTCTTTACGTTATGTTCACAGAATTGAGAGAACTGTTTAGCTAGTAGGCATCTCTTTTTGAAACTTTGGGTCTTCTTGAAACCTTGATATCAGACTTTCTTTTTTGATTTGTATTAACTTTATGTACAGTGAGGCCACAACTTTCTTTAATACAAATGGATACCATTTCAGTTAAAAAAAATTGAAATTATGTCTATCCATTATTCACAATTATGAGAAGGATAAGAAGATGTCAAAATGCTTGAATACAAAATCATAAATATTGGAAAGGTAAGTGTAAGTCATTATTGAAGCAAGAAGTTTGTGTTCAATCATCAACAACAAGAGTGCTGTCAGGGTTTACAAACCAATTTCTTTTTCATCAATATCAGTGTGGAAAAAGTCGGGAAAAAATCGCGACTTTTTCAAAAAATCCCGATTTTTTGTAGGCGCCGATAAAATCGGCCGACTTTTTCCCGATTTTTTGAAAGTTGAAAAAGTCGGGATTTAATCGTTATAATCTCGACTTTTTGCCGACTCGATTGAAAAAATCGTGATGCCACTGATCGGCGGTAATAAAAGGTGGAAGTTTCGTTTTTTATGAGTTATTTGCTTCTTGTATTGTCGCGTTGACTGTGGAGAGTCCAGCAGAGGGTTTACAACTTCATTTATGGTTTGCGTTGGGAGATTGGAGTTGAACATTCAAGTTTCAACCACTGTTCAAGATTCAACAGCTCGAGCTTGCAGATTGGCCGCCGGGGTTTGCTGCTGCCGCCAGGTAAGACTCAAGAGTTCTGCGTTACTTTTTTTTCATTTTGTAACATAAACAAATTATAATATATATATATTAATAATTAAATATTTTGTTAGATTTTAATTTTTAAACATAAACAAATCCCCTAGCAGGCTAGCCGCTGCAGTAGCTAGTATATAGGTTAGGTTTATATGTTTTATTTGTTAATATGTCAAGTTATTCACATTATGTCACTGTCACATCACATGTAATTGTCACCAAGAGAGATATTGTCAAATTACAGCTAATCAACTCTATAGATTAGGTCTACTAAAAATGTCTATATTGAAGTCCTCAAGACTACCGTATTATAAACAGAATTATTAATAATTATAGAGGAATTTTCTTGTCTCAACATCCTAAATGAACTAAGAACACTATCGATCTTCGATCCACTTGCCAGGTGCTAATATCATTGTTTTACAAGGTGAGATAGGGTAAGTGTTGTGTCACTGTGTCACTGTGAAGACTGCTGTGCACTGTGTAGTAGATCACTGTGGTTTTTCACTGTAATGTATCAAGTTGAGGTCTATTTCACTGTCTGAGCATGTGAGTTTTGGCCTTCCTTCCAACTGTTGGAACTTGGTAATGATTGTTTCCAGAGTGAATGTAGAGAAGGCTGTAGTTCTGGAATATTTGACCAACTACTCTTAGATGCCAGACAAATATCCAAAGAGTGAGCCTCTCAAGAGTCAATACAAATTCCACAATATGATCCCTCACAATATGCTTGATCTCAGCATTCCTGTCATGTCAGTAAGCATTAATTGCAATGGTAATTAAGTTTTAAATTTGTACAGCCTCTGTTATTAAATTTGTACAGCCTCTGTACTTTCTCCAGCTCCTTTCCTTCAAGTTTCAACCTGCAACCTGAACCAACATAATAAATAATAAATATTAAAATTTAAAATTAATTTAATTAAATTCATCTTGTAAGTTTGTAACCTAGTCAGGACTTAGAAGTTCTAAAATTCTAAGTTGAATCCTAGATTGAATTAAATTTTAAAATTTCAACAGTTCAACTTTCAAGAATCAAAATTCAAATAAAAAAAATTCTAACCCTTGTTTACTATTTAGTGATTTTAATTTTTAATTTATGTGATGGGCAATTTTTAATTTTTTTTTTAATTTTTGTTTTGTGCCCAGGTTCAAACATAAAAAAGTTTCAAACAAAATGCCAAGGAATTTGGATCCTTTCTGGCAGTATGGTGAACCTGATCCTATACCCGGAACTAGAGGACTCAATAGAATGTATTTGTCTTGCAAGTTGTGTGGAAAGCATATGTCAGGGGGTATCGCCAGATTAAAATTCCATATAGGGCAAATTCCAGGGCAAAATATAGAACTTTGCCCAAATCCGGGTCCAGAAATGATCCGACAGGCCATTAAAGCCTTGATGGAAAAAGAAGATGGCAAAGACACCAGGGCAGTAATGAAAAGGCAACTTGTAGGGAGCTCAAGACTAGGGGTAAGTGAGAGTGCTTCTTCTGCTTCAGCATCACCTTCCAGTTCCAACCCCTCAGCTTTTTCATCCTTTTTTGTCCCTAGAACGACACCTGGTGCACAACTTGGCATCAAATCAGCAATTAAAAAAAAGGAAAAGGCAGAAGCTGACAGGTTGGTGAGTAGATTTCTTCTATGGAGTGATGTTCCTTTCAACATTGCCAAGACAAACCCATTCTACCAACCTATGTTTGATGCTGTTGCTGTCGTTGGCCCGGGGTACAAAGCCCCTACCTTTGCACAGTGGAGAGGGCCTCTTCTTCAAGAGGAAAAGAATGATTGCACTGCTAGACTGGAGGAGTTTAGGGCATCTTGGGAACACACTGGATGCACAGTCATGTCAAATGGTTGGACTGACCAGAAGGGTAGGACCCTTCTTAACTTCTTGGTTAGTTGTCCCAAGGGGACAATGTTTATGAAATCTGTTGACGCATCTGCACACATTAAAGATGCGCATTTATTATGTGAGTTGTTGGACATCTTCATTTAGGAAATAGGCCCACAGAATGTTGTCCAAGTCATAACGGACAACGCTGCAAATTATGTTGCAGCTGGCAGGTTGCTGATGGAGAGGTATCCTACCCTGTTTTGGACACCTTGTGTTGCTCATTGTATTGACTTGATGTTGGAGGATATAGGTAAGATTCCTATGGTGAGACATATTGTTGAATCATCCAAGAGCATAACAAAATTTATTTACAATCATGCATCTGTGCTTAGCTTGATGAGAAGATTCACCAACAACAAAGAGTTGGTGCGTCCTACGATAACACGCTTTGCCACTACTTTCATATCTCTTCAGTCTCTGTTGAATTCTATGTGGGACATGAAGAGCATGTTTCTTTCACAGGATTGGCGTGAGTTATCTATTAGCCGCAAACCAGAGGGAGAGGGCATATGCAGACTTGTTTCATATGATCAGAACTTTTGGGCAGGAGTAGAGGAGGTGTGTGCCATTTTAGAACCTTTGGTAAGGGTTCTTCGGTTGGTTGATGGAGAGAAGCCCGCAATGGGCTACTTGTATGAGGCCATGGATAGGGCCAAAGAAGCCATTCGTGCTTATTATGCAGATAAGGGAGATGAGGGGTTAGAGAAACAACAGGTCATATGGAGAGTGATTGATGACCGATGGAACAATACCCTCCATCGCCCCATTCATGCTGCAGGTATCTATTTCAACCTCGCATTTTCTTACTCTTGTGGTTTCAGATTTGATGCCGAGGTGATGGATGGATTCTTCACATGTGTTGAGAAGATGGTGGTATCTGAGCAAGAACGTGAAGAAATTTCCAAAGAAATGGAAATATATAGGATGGCTGGTGGCACATTTGGTTTTACCATGGCTATTAAGAGTAGGACGACCAAAATGCCAGGTAAGCTTCAGTTTGTTTCAAGTTTCAAGTTTCAAATTTAATAATTCATTGTCTCTTCATAATTTTTGCTTCTCATTTTTATTTTAACTTGTAGATGCTTGGTGGACAAGCTATGGTGGTAGAGTACCCCATCTCCAAAAGCTTGCCATCCGAGTGCTCAGCCAGACATGCAGTTCCTCTGGGTGTGAGCGCAATTGGAGTGTCTTTGAAAAATACGTAGCAAAAAGTGCAACAGGTAAAAAAATTTCAAATTAAATTTTTGAAATAATTTGATTATTTTTACTATATAAATTTTCTAAGTACTAATTTATAATCTATGACCCTTTTACAGATTGGAATCCCAATGTCTCAATGACATGGTGTATGTCTACTACAATCTTCGATTGTGGATGAGACAAATTCAGAAAACTCCTGATATGGATGCCATTTCATTGGACAATATTGATACCACTGCTGCATGGAGGGTCGAGACTGAGAGGCCGGTCATGGAATCGACCCCTGATTGGTTAGATGTGGATCCAGAGGCACTAGTGCCAGAGGAGGAAGCAGTTGTACAACAGGAGGAGCCAGTGGTAGAGGAGGAGGAGCAGGGTCAGGAGGTAGAGCAGGAGGAGGATGTGGAGGAGGAGGTGACACCATCTAGGATGGGCAGTAGCAGTGGCAGCGTCAACAGCAGAGGAGAGAGGCCACCTGTTTTTTTTGCTTCTAGAGGACGACTGGATCCATCTATATTCCGAGGGGCAGGGCCTTCTTCCTCTAGAGGAAAAGGCAAAGCCATTCCCTATTCCCGTAAAAGGGGCAGGGGATCTTCATCTTAGTGATTTACTTTATGACATGGAGATGACTCATGATATACATTATTATATTTTTTGTTGATATTTTGACTCTTGAAACTGAGACTCAAGATTCAGGACTCGATTCACTATTTTGATATGTGATGTAGCACTAGACTTCATATACATATTATATATTAGCTTTCTTTACATGTTTATGTGGAAATGCATTTATTTGATGTTGTGGATACTTTAGATGCTAAAAAAATTGAATAATTTTGTATTTTTTTAATTTTGTCGACTTTTTCAAAAAAGTCCCGACTTTGCCGAGTTTTTCAACTTTTTTACCCTTGCCGATTTAATCCCGACTTCGACTTTTTCCACATTGATCAATATAAGAGATTGAAATGAACACATCATACAAATGGGTCAATAAAGATGATACTTATTACTAGGTCGAGCCAGTTTTGAACTATGCATGTATATGCCAACATATTTAAAGTCCACCCCCATTAACCTCTCAAGTATCTACCAAGAAACAATAAATTGGAAGTTGTAGGTACCAATGACTATCCTTAGGGTAATTTGAATCCTTGTACCTTCCTTGAGACAAAGAAGTCCTAGGCCATTGAACTATAGGGGTCTGCCTATCATCATAATGTTCCAGTTCTTATGTTGCCAATGTGAAACATGTATTTCCCATTTTTAGTTGGGTTCCCCACTAATAAAATTAGATGTGGGATTAGCTTTAGAAGTAGGTGTCCATTTTAGAGGGAGAAAACCAACTTTAGGTTGACCTAATCTCTTTGTGAGATGAAAAGTTTTATTCTCCACTACCCAATTATGTAATAAATTTGTACTATAAATATTTATGCTTGTGCAGTGCAAAGTTGATAATTTAGTGTTGTAACCAATGTTATCGGAACTTGTAATGTCCCTTCCTAAATAATTTTGGTACTGGATTTATTTTTATGTTATGGGGGCCAATATTTGTGATGTCGGGGCCCATTTGATTTTCATTAGAAGCAATAGGAGTTAGAAGTTAGTTAACATTATGTTATGTTATTTTGTTGGTGATATATGGGGACCACCCACACATGAAATGAACACTCCCTTAATAACTGTTTCGAAAAGCATGAGTGGGAACATTGTAGGCTTGGTGAGGGACCCACGATGGAGGAAAAAGGCGGGAAGAAGGCTCAACGAAGGTTATAAAAGGAAGGAAGCTCACTTCATTTGGCATTCTTGGCTTATCGATCTTATCTCAGTTGCTCGAGCTGCTTAGCCGGGTCACTTGCTGTTTAGCATGAGTTTTCCAAGCAGAGAACTCACCCATTCTTCAGGGGACTTCGAGTGCCACCCTAGATTGGTTCATCCATTGTTATCCCAAGGAGTTTCAGCGAGTTATCTTCAGCATTTGCATTCAGTTTGCCCCAGCAGTGCGTATTTCTGGAGGACGCAGTAGTGTCTCTTGTGGGATTATTGTAGCTCTCTTCCAGGGGTTTGTTGCCAGGAGAGTATTTGGAGGAGGAAGCTCAGTAGCTTGCTAAACTATTGGGTGAGTTTGGAGGCTGGGATTGATAGCATTATTCAAGAGCTGTTTGGCAGTCACTGGGCTAGCGCAGATGAGGAAAGTTGGGCACACGTGTGAGATAGTGCCTTAGTCATTTGGGCCGTTGTTTGCTGGGAGAAATAAGGGAAGTGCTGGAGGAGTTGTTTGCTGCACTATTGGAGATTTGCAGAGTATTTTGTTGGTGATTTTGTACACTGCGTGCTTCAACAATCACTGGGGAGCGTAGGACCTATTGGAGGTCAATTTTGGAGGGTCATGATTAGGCGAAACCATTTTTGGGTTTTGGTCGGACTGACTTGAGGAGCCCGGGAGTAGTTTTGCAGAATTTTTTGAGCACCGGAGGTAGGGTTTTCAGCTATTCCATTGCAACAGCTAGTGCAAATTCATTGGGACAGCGCACAACATCACTAGGAAGTTTTCTGAGTTTTATTTGTTTCATCTGGGCTTCGCTCCGCTTGCCAAAAAGGCAAGCCCAGGTGCGTTTCTTCTATATAGTTGTACTCTTGTCCATTTCTATAATAAAAAGGCTCAGCTACTTCCATGAAATTGATTGTTCTGGGTATTTACGGAATTGTGTAAAATTTCTATGGTGCAAAATTTATTATTTTCTTGCGTAGCACTATTTTCTCTATTCTGGAACATTATAGTGGTAACAGAGCTTAGAGCTTGGCTCAGCCTGGGAAAATTTTTATATGAGAGAGGAAGATAGACAAAATATTACCTATAGAAGGAAGAGATACCGAAGCAAAGAGAGGGAGTTGGAGATCACTCCAGACACGGAGGATCGTGGAAAGGAGGTGATAGGAGAAGACATGGGAGAGCCTAAGGGAAAGGAAGAGATGGTCTTTGACAGTCTTTTGAAGGCCTTAAATGATTTGGAGAAGGGGCAGAAAGACATGCTTACTGAGATCAAGATGCAGAACTGGGAGCGGAGCACTGATCGAGATAGAAAATTTTATATTTGGAGAGACTTTCAGAGCCTCTCAGCAGCATGACCAACCCTTACCTACTGTGCAGCCATCATCCTCTATTGGGCCAACTAGAGCTACGTTGCCTTCTTTCATACCCATAGCACCGAAGGGGCAAGTGAGAACTTATGAAGGAGAGTATTTCAGAGTATGGTAGTCCATGGGAGATGAATTCAGAGCAGCACTATCTTTCAGAGATTATTACCAGCTCAAGAAGAATGAGAGGGGAAGGAGCTATGGAGGCCAAGGCACACAGAGCTATGAGTTACAATGTACCATTCAGAGGATGTTCTTCCCTACTTATGATGGTACTTCCAAGTGCACAACTTGTGCTTGGGTGGAGAAGTTGGATACGTATTTCCATCTCAACACGATGAAAGAGATGGAGGCCATTAAAATGGCCACTTTGCATTTAGAGGGAGAGGCACACGACTGGTAGTTTCATGGCTTGTCTACTTTGGGGCATACCAACGTGACTGCCTATGATGACTTCACGTGGAGAGTAGCGTTTTGATCCGGGGGATCCAAAGGCTCACTTCACGGAGTTGACCCAGCTCAGGCAGACATGACATCCTGAGCATTATATTTCGAATTTCCTGCGAGTTTCAGTCATGGTACCAGATGTGTCAAATGCTAGGAGGGTGTACATATATGTAGAGGGATTGACGAATCTATTGTGTGGACTGGTGAAGTCACGCATGTGAAATTTTCAATCTGAAAACTATACTGTTGCAGTGAATTTATTCCTCCTACTTATTCTTTTAATACGTTATTTTTCAGAAATATTCTGGAAAATATCGAAATAAATACTATTGCAACATTCACAAATACATATGCAGAGAAATAAATAGTAAAGGACATAAGCACTAGAATCAATCACATGTACACAAATATTTTTGGACAATTTTCCCCAGAAAAACCCAATGTGGGAAAACCGGTGCAGCAGATGAGGGTTTTATTAATATTTCAACAAATGATATCTTTACAGGGAAATATAATGGCAAATAAAATCTGAAACACCTGAGACTAAATTTCTCGCTCCCTCGGACAATTCTTTGACACCCTGCCCTTGCTAGCTCTTGTGCCTGTCTTCATGTTTCACAGCGCAGTCCCAGTGGTGGACTGCGTAAGTTTGCGTAGGGACTGCGTGGGTTCATTGCGTTGCAGCCTCTAGTTGCCTCTAGTGGCCCACTGCTGCCCTCTGTCCCTGATCTCGATCACTACTGACTCCCTCCGCTTTCTGCTTCTGCAAACCCTACACCCTGCAACTCTCCCATTGAAATCGAATTCTATTACTTCATAATCGATCTCCTTCGGGTACTGAGTGTATGCCCGACTTATTTTCCAAATGACCCTTAGGCCTTCTTTTATAATCTTCTCGTTGCAGAACCAACGACCTAGATTAGAAGATTAATCAATGGCTAAGATTAAAACTTGAGCTGATCCATGCTTTCTAGAAGATTCATACTCTGACTTATTAATACCCTTTAATTATTTCATTTCCCTAAGTTTAGACTTAGGGTCTTCATTAAAATAATTAATTATTTTAATAAGTCATGAACCGAGTGGAATTTCCACAAACTGTTTCTGGGTTCTTTGGAATGCTGTTGCCCAAGCCTCCCTGCAAAGTTTGAGACTTGGAACATGTCCGGATGCTACAAAAATCAACAACACAGATCCTCCACTCTATTGGAGGCTGTGACTTGTACGAGGGATTTGTAGGGGGGCATCCCCAAGACCAGGGCACCTTTTCCATCACACACTCCCTACCCTCAAAAAGGGGGTGACACTAGACCACCACCAACGTAGAGAGCAGCTCCAGGGAGAGGACAATTGGATGATGAGACTAGGAGAGACCTCAGGAGGAGGAAACTATGTTTTACATGTCGGGAGCCATGGGCACCAGGCTGTCGATGCACAGCAAGCAACGTCCACTATATCGAGGTCTTCTCAGACAGTGATCAAGAGGATGAGTTAGAGTTGGAGTTTGATGGAGGAGACGACGAGGGGCCATTAGAGAGAGCACCACCACCATCACCTCCACTAGGAGGAGCATCTTTTACACCATCTAGGGGAATCCTTGCATCTTTGTGTGGGGTACCCAAATTTCTGACTATGAGGATCAGGGGCATAGTGCAGGGGCAGCGTGTCTCAGTCTTGGTTGATAGTGGGGCCACCCACAATTTTATTGATGCTCAGTTGGTCTAGAGGATATGCATCACCACTGTAGAGTTTGAGGGCTTTTCAGTACTAGTTCCGGGAGATAGGACTATCTGTTGATTTGTCGTACCATCGGATGTGCTCTAAGTCTCAAATTTTGTGGAGAGGCTTAGACACATGCATTAGAGATACCCTAGAAATTGTTTTGGGAAATTCCACCCAAAAACAGGGTTAACAAAAGCACAGATGCAACGCATATCAGAGTCACGCAATAGTTGGCAGTGTTTTAAAACTCCGACTCGGGTTCAAAACCGGTCGAGGGTCGACTCCGACTCTGACTCAGTATCGACTCGGCCTGTTTGGTTTCAATGACTCTGTCTTTGTAAAAAATACATTAAATATTAATTTTTTTACAAAAAAACATAATTTTAAAGATTTTCATTTATATTTCCAAACACAAAGCATTAAAATATAGACAAAAGACAACATAAGATCATTGTAGGCTCATGAATATATCCATTATATCAAAATTGCACCTAGTGCATTGTCCAATACATAGTAGTAAGTACATAGTACATACATGATGATGATATAGAGATCTGAACAAAAAACATAACCAAGGAAGCTCTAAATGGCCTCTACAACAAAACATGAATAGTCACTACTGCTAGACATCTGACGAGACAATATCCTCTGACTCAAACTCTGAACTAGAGGGGGAAACCACTCGCTCCTCCTCATCAACATCCTCAACTAGCACTGTAGCATGTTGAGCCTGAGATAGACGAGCTATGCGCTTCCGTCGTGGCTGACTAGAGGAAGTGCCTGCAGTTGCAACTGGAGGACTTGGGCCTGGGCCTGCTATTAGTGGATTTGCATTGAGATGAGCCTCTACCTGTGTATCGAAGTCCATCCCCACACCTATATCCTCATCAGAGTCAAACTCTGGTGGACAAGTCTCCACTACCCAATCTGATGTTGGATCAATATCATCCAACACAATGGGATTTGAATCAAGTCTTTTGTTCAGCAATTGGTTGCGTCTTAGTCGAAGGTTGTACTGGACATACACTAGATCATTTAACCGTTTTTCTCCAAATGGTTTCTCTTCTTTGTGTGAATCCTCTCAAAGACAATCCAATTTCGCTCACACCCAGAAGCACTGCAAGTTTGACTCAAAATGCGGATTGCAAACCTCTGCAATTGAGGACAATGGCTACCATATGCCTCCCACCATTGTGCTGCAAAAAACATAGTTGTGTAATGAGTTTCAATTAGCTCAACAAATTATATCCAAATTTGAAATTATAAAAAATTATACAAAATAATAAAATATGAATTTGAAAATTGAAATTCTTTGTTTACTTGGCTCATTTGATTCCCTTGCAATCCTTGCAAGGTTCTTGCTAAAGGTACCTGTGGCTTTGCTGAACACAGTGATCTGATTGTGTATTTGCAACTGATCACTCTCCATGGGGATCATGCGATCAATGCAAACAATCAATCCATCTCTAACCCCCCCAGTCAAATCTCCTGCTTCCTGAGCTTTATAATGATACCTTGCGTTCAGAAAATACCCAGCTACATGTATAGGGCGATGGAGTTGATTGTTCCATCTTTGATCAATGATTTCCCAAATGGGCCCATACTTACCCACTCTGTCCTTATATGCTGCCTTTATTTGCTCCTTTGCTTGATCCATAGCCTCATAAATGAAGCCCATAGCCAATCTTTCTCCATCCAGCAACCGCAACACCTTAACCAGTGGCTCAACAAGCTTCACAATATTAGCTTCCTTTTTCACAAATTTTGCAAGTTTCTATGTTGGGAAAGCATAGATTGCAATGTCAAAAAATGTGTTGCAAATCTAGTGATGGCAGGCCTAATAATATCCTTGCGCCCTGTGTGTTTTCTCATCAGGTTCAGAATCCATGAGTGATTGTAAACATATTTTGTGATGTTTTTGCCATGCTCTACAATGTTCTTGATCCAATCTATTTTACCAATATCCTCAAGCATGAGGTCTATGCAATGTGCAGCACATGGGGTCCAAAAGATGGTTGTGTTTTTCCTCTAACAATTTACCAGCAAGAACATAGTTAGAGGCATTATCTGCGATGATTTGAACAACATTTTCCACCCCCACTTCTTCAACAACCTCATCCAAAAGCTGAAACAACAAGTGTGCATCTTTCACCCTATGAGATGCATCAACTGATCTTAGAAACATGGTTCCCCGTGGGCAAAAGACAAGAAAGTTTATGATGGTATGGTTCCTCTGATCAGTCCATCCATCTGACATGATGGCACATCCTTTTTGTGCTCATGAGTTTTTGAATTCTTTCAAATATTCATCAATGGACACAATCTCTTTTTGCAAAAGAGATCCTCTTAACTCATGCATAGTAGGGGCCTATGAAGCCCTTTCCAGCAGCATATATGGCATCAAACATAGGTTCATAATATGGTGAACGAGAAGCAATGAAGGGAATATCAGAATCATACCACCATCTAGCAATGTAATCACAACCAGTTTCTCTCAATTCTTTCTTCCAATGCTGATCTAAAGTGGGCTACACTTGACCTCTACTTGTAGGACCATGTGCACTATCAGAGGGAGAAGAGGGTGTGAATTTTTTTTTGATTTTACCCTTATTACTCATTGCACCCTTACCCTTTTCTTGAATAGACTCCAAAGAGGGAGGAACATAGCGAAAAGGGGTTTGATGCATCAGTGCAAGGGATAGATGAAGAACCCTCTGAATCAAAATTTGGGTTGGCAGCCATCATGTGTTTTATATTTCTCTTCCTCTCAATTTCAGCCTCTATTTCTTTTTGCCTAGCTTTGTCTTCCTCAAACTTTTGAAATTGATCTCTCAACACCTTCCTAATTTTCCGAGTTTCTTCTATTGGTGTTTCACATGGAGTAATTTGACCTCTAAGACCAACCAAGTGTAGTTTCAACCTATGAATGCCCCCTCCACCCCCCTTAATTTTTCTCTTACAAAATTTACGATGCATTTGATCATCAACCATTTCAGCATATGCCCAAGCATCGTCTTTCATTCTAGGGGTCATTTTGAACTGAGTTTTTGACTTGGAAACGAAAGGTTTAAATCTGAAAATGAAAACAAAAAAAAACTACTCATTCTATGTTCATTTCTTTCACAAAAATCTATGTTTTCCATTTTCAGATTTGCAAAAAAAAAAAAACAAGCAAAGACATATTTTAGAAGGGAAAAAAAATACCTCTAGGCTCTAGCCTCCTCAATGCTGCTCCAACAAACCAACTCCTCAATGTTGCTCCAACAAACCAACTCTTCAATGCTGCTCCAAAGCTTGCTCAATAAGCTCCTCGCTACTGCTCCAAAGCTTGTCCAAAAGACTCCTCAAAGCTACTCCAAAAACCAACTCCACAACTCTTCACAAATTCCTCACAAATGCTCACTCAAATGCAATGAGATAGATGTGAGGAAATGAGAGGGGTTGGGTAGCTTTAGTAGGATAGGGAGGGGTTAGAGGGCTGAACAAAACCCTAACAACAAAGAAAAATGTAATTTGGAGTCCATTTTTGAGCCAAAGTGGGTTCCGCAGCTGACTTTGCCTGGCTTGGCCGAGCCGACCGGTTTGTGACCGGCTCGGCCGGTTCAGTCACAAACCGGCCCCCAGACTGATTTCTCTACCGAGCCGGTCCGAGCATAGGGTCAGCTCGGTCAACTCGGCCAATTCCGAGCTAGATCGACCATTTTTTAAAACACTGGTAGTTGGTGGGCAGCAGTGGCCAGACTTTAGCAGCGTGACAGGGGATGGTGCAGAGACAATGTGTTGTGGCAGCAGTTGTAGCACTAGAACACTTTCCTCGCTAAGAGGGAGTGTTAGTTTTTGTAGCATCGGATGTGTTCTAGCCACGAGATTTGGTGGAGAGGCTAGAATATATGTATTCTCCAATACCCATAAATCATTTCTGGAAATTCCACCTAGAAATGACTTAATTAGATTTATTAGTCATTTTTTAATATTTCCTAAGTCTAAACTTAGGAAATATGATTAATTAATCATAATTAATTAAGTCATGGTGTGAATGTTCTAGAAACTCACACGGATTGACAGGGAAATAATCTCGGCCATCGATTATGTTTTAATCTTGGCTGTTGGTGCTCCAACAGAAGATTATAAGAAGTCGATGGGTAGATGGAGAGCACACTTGTGCAGTTACTCAGTTGCCTAGGTAGATAGATTTTCTCAATGGCTAAAGTTCAGCAGAGGAGATAGAGCCAGTGGGTGAGTTGCATGTGAGAGAGAGAGAGAGGTTATCAGCAGTAGTTCAAGAGTGTAGGACGAATTTAGGAAGGGCCAGCATGAGGAAGGATGTAGCACACCAGAACACTACGCAGAGGGTGATGAAGTGAGACCAGCGTAAGGGCAGAGGGCCATTTTTGGGGTTAGAAGATCGTTGTGGAGAGCTAGAAATTTGTCCGAATTTTTGTACATGAATTACTGCTGAAGATTAATAAAGAAACCCTCATTTGCTACACTGGTTTTCCTGCATTGAGTTTTTCCGGGGAAAATTGTCCAAAAATAACTGTGTCAATATCTTTGTGTGTGTGCTATAATTTATCAAGTTTTCAACATTTATTTTCTTCCACATTATTTAGTTTGTGAAGGCTGCAATGTATATGTTTCGATATTTTCTGTAGAAAACTGAAAATAATTTGTTTAATTAATTTAACAATAGAAGAAACATTATCAATATTGCAGCAAGATTCTGGATTCGGAATTTTCACAGGTGGCAAATGATATAGTGATGAAAGAGAGTGGGGATCAGGGGAATGCTCCAGGCCACATGTCATGGTACAAAGGTAGCTATAATAAGTGAAGCCCACACCTAGGTATATGAGTGCAGGAGGGAGCAAATCGTGGTACATGAGTTACCCCGCCCTTTGTTTTTCCATCCTTCTTCATATGCCTTTTGCCTTTGATCGATTTTCTTCATAACTGTTCGGGGCTCTAGGGGAATTTCACTGCTCACTAGGGGTTGGGACAATCATGGGTTCCTTAATGATGGAGGGGGCTCATCTAGGGCCCATAGGAACTATGGTGATGGCAATGGATAAGGGGTAGATCTCATGTTTGGCTTTTGCCCACGTGCTAAATTTGTATGCCCCGACCATCTTTTGCATTTTGTGGTACATTTCTTGTTGAGAGTGGCTAAATTATGCTTTTTCTTTTCTTTTTAGCTACATCAACCTCTGGGGCATCATTCTAGGCCCGACCCAAAGTGTGGACAAGGGGAAGGGGAGGCTAACCCTATGTTGACCCAATGGACACATGTGGACCCAAATGGGAAAAATGGTGAATGGGGCTAAAATGAATGTAAGGGAGGGATTTATATGGTGTCGGGAAGCGGGAGCACACAACCAAAATCGGGGTTTCCCATTTAGTGCCAACCCTAAAGCTAATGGCTAGTAAAGGAGATCCCACAGGACTAGGATACAAGGCTAATCACCAAATTGGGCATAGGAGACAAGAGTACATACCTAGCCCACTCTTTCCCCCGAATCCTCCCACCAATCCATGCCCAAAAGTGTCCATGATAAGTAAGGAAAGTTACTCAACTATACCAATGAAAATCCATACCTTTGGGGTCAGGAGGCCCACCTTCAAACATATGATCATACAGATGGGCGAGGGACCACATGGATAGCTCAGGTGGAGAAGACAATGGCACATCGAGCTATCTAGTGGCTGCATGGAGCTGTTGGATGCCGACTGAGGACCATCTAGGAGAAAAAAATTCTCCTATGCATACTACCCATAGGTAGTGGGTAATAATTACTTTTCCGTACATCTAAAGTACAATGGATAAATTGTGAGGGTACTAAAACAAGACAGGAGAAGGCTGCCTCTTTTCCTCCTAATACAATTAAAAATGTGGTTAAGTTGGCGAAAGATCCAATAGACCCTTGGTAACACAGGGGTGTTTACTTGATTCCATGTTCTTGTGGAAGATTCTATATAGGGGAGAAAGGTAGATCTGTACAAGTTAGGGTTCAGGAACACAATGTGGACATTATTCACAATCACATAGAAAAATCAGCATTGGTATAGAACTTTGATATAAATCTAAGCATCATATCTGCCTCTAGGCCACCAAGGTTATAGATAAGGTAAAACACCACTCCGAGTGATGTATAAAGGAGGAACCTGAAATGGAATGGCATCTAAACGTCTAAACAGAGAGGATGGCTTAAAATTTCATGAAACTTGGAGACCCATTATTCATCACCTAAGGAATTAACAATCTGATTAATGTCATAAAATATAAACACTGATTAGCATATTGAAGATTTATACTAAGCTGCCATGACATCCCTATGAGGCTTAAAAACATATATTGATAAGAACAAAACTCACTGCTTTGATTTTGATTAAATATCGTTGATGGACCAAGGAGTGGGCTGAAATGTTGATAAAATAAATATGAATTCTGATGTTTTAGAGAAAACTGAACCTTTAACTCGATCAACATATGGATTCCATGGCCATATATAATGTTAGAATCTAGTATATAATGGCAGGCATAGGCTATCTTGGGAATGTTTCTCAGATATTCTAGTGAACATTAATCTTTATTGTGCTTGTTAAGCGTCTTATAAATGTTTCTATGTGATTGGTACATTACATAAAGGGGTGCAACTAATGTCAATTGTTTGTCCAGTTTTTCAATTTATGGAGTGATATCAATACGAGTAAAAGTTTCTGGCTTTTCAATTCAATCCTTTCTCCAATTAAGCTATGCACATCTTATTATTGAAACTACCATGTCATTAATTTAAACAACTTTCCCCCTTTTTTCTTTCTTAACGACTTTCAAATGCGATGTTTTACTTTTGTGGCATAGGTGCAAGAGAAACATGTAATAAAGCTACTTCAAGCTCAATTTCTAAATTGTTTTACAACCATCAAAGAACTAGAATTAAAGGAGTTTCTAGGCGAAAGGGGCCAGCTCTTGTAAAGCGTCTGGTAGCAAAAGCTGTGGTATGTTAATAGTAGTATTTCTGATCCTGCCCAAACATTCTCCATTTCAAAATTTCATCAATGTTAGAACTAGACTTTACATTGTTTTATTAGTTGGTTGTTTGATTTAGGAGTTTGCAACCAATTTCCTTTTACATATTTTGTTCCCTTCTTAAATGTTGAGCTTGGTGTTAATAGATACAAGCTCTCTCAGTAGAAATAATGGCGATCATCTTGTCTTATTCTATGCTAAATGTTTAAACAAATTTTTAAATATAAGGTATGGTATTTTCATTGTTAAGATTTGGATTTGTCAAAATCCTAACATGCTTTTTAAACTGAATTGTCATTTCATTTTGTCATATTTTTTGGTAAGTTTTTTCCAAGGCATTGCCATCTTTCCTTATGTATCATCTACTATCCTGTTTTTGGATCTTCTTCATCGAAGAGTTGTGTTTGCTTGAAGATGCTCATTATATTTTTCCTTGTAATTCTTGTCATTTCATCGTAAAGATGTAATCCATTGCTATGCCCCTAAGTATCTTGAGTTGTAAACTTTTATTCAAGTGCATAAATACATTGAAAATATTCTTGGTTGTTGGTTTTAGCCACAATGTTGTTTGTATTTGACCATTTTTATTATTATTATTTGTCTTTCAAATTATGATTCATGTTGTGTATTGACAACCAAAAACAAACAAGTGGGGAAGCCCTAGTTGCTTGCTTCCATGTAGTGTATTAGCTCCTCAATGACAAAGAACATTAGTCTTAGGATGGAATTACTTGTTGACAAAATAGAATTAGTTTTTGTTAATCTTATTTCCAATAACAATAGCAAGAAGAAAAACAACAACAAAGACCTCTCCAAAATGATACAAGGATGTACAGGAGTTTGCAAATAGATGAGCTCTTTTATTAATAATAGCACTTGTCTCAAGCGAACAACGACAATTACAATTTTGAGAGCCTAGCCTTTATCGATGAAATTCTGATGGCTCGTTGGACTCTCCAAATAAAATATTGCTAGTCTCCACAATATGGAGCCTATCAATTTTTTAATTCCATAAAAATATTACAAATTAATTTAATTATTCCCCAAGGGGGATCGACTTGACTATTTTTCCCAAAGAAGAGCATGAGTTCCCTTTGAAAATGCATCGTTGGTTGTCAAGAGTCAAATGATGGTCCTCCTTATCTCCAATGTCTAGCTTGATGGTCCACTTGCGAATTTCAACTTGCCTTTTTTGCTGGTGTGAATTGTCCTTGGAGGTTTGACATGGTCTCTTGGCCATTAATTTCTTTCCAATGGTTATATTTTCAGTCTATCATCTTAATTTCTTTGTCCAAGTTGGTCGCAACGGCTAATATTGTTGATTTGTGGTAGCATCAGATGTGCTCTAAGTTTCAAAATTTGTGGAGTCCTTAGACACATGCATTACAAATAACCCATAAATTGTTTTGGGAAATTCCAACCAGAAACAATTTTATTTGATAAATTAATTATTTTTAATGAAGACCCTAAGTCTAACTTAGGAAATTAAAATAATTAATTGGTATTAATTTAAACTGTGGGTGAAACTTCAAGAAAAAGCAGATCAAGTCTAAATGTAATCTTAGTTGTTGATTGGAGATCTAATCTCGATCGTTGAAGTCTCAACGAGAAGACTATAAAGAAAGGCTTTAGGGTCATTTGTAAAATACACCGAGACAGAGAAAGAATCCAGAGACTGAAATTCTTTAGTGAGCAGTGCTCAGGGAGAAGATCGATCAAGAGGATTCTTACAAAGAGGGGCAGTAATTCTGGTTGGAGATTTCCTGAGCCAGAAATACATAGCAGAGAAGACAGAGAGCAGTACCAGCAGTGGTTACATAGCAGCTACGCAGAGACTGCCTAGAGCCAACAGTGGCGGCGTAGTAGCCCAGAGAAGGTTCGAGTTTCAGGTGAGGATTAGTTGGATCCAGTGCCGGAAAGTCGGGGTGTGAGACCAGAAGGGGTCAAAGGGTCGGATCCAGCTAGCAGAAGAGACAGAACGCAGAAGCCATGCAGAGTGACACAGAGACTACACAGAGGCAGTGGAGGGCTTGCCATCTGGGGTTTTGGCCAGTTGGGTTTCCAGTGTTAGTGTGAGGTTTTTCTCAGTAACTCTTTGTCAGTCATATTCTCTGCAGGGATAGCCAGAAAGGCATCGCAGATTGTATTAAAAAAATTACTGCATAATATATAAACCCTCAGATCTGTTGCACCGGTTTTCCCACATTGGGTTTTTCCAGGGACATTTGTCCAAAAATAACGGTGTCAGATGTGTCTATGATTTCTTCTTGTTCAGTTTTGTTTTCGCACTTTTATTTTTCCGCAATTTATTTAGTGAAGGTTGCAGTGTGTTTAATTTGATGTTGCTGTAGCAATAAACTGAATAATTAGTTTATCAGTTAGAGGAATTAATACCAATTGCTGTAATAGGATTCTAGATTTGGAATTTTCACATGGTATCAGAGCTTTATAGGTAGGTGCAGGACGAACAAAAGGACATATCTGGAGATCGAGCATTGGTAAAGTCGGGATCAAAGAGCCGCGTAAGCAACAGATCTATCTCCTGGGTGATTGCGCAGTCCAAGCCAAGAGGGCTAGTCACTATAAGGAAAACACTCTTTGAGTGAGTCGACAAAGAGGTACATTTTTCCGGTTTGCAGAGAGAGAGAGGGAGCAACACAACAGATCAACGCAGATCAGCAACCAAAGGGACGTTGATTTTTGCGTAGTAGTGATTGCTGGAGCATAAAGTGTCAGAAGAGAGATCTGAAGACATTTTATGGATTTCTGACCTCAGAGAGTTTCATGCCTAGGAAACTCGGATTTCCTGTGCAGAAGCAATAGAGTTCGTGACTTATTTGGCTTACTCCAACAGGGAGTGTGTAGAGCCAGTTGTGTAGAGGGTTAGAGGCAGCATATCGAAAGCGTGTGGAGGATAATATTCCTCAGAGAATTCCTAGCTGGGGAATTCTAGTTCTTGATATCTGAGTAGCAATATTGTGTGGAGGATCTACTATCTCCAGCAAGGAGGGCATAGGCCAGGCCAGCAGCTGCGCAAAGGAGAGAGAGGGAGGTAGTTTTATTTATTTTTTCGACATAAATGACCTCAGTTGGGCAGGATCCATGGAAGAGCAACAAATTAGATCCAGTTGTTGCAGATTTCTCACATGGATTAGTATCCTTGCCACAGGAGCCCAGCAGAATCAGTAGTAGGAGGATCACAGTGTGAGCAGATGCAGTCATTCATTCAGATGATAATTGCATAGCTAGTTGCAGAACTAGTGGCAGTGACAAAGGCAGTGTGAATTCCCCAGTTGCAGAATGCAGGCGCAGTTCCAGCCAGAATATTCCCAGTGCAAATTTACGGAGTCTAGTTTCTAGCACAAGAGGACAATGCGAGTTGCCAGGAGGGAGCAGACAGATTTCCCATTTGGAGATCAAGACTTAGAGGGAGAAAACCTATGGAAGCTAGTACTTCATGATCCGAGGAGATCAAACTCATTATTGTTGTAGTTACAACAATAGTGTTGTAGCATCAACATAGGAATAGGAACAACAATATGAGTAGATCGGAATTTTCAATGATTGCCCACATATCTCCATGGGAGCGATGGGGTGATCTAGAACTGTAGCTCACCAGAGTTGCAGCAGGGTAGGATCCTTGAGGAGTCCACCTCTTGGATCATGACCTTGCTATGGGTGCCCAAGATCAGTAATAGTAGGCTAGAGGAGTTTTCAGTCGGTGCATAGGAGTGCAAAAACGATAGATGCAGTGGTTAGCAGCGCTAAATCTGAGTAGCGAAGAGCAGAGTTGCAACAACGCAGAGGGATGCAGTGTAAAGCAGCAACAATGTAGTGCTTCAGAGGGACAGCGTGGGACTAGCAACAATCAAAGTTTCAACATCGAGATGCATCCTGAACACATGTTCAGAATTTTGGATGTTTTTTAGTTGCTTCTCTTAGCAGCTGAGTTGCAGTGCAGTGTTAGCAGTGGCAGTGCTAGCAATAGATGCAACATTTGAGAGGGAGTTGCAGTACAAATGCAATGTTTATCGTGGTAGGGTCAACAACAGTACAATGCAACAACAACGCATTGGTTGGTGGACAGCATGTCAGACATTATCAGTGCAAAGGGAGATGCTTCAGAGTCAGAGCAATGTGCAGCAGGGCATATTTGTTAGAGCACATTCCTCACTAAGAGGGAGTGTTGATTTGTGGTAGCATCAAATGAGCTCTAAGTCTCAAATTTTGTGGAGAGGCTTAGACACATGCATACAAATAACCCAGAAATTGTTTTGGGAAATTCTGCCCAGAAACAATTTTATTTGATAAATTAATTATTTTTAACGAGGACCGTAAGTCTAACTTAGGAAATTAAAATAATTAATGGGTATTAATTTAAACTGTGGGTGAAACCTCTAGAAAAAGTAGATAAAGTCTAAATGTAATCTTAGTCGTTGATTGGAGATCTAATCTCGGCCGTTGAAGTCTCAACGAGAAGACTATGAAGGAAGGTTTGAGGGTCATTTGTAAAATACACCAAGACGGAGAAAGAATCCAGAGATCGAAATTCTTTGGTGAGCAGTGCTCAGGGAGAAGATCGATCGAGAGGATTCTCATAGAGAGGGGCAGTAATTTCGGTTGGAGATTTTCCTGAGCTGGAGAATACATAACAGAGAAGACAAAGAGTAGTACCAGCAGTGGCAACATAGTAGCTATGTAGAGACTGCGCAGAGCCAACAGTGGCAACGCAGTAGCCCAAAGGAGGTTCGAGTTTCAGCTGAGGATCCGTGAGATCCAGTGCCGGAAAGACAGGGTGTGAGACCAGAAGAGGTCCGAGGGTCAGATCCAGCCAACAGAAGAGCCCGAACGCAGAAGCTACACAATCCCCACGCAAAGTGACGCAGAGACTGTGCAAGGACTGCGCAGAGGCAGTGGAGGGCTTTCCATCCAGGTTTTTGTCAGTCATATTCTCTACAGGGATAGCCAGAAAGACATCCCGGATTGTATTCACAAAATCACTGCATAATATATAAACCCTCAGATCTGTGGCACCAGTTTTCCCGCATTGGGTTTTTCCCGGGAAGTTTGTCCAAAAATAACGGTGTCAAATGTGTCTATGATTTCTTTTTGTTCAGTTTTATTTCGACACTTGTATTTTTTCGTAGTTTATTTAGTGAAGGTTGCAATGTGTTTAATCCGATGTTGTCGTAGCAATAAACTGAATAATTAATTTATTAGTTAGAAGAATTAATACCAGTTACTGCAATAGGATTCCAGATTTGGAATTTTCACAAATATATCCTTCTCCAACCACTATATTTGACCCCCAATGTCTACTTTTTGACTTGTTTAATATTGACTTTTACTTGCACAACTCGACTTGGGCCCACCAAATCTAGATCTCGAAAGCCCTTGCCCTTCTGGAAAATTTGGAACATGGGTTTTGCTACTCAAGTCCTGATTTGTACTAGGTATGTCTCTATTTTTACCAATCATTTAGGGCATTGCCACATCATCTTTCCCTTGTGCATGATCTCTAATGCCCTTCATGATCTCAAAATTTTGACACTTGGTTATTCTTCCTCTCGTCGAGCTTATCACTTGAGACGTAATGCATGCAAGATTCTACCCAATACTTTGCCTGAAAATCCCCTTGGAGTATTCCTCTATCTTGCTAACCAAGTTTGACCATGCCATAACCCCTCACCAGATGCTTTGATCCAAAATTTTCCTTGTGACATGGAATCCTCTAATCATACTCTGCAATTTGAGCTTGGGTTGAATTTTTGACCAGTTGGACCATTTTGCATTGGGATCCATGCACTCCCTCGAGAAATGTGAAAGTTGTCATAAGAGACTGCTATGTTATGAGAGCTATCATGAGTAATATTGCACCAAGGTCAAGGTCACCTACAACTCTATGGACATTAACCATGTGGAATGACATAGGTGCACCTTGACACGAGCCCATACACTGGTGATCATCCTTACAACTATAGGCTCCCATAAAACCATACGTCCTCATGAAAAGTATATTAATGTTCTCCAATCCGATTAGGGATGAGATTATCTAGGTGATGCTTTCAAGGGACGGGACATGGTCTGACCAAAACAAAATGGATACAAACTCAAACTGACAAGACATAGGTTTGGGATACCTAATATAGGGCCTCACATGGTTTTTACATGGCTTTCACCTGTAACCTTGGGCTTAGAATGGTGGTGAATGTTGCATTGAAAAAACCCATGTACCCCCATTGACAGAGGGGTATTGGCTCTACTCGAGAGGATGTGATAACCTCAGAATATTCCACCTGTCACCTGAGAAGCCATCATTAAAACATCAGTATCCTATGAGAGAATCAGAACGAAGACCTATCTCTCCCTAACATAATAATAAAATCAAAATGAAATGACAACTATTCTAGGAAATGAAATTGTGAAAATTTCGTTACGCGGAATCCTACTACAACAACTAATGTAGTTTCTTTTATTTGTTAAATAATTCGAACAAATTATCTACTGTTTTCTATGGTAAATATCGAAACTAATACACTAAAACCTTCACAAATAAAATATTGCGGAATAAAAATAACGTTGGAAGAATAGATGCACACACACACACACACACACACACAAATACATAGTTATCTTTGGACCAATGTCCCTGGAAAAACCCAACTCAAGAAAGCCGGTGCAACAACTAAGGGTTTTCTTATTATGCAATAGTAAATTTGGGTACAAAACTATGGTTGCTTAAATATAGCAAACCATACAAAGAAATGACTGACAATAAGTCTAGTGAGAAAAATCTCACTTCCACTGGTGATCTGACACTGGCCTTGGCTCAAAATGAGCTACTTTGCGTTGCCTCTGCGCAGTCACAGCATCAGCCTACACAGTACTGCGTTCTCACAACTCGGAACAACTTTCAATCTCTCTATCTGATCAGCTGTTGTTTGGAAGATGGATCCTCCTGGCCTCCGGATTCACTCTCTGGCTTCTGGCACTGAATCGACTCTTCTCCCCAACAAAATACAGGTTCTCCTCTGAAGCACTGCGCTGCCTCTCTGTGGCACTCATTGCCTCTCTGCAATGCACTCATTGGATCTGGAAAATCTTCCTCCGGCCTTACTATCCCTGCCCCTCTCTCACTGCTTTGAGGTCACTAGCTCTCTCTCCGACAACTTTGCGCTGCTACTCTGGAAATCGATCTCCCAGTGAAATCGAACTGCTGAAGTGTCTTCTCCAAGCCTCATCGAGTTTCTTCTTATAATCTCTCGTTGAGTCATCAACGACCACGATTAAAACTTAATCGATGGCTAAGTTTAACTAGAACTTGATCCATGCCTTTTTCTAGAAGATTCACACCATGACTTAATTAATACCTTTTAATTAATTATATTTCATAAGTTTAGACTTAGGAAACATTAAATACTGATTAATTATTTTAATTAAGTCTTCTCTAGGTGGAATTTCCAGAAACAATTTTTGGGTATTGGAGTACTCGTGTATTCTAACCTCTCTGCTAATTCTCGAGGCTAGAACACATCCAATTCTACAAAAACTAACACTCCCTCTTAGCGAGGAAAGTCTTCTAGTACTGCAATTGCAACTGCTGCTACAATACACTGCCTTTGCACCATCTCCTGCTGTGTTGTTGATATCTGGCTACTGGTGCCCATCAACTACTATGCAACTCTGATATGTGTTGCATCTATGTTGCTGCTGACTCCGTTGAACTGCTCCCAACACTGCATCTGCACTACAACTTTGTTGTTGCTTCTATTGCAACTTTTGGAACTCCCTCTCATCTTCTGTTGCTGCAACTAGGAAATGTCCATCATACTAAACCAACTGTGTTCAGCCTGATGCATATGTCACCTGAGTCTTGACCGCTGCTAGTCTCTGCGCTGTCATTGAAGTATCTGCGCTGTCACTGAAGCCTCTCCACTACTGCTGACTCTGCACTATTCCAACTGCACTACTGCCAATTCTGCTTTGCGCTACTCAGTCTCAGACCACTACTAGCTATTGCATCTGTCACTCTGGCACCTGACTGCACCAACTTCCACTGGCCCATCCTGCTACTACTGCTATGGGCTCCCGTAGCAAGGTATTGATCCAAGAGGTGGACTCCTCAAGGTTCTTGCCCATTTGTAGCTCTCTGGGGCTATAAAACCAAATCACCCCACCTCACTTCTGAAGGTATGTTGGTGATCATGGCAAACTCTTCCTCCAGTCTGGAGTATCGTCCTCCACGGATGCATCCTGCTGATCCTGCTTCTCCTCTTTGTCCTTATTCCCGAGAGGACATTGAGTGTTGTAGTGACCAAGTTCACCACATCTAAAGCATTTGACCTTGGAAAGGTCCTTCTTCCTCCTGCGCTGCTCTTGTCGCCCCTTTGATGCGAGGGCCGCATTCTCTTCTTCCTTTACTTGCTTCATTCCACTACTGCTGTTGCTGCCACTGATGGTGCTCTTCACCAAATCTCTCCTCATCTCCTACTGCAAGTCAGCCCACATTTGGTCCCACTCTAGCAACTTGTCTCTACCTAGGATACTCTGGACGAAGACCTGCCAGTCTTTGGAAACATTTTTCAGAGCTAAACACACCAATTTTGTAGGTTGTGTGAAAATTATATTGTAGTGTATTGGTTTATTTCCTCTTACTTGATTTAAATTTATACAAGTTATTTTCAGAAATTAGATTCAGGAAATACCGAAAATAAACACAACTACAAACTACACATGCAGATCATTTACTGAATAATTCACTCATGCAACAAAGTGACACATGGATTTTTGGACATAAGTCCCCGGAAAAACCCAAAGCGGGAAAACCGGTTCAACAGATATGAGGGTTTTTTTATTAAGTAGTTATGAGTACAGCAAATTTGGGTTCCAACCTTGGAAAACCCTACAGAGAATAAAAGATATAAAATCTGCAGCTAACTTGAAGATCTAGTGCCAAAATATCTGACTCATCCACACCCTCAAACGGGATTTACAGGACTCAGCCCGGATCTGATCCTAGAAACCCTCAGCGCTGCTTCTGAAGCCCCAGTGTTGCCCTGGAGGGACTGCGTTAGCCTTTGCGTGGCTCTAGGAGGGTCTGTGTCACCCTAGGAGGGTCTATGCTGCCCTTGCGCTACCTCTACTTGGACAGCGTCAGCCCAACGTGGCCCTAGCTACCTTGCGCTGTCTCTGCGCTGTCCTTGCTGCTCTGCGTGGCTCTGAAGCCTCTCTGCGCTGTCCTTGTGGCTCTCTTGGCCCCAGAATCAGAACATTCCCTTGGCCAATACTACCCCTCATTGCAGGAAATTCCACTAGAAATTCTTAGCATACCCGCCCTAGAATTCCAGATCTATTTCTCAGTTCTACAGAAATTGTGTGTCTTCAACTGACCCTCAAGCCTTTCTCTTATACTTTTTCGTTGAACCCTTCAACGACTAGGATTAAATCATCCATCAACGGCTGAGATTAAAAGACTGCTTGATCCATGTGACTTATGATAGTTTCAGCACATATGTTAATTAATTCACTTTAATTATTTTATTTTCCTAAGTTAGGCTTAGGAAATCCATTAAAAATAATTAATTATTTGAATAATTTCAACACAACTTGAAATTTCTCAAATCCATTTCTGGGTCTTGTAGATCAAGTGTACTCTAGTCCCTCCACAAAATTTGGGAGCTAGAGCACAACTAATGCTACCCCAAATACACAATATCTCAACACTCCCTCTTAGCATCATGAGTGTGCTCTAGCAATACATCACACCATGCATTACAAGATCTTGAGTACTTGGTTTGTGCTGTTGATGCTTGGCCTGCTGCCCTCCATCTACTACATTGTTGCTCCCTGTACTGCTGCCCATGCCACTGCCACTAACACTGCCACATCTGTACTGCAGCTCCCTCTCAAATTGCTGCATCATGCTGCCCATAGCACTGCCACTGCTAACTGTTGCACTACAACTCAGTTGCTGAGAAATAAGCAACTAAATAACTCTGCCCAACTGTTTGACAGATAAGTCAAGTTGCCCTCCACCATTGAAGCTCCCTGGATGCTGAATCACGTTGTCCCCTTGGAGACACTATCATACTGCAACACTGCACTGTGTGAGCCCAACTTCTCTGCGTTGTTGAAGTCCCATCAGCCTCTCCGCGCTGTTGCCTCTCCATCACGCTGCTCACTTTTCAGCTCTTCAACTCCCTCTTACTCTTTAATGTGGTCATCTGCAACCATCTCCTGACTCATCTCGCTACCATCTTAAGGTTCTCGTAGCTCGTATGTGATCCAAGAGTAGGGCTGACTCAAGAATCCCTCCACCCGTCTATGGATACTCTATATATCCATGTCACCCCACCTCTTCTCTCGAGGTGCATGAGCACTCATGGCTGCATCATCATTAGAGCCATCTTCATTTGCTGCTGCAGCCTTGGAAACAAAAGCTCCTTTGTCCTTCTTCTTAGGACAACTACTGGCAAAATGACCAAGATCACCACAGTTAAAGCACTAGACCTTGGAGAGGTCCTTCTTCTTCTTCCCTTGATTCTTTTCCCTTGATGCAAGGGTTGCATCCTCCTCTTCTTTCTTCACTCTGGCTGACCCGCTTCCTCCACTGATAGACTGTTTCTTGGTGATCCTCCTGGTCTCCTCTTGGAGGAGAATAGCCCACATATTTGCCCATGATGGTAATGCTGCCCTTCCCAAAATGCTCTGGACAAACATTTCCCATTCTTCAGAGACAACATTCAGGGCTATTCAAACTAGGAGCCCTTCGTCTGGAGTAGCACCCATACCAATTAGCTGGTAACGGATAGCTTGAAGTCTGAAGAGAAATGGATCTATCTCTTCGCCCTTCATCATTTGGAACATCCGCATCTGATTCTCAAGAAGCATTCTTCTTTGCATAGAGCCTCCTTGGTACATCACCTCCAAAGCCTTCCACATAGCATTTGTTGTATTCTTACCAGCAATATGCGGAATCACGTAGTCCTTGACTCTGTCTATGATCAACCGCTTTATCCGTGCTTGATTTTCTTCATACTTCTTGAGTGGATCTGCATCAGTTGGTACAACAAGTGTCTGCTCTACATGATCTGTAAGACCATACTCATCCAGAATTGAGAGGATTCTTGCCTTCTAGATGACATCGTTGGACATGTCGTCCAATCTGTCTTGATCCCTCAGTCCATATTGAGCCATCGTTGCTCATATCTGAAGAAAACAGTACTTCTCCCTCTGGATCTAGGTTTCTTGGTGACTAGAAACCCTCTAGTAACTGCTTCTTGC
Source organism: Pinus albicaulis (assembly GCA_034641835.2). Taxonomy (NCBI): domain Eukaryota; kingdom Viridiplantae; phylum Streptophyta; class Pinopsida; order Pinales; family Pinaceae; genus Pinus; species Pinus albicaulis. The sequence continues at coordinate 271,173,737 of CM076570.1, read as the reverse complement.
TCAAATTTGACTTCCCTTCTGGAAATCTTCCACCAAAACTCAAACAGATAGTATTCTCCGATCCTCCTGATCGAATCTCAGATCTGTTTGGCTCAGATCTGCTGAATGACTGTCTTCCTCCCACCTTTGTTGCCTTAGCTAGGCACAATTCTGCACTTGCAGAATCTCTACCCCACCAGCACTGCTGAAGATCTGAAGCACTACTTCCAAAACTCTTCTGAATTCTTCTGCAACAAGAGAAGTAACTGGACAACGTCCTCCTGGCTGGCCCAGTGCAGTCCCAGCGTGGCTCAGAAGTGGACTGCGTAACCCCAGACTGGGTGACGCATTCCTTACGCTGCCCTGGGAAGGGTCTACGTAAGCCCAGAGGCCTTCTGCAGCTTCAGCGCTGTCTCCTAGATCTGCTTTCCCTTGCTGCTAAGATGCCCTTTCCGGATTTGCTGCTTCTTCTGCCACCCTGCAGAAAAATAATTCTTCAGCTGATTGCTGGAGATTCAGCTTGATATGCTATCGCTCTGATACCATGTGAAAATTCTACTGTAGTGTATTTGTTTATTTCCTCCTACTTGATTTAAATTTATACAAGTTATTTTTAGAAATTAGATTCAAAAAATACTGAAAATAAACACAACTACAGTCTACACATGCAGATCATTTACTGAATAATTCACTCATGCAACAAAATGACACTTGGATTTTTGGACATAAGTCCCCAGAAAAACCCAAAGCAGGAAAACCAGTTCAGAAGATATGAGGGTTTTATTATTAAGTAGTTCTAAGTACAATAAATCTGGGTTCCAACCTTGGAAAACACGACAAAGAATAAAAGATATAAAATCTGCAGCTAACCTGAAGATCTAGTGCCAAATATCTGACTAATCCACACCCTCAAACGGGATTTACAGGACTCAGCCCGGATCTGACCCTAGAGACCCTCAGTGTTGCTTCTAAAGCCCCAGCGTTGCCCTGGAGGGACTGCGTCAGCCACTGCGTGGCTCTAGGAGGGCCTGCGTCACCCTAGGAGTGTCTACGCTGCCTCTACTTGGCCAACGTCAACCCAGCGTGGCCCTAGCTGCCTCTGCGTTGTCTCTGTGCTGTCCCTGCTGATCTGCGTGGCTCTGAAGCCTCTCTGCGCTGTCCTTGTGTCTGCTCCTCTTGCCTCTTACTGCCTCTTGGCCCCAGAATCAGAACATTCCCTTGGCCAATACTACTCCTCACTACAGGAAATTCCACCGGAAATTCTTAGCAAACCCACCCTAGAATTCCAGATCTATTTTTCAGTTCTACATAAATTGTGTCTCTTCAACTGACCCTCAAGCCTTTCTCTTATACTTTTTCGTTGAACCCTTCAACGACCAGGATTAAATCATCCATCAAAGGCTGAGATTAAAAGACTGCTTGATCCATGTGACTTAAGACAATTTCAACACATGTGTTAATTAATTCACTTTAATTATTTTATTTTCCTAAGTTAGACTTAGAAAATCCATTAAATATAATTAATTATTTGAATAACTTCAACACAACTTGAAATTTCTCAAATCCATTTCTGGGTCTTGTAGATCAAGTGTACTCTAGTCCCTCCATAGAATTTGGGAGTTAGAGCACAACTGATGCTACCCCAAATACACAAAATCTCAACACTCCCTCTTAGCATCAGGAGTGTGCTCTAGCAATACATCACACCATGCATTACAAGATCTTGAGTACTTGGTTTGTGCTGTTGATGCTTGGCCTGCTGCCCTCCATCTACTGCATTTCTGCTCCTTGTAGTGTTGCCCATGCCACTACCACTGACACTGCCACATCTGTACTGCAACTCCCTCTCAAATTGCTGCATCATGCTGCCCATCATAGCACTGCCACTGCTAACTGCTGCACTGCAACTCAGTTGCTGAGAAGTAAGCAACTGAATAACTCTGCCCAACTCTTTGACAGATAAGTCAAGTTTCCCTCCACCCTTGAAGCTCCCTGGATGTTGAATCACGTTGTCCCCTTGGAGACACTGTCATGCTGCAACACTGCACTGTGTGAGCCCAACTTCTCTGCGTTGTTGAAGTCCCATCAGCCTCTTTGCGCTGCTACCTCCATGCTATTGTTGCCTCTGCATCACGTTGCTCACTTTTCAGCTCTTCAACTCCCTCTTACTCTTCAATGTGGTCATCTGCAACCATCTCCCGACTCATCCCGCTATCGTCTTAAGGCTCTCGTAGCTTGTATGTGATCCAAGAGTAGGGCTGACTCAAGAATCCCGCCACCCATCTATGGATACTCTATATATCCATGTCACCCCACCTCTTCTCTCGAGGTGCATGAGCACTCATGGCTGCATCATCATCAGAGCCATCTTCATTTGTTGTTGCAGCCTTGGAATTAGAAGCTCCTTTGTCCTTCACCACAGTTAAAGCACCAGACCTTGGAGGGGTCCTTCTTCTTCTTCCCTTACTTCTTTTCCCTTGATGCAAGGGCTGCATCCTCCTCCTCTTCTTTCTTCACTCTGGCTGACCTGATTCCTCCACTGATAGACTGTTTCTTGGTGATCCTCCTGATCTCCTCTTGGCGGAGAATAGCCCACATATCTGCCCATGATGGTAACGCTGCCCTTCCCAGAATGCTCTGGACAAACGTTTCCCATTCTTCAGAGACAACATTCAGTGTTGTCCTCACTAGGAGCCCTTCGTCTGGAGTAGCACCCATGCCAATCAGCTGGTAACGGATAGCTTGAAGTCTGAAGAGAAATGGATCAATCTCTTTGCCCTTCATCATTTGGAACATCCGCATCTGATTCTCAAGAAGCATTCTTCTTTGCATAGAGCCTCCTTGGTACATCACCTCCAAAGCCTTTCACATAGCATTTGTTGTATTCTTACCAGCAATATGCGAAATCACGTGGTCCTTGACTCCATCTATTATCAACCGCTTTGTCTGTGCTTGATTTTCTTCATACTTCTTGAGTGGATCTGCATCAGTTGGTACAACAAGTGTTTGCTCTACATGATCTTTAAGACCATGCTCATCCAGAACTGAGAGGATTCTTGCCTTCTAGATGACATAGTTGGACATGCCGTCCAATCTTTCTTGATCCCTCAGTCCATATCAAGCCATCTTTTCTCAAATATGAAGAAAACAATACTTCTCCCTCTGGATCTGGGTTTCTTGGTGACTAGAAACCCTCTAGTGTCTGCTTCTTGCTCAAATTTGACTTCCCTTCTGGAAATCTTCCACCAAAACTTAAACAGACAGTATTCTCCGATCCTCCTGATTGATTCTCAGATTTGTTTGGCTCAGATCTGTTGAATGACTGTCTTCCTCCCGCCTTTGTTGCCTTAGCTAGGCACAATTCTACACTTGCAGAATCTCTACCCCACCAACACTGCTGAAGATCTGAAGCACTACTTCCAGAACTTGGCTGAATTCTTTTGCAACAAGAGAAGTAATTCGACAACGTCCTCCTGACTGGCTCAGTGCAGTCCCAGCATGGCTCAGAAGTGGACTGCGTAACCCCAGACTGGGTGACGCAGTCCTTACGCTGCCCTGGGAAGGGTCTGTGTATGCCCAGAGGCCTTCTACAGCTTTAGCGTTGTCTCCTGGATCTGCTTTCCCTTGCTGCCAAGATGCCCTTTCCGGATTTGCTTATTCTGCCACCCTGCAGAAAAATAATTCTTCAGCTGATTGCTAGAGATTCAGCTTGATTTGCTATCGCTCTGATACCATGTGAAAATTCTACTGTAGTGTATTGGTTTATTTCCTCCTACTTGATTTAAATTTATACTAGTTATTTTCAGAAATTGGATTCAGAAAATACCGAAAATAAACAAAACTACAGTCTACACATGCAGATCATTTACTGAATAATTCACTCATGCAACAAAGTGACACATGGATTTTTGGACATAAGTCCCCGGAAAAACCAAAAGCGAGAAAACCAGTTCAGCAGATATGAGGGTTTTATTATTAAGTAGTTCTGAGTACAACAAATCTGGGTTCCAACCTTGGAAATCCCGACAAAGAATAAAAGATATAAAATCTGCAGCTAACCTAAAGACTAGTGCCAAATATCTAACTGATCCACACCCTCAAACGAGATTTACAGGACTCAGCCCGGATCTGACCCTAGAGACCCTCAGCGTTGCTTCTGAAACCCTAGCATTGCCCTGGAGGGACTGCGTTAGCCTCTATGTGGCTCTAGGAGGGCCTGCGTCACCCTAGGAGGGTCTACGCTACCCCTGTGCTGCCTCTACTTGGCTAGTGTTAGCCTAGCGTGGCCCTAGCTGCCTCTGCATTGTCTTTGTGCTGTCCCTGCTGCTCTGCGTGGCTCTGAAGCCTCTCTGCGTTGTCCTTGTGGCTGCTCCTCTTGCCTCTTGCTGTCTCTTGGCCCCGGAATCAAAACATTCCCTTGGCCAATACTACACCTCACTTCAGGAAATTCCACCAGAAATTCTTAGCAAACCCACCCTAGAATTCCAGATCTATTCCTCAGTTCTACAGAAATTGTGTGTCTTCAACTGACCCTCAAGCCTTTCTCTTATACTTTTTCGTTGAACCCTTCAACGACCAGGATTAAATCATCCATCAACGGCTGAGATTAAAAGACTGCTTGATCCATGTGACTTAAGACAATTTCAACACGTGTTAATTAATTTGCTTTAATTATTTTATTTTCCTAAGTTAGACTTAGGAAATCCATTAAAAATAATTAATTATTTGAATAACTTCAACGCATCTTGAAATTTCTCAAATCCATTTCTGGGTCTTGTAGATCAAGTGTACTCTGGTCCCTCCACAAAATTTGGGAGCTAGAGCACAACTGATGCTACCCCAAATACACAAAATCTCAACAGGTTGAGGTGTTGACCCTACAACTGATAGCTGATCTCGGACATCTTGAAACCTAGTGAGGAAGGGGTCTACGCATTCCCCTTTCTGCATCCTGGTACATCTCAGCTTCTCCTCAAGATACATCTTCTGCTATTCTGAAGATCCTTGGTATAACGTAGTGAGAGCATCCCACTACTGCTTGGCAGTGTCTTTGCCAGTTATGTGAGACACCACGTGATCTCGAACTCCATCAAGAATTAGCCTCTTCGCCTTCACCATCTCCTTCTTGTAGGCCTTCACCTGATCTAGATCTGTGGGTACAACCACCACGTTATCAATATAGGCCTTGAGATTGTATTTTTCTAGAAGACAGGAAATCCTTGCCTTCTAGATCACGTAGTTGGAGGCTCCATCCAACCGATCTTGATCTCTCAGCCCTGCTGATGCCATCTCTGCAATAATGTCAAACTCTTCCTCTTCTCCTTTGCGTAACTGTTGCTAGGCTCTATGCACTCCCTGCTGGAGTGGGAAAATCTACTCACAACTACTGCTGCTTTGCAGTAAGAAATTGAATTTCTTGGCTAGAAGTTCCGTGAGGAAAGAATTCCCTCAGTGTGTGCTCTTCCTCCCTCGTGACGCTATTTTGCACCAACAAACGGCTGCAAAATAACTTCGTCCCAGCTGAAGATCTGCTTTGCAAAGAAAATGTTGTTGCTCCCTTTGCCTCTAATAATCTTCGATCTCGAAAATTTAATTTCCTTGCCGACTCTCTTAGAGAAACAAAATTTTCTTCAAAAATTTCCCTCCTGGCTAGTGGGCTGTGCAGCCTTTGGGGTTTCGAGTAGCTGCTTACACAGTGCTTCGAAGCTCCCTCTTCCTCTCTGTAACTGAGCTCTTTGGCTTCTATCTGCGCTCTGATAGCATGTGAAAATTCCGTTACCCAGAATCCTACTGCAGCAACTGATGTAGTTTCTTCTATTTGTTAAATAAATCGAACAAATTATTTACTGTTTGTTATAGTAAATATAGAAACTAATACACTACAAACTTCACAAATAAAATACTGTGGAAGAAAAATAACGTTGGAAGAATAGATGCACACACATAAATACATAGTTATTTGTGGACCAATGTCCCCGAAAAAACCCAACTCGGGAAAACCGATGCAACAACCGAGGGTTTGATTATTATGCAGTAGTAAATATGAGTACAAAACTATGGTTGCTTAAATCTAACAAACCATACAGAGAAATGAAGGACAATAAGTCTAGTGAGAAAAATCTCACTTCCACTAGTGATCCGACACTGACCTTGGCGTAAGATGAGTTACTCTGTGTAGTCACTACGCCAGCCTACGCAGTACTACATCCCCACAACTCGGAACAACTTTACCTCTCGCTATCTAATGAATTGTTGTCTGGAAGATGGATCCTCCTGCCCTTCGGACTCACTCTTCGGCTTCTGGCACTGAGTTAGCTCTTCTCCCCAACAAAATACGGATTCTCCTTTGAAGCACCGCGCTGCCTCTGCGTGGCTTTGCGTTGCCTCTCTATGGCACTCACTGCCTCTCTGCAATGGACTCACCGTATCTGGAAAATCTTCCTCTGACCTTACTATCCCTGCTCCTCTCTCACTACTTCGAGCTCACTAGCTCTCTCTCTGGCAACTCATCGCTACTACTTTGGAAATCGATCTACCAGTGAAATCAAACTGTTGAAGTGTCTTCTCCAAGCCCCATCGAGTTTCTTCTTATAATCTCTCGTTGAGACATTAATGACCATGATTAAAACTTAATCGACGGCTAAGATTAACTAGATTTCGATCCACACCTTTTTCTAGAAGATTCACCCCATGTCATAATTAATACCTTTTAATTAATCATATTTCCTAAGTTTAGACTTCGGAAATATTAAAAACTGATTAATTATTTTAATTAAGTCGTCTCTAGGTGGAATTTCCAGAAACAATTTCTAGGTATTGGAGTACTCATGTAAGGACCTTAACTTACTGAATTAACAATCATTCACAACATTCATAAGTGTAAGCCCTTAATTTTCAAAATTTAATCATCATTTGCAAAATTCATACTACAAAATTCAGAGTGGGATTTTTGAAGCAGAATACATATCAATTGACTAATTAGTACTTACCTGGAACCGTGTTTGAAGATATTCCTGATCCGCCATGGCTCCAGCTCCCATTACCAAACCGCCATTTTCCTCCCAGCCTATCTGAGGTCAACCTCTCCAGTCTCCAGATCCAGAAGACAAGTCTTCTGGCCCCCGCGCCCAAAACTCCAATAACAATCGAGAGCATTCCATAACTCTGTTAGAACTCTCGAACTCACTGCTCATGTCTCATGCAGCTAGAACCCCTCTGACAGCATCCGGGTCAGTTTTCCCTTCCCTACCCATGCTCCTCAAGTTTACCCCTCTTCCCTTTTTATACACAAACTCCATTCCTGATATTTATTAGAATATGATCTAATAATAAATATCTTTGAAAAATATCTTTGAAAAAAATATCTTAAAAATATTATATTTTAATAAATATCTTAGATTTATTAAAATATCTTAAAATATTATATTTTAATAAATATCTTAGATTTATTAAAATATTACAGTCATTAATGTAGATATTATAGGCATTTATGGGGATATTGACTTATTGACCAAGTCATTTATGGAGATATTGACTTTACTTAATTATTTTAAGATTTATTTATTTATTTTAAATAATGCTCTACCACGCATACTCATATAAGAGTGGTACATGCGTTCAGTCTCTAGCTTGATGTTCCATCATATCTCGGTGAGATAAATGCATTACGATATTCAGTTCGTTACTCTAACTTAGTTAGTTTCCATACTAGCAGGTATGTATACTAGTGCAATACATGTGATACATGCATATGTAGCTATCATATGCAGGTCTCATATGCATGCTAATATTTCTAAGTTCCATATAATTCGAGTTGGGTCGTTACATACACCCCTCCTTCAGAAAACTTCGTCCCGAAGTTAAATTTTATGTCGTATATCATTAATTATATTAGTGATTAATATAATCATATAAGGTTGGTGTATCATAGTTAAATATGTGAGAACACTTTTAACACTTTTGATCATTTATTGGTTCACCAATTTAGTAGTCACGTTTTGCCTCAACAGTATCCCCAAGCTATTTTAGAATCATCCTATCCTTCCTAATCTCTTCTGCTCCCATCCTATCCATCCTCTATAGGAATATGCCATGGCATCAGTTTTACTGATCCATTCATAGACCTTAAGGTAGCAGTGTCGATTACGTCGACATGATTTTTGTAGGCATCCGGCAGTCATCATCGCACGTCTAGGGGAGCGTGACTCGCACAGTTCTCCCATGACCCCAGGTATTGGAGGATAAACGGTGGGCAACACCTCCACCCCTCCCAGTAGGACTAGGGTCAACACCCTATCAAGGAATCTCAGTGCATCTCAATTGTTCTTGGAGTTTTGTCATCACACAGTCGGTTTGGTAACGATATTATCTGCAATTTAAAACACTTGTCCACAAATTATAACATATGTATCAATATGTTCAAAACAAATTGTTACCCATATAACAATTTCTACACATTCCAAATATGTTGCTATCTGTGATATTGATCCTTGAGTTCATATAACATACTTGATTAAAACACTGGTCCACATATGTATCAATACGTTAAAAACAAATTGCTACCCATATAACAATTTCTACACATTCTAAAAAAGGTCTGTAAATTCATTTTTACCTTGAATAGTCAAGTGCAATCACTCTTTTATTTCTATCTCATCATTTACGTTGATATGAAAATTATAGATACTATATCCACAACATAATTCCTAATTTATATTAGTATCCCTATACCAACAATGTTCAAGCAAAACTTTCTTCATATTGACATCCATGTACCAGCAATGTTTAAGCAATTTAACATATTCTCACATGTCATAGTACAAAATGATAGTCTTAAGTATCCATCCAAGGCAAGATAAGATTACTCATAGTTATAAATGTCATATAGAATAATCGAACATGGATATACAAATAAGGAGGTAGTCACTATTTTCTATACTCTATTAACCGATTAATCCTTATAAAAGTCACAGGTTGAGGCTTTAAATCTAAATGGAGGGATGCTCCAACCTTTATGATTGCATATATAGAAACGAAATGATTCGAAACAAGAGCACAAAACACTTACTGTTTAGTCGAAGCATGATCTAATTTCTTGATAAAAGTTGATTAAGAACTCTGAAACACAAAACTACAAATGGATCCAACCAATCTTTTAATTCTTGTTATTTATTTGTCTTTTAAGTCTAATTATCTTTGATAATAATAACATTAACTTCTTTATCATGTTATTTCAGCTCATCAGCCTAAACTCTAGAAGCCAAGGAGTAGGGTTTTGCAGGGTTAATCATTAGGGTTATGCTGGAGATGGAGGAAGAGTTAATTGACTACTCTAAAGATCCCTTAGTGGAAGGTTTATTTTCATTGAAGGAATTTGTTACTACTTGAAAATGCATTATTCATTTTGCATTTATACTTGGTCTACTAAGAGTGTCATGTTTTCAACAAGATGTCAATTGTTGACAAACATATAATTTCCTTCTTTAATAAGAATTTCACAATTTATAAGATATGCATAGTCACATTATCAGTGTGTTACAGTTTTGATATAGTCTCTTTTCTTGCAAGTTTCACCATTTAGAGTCTTAACTCGATCTTACTAGCTTTACCATCATTCCTTAAACCATTGTTTCATTTCTATTATATTGACTCATTTAATCCAAACAAATAACATATCACTGGTATATCCTCTTCTTTTTCTTCCCATTAATTGTTTTCTTATTAGTCCTTAGGCCTCATCTCATCGCCAAATGTATCTTATTTTCTAACGGTGTACAATTATTATCCTTAATATTTACCTTTAACCATTTTCTCAGTTTGTCACTTGTTATTCTTTAACAAATTAAGAGTGTTCACAACTCCTTACAAGTCATTGCTTTGACCCTTACCAATCATGTTGCTCATATCCTTAAGAAAATTCTTCTTAATAGAAAACATCCCTTCACTTCCTTATACCCGATATTCTTAATATTCCATGTCTACTTCAATTTGAAAAACGTATTATCAAAATGACTTTGTTTTCTCGCCTCTAGTCATCATGGTTTTCTTTTCTTCTCTTAATGCATACAATTATTATACCTGGAAAATGTCGTTACTATTTTCCAACTTGGGTAAGACTATAAATAAATTCAATAACGTGGATATAGAATGTAATCTATTTATCATTTCAGGTTTTAAGGCATCACGGAATAGAATTCCCTAATCATACTCCCTGATGTCCATAATCCATGGATATAGTTAGTCACTTAAGGAAAATTTTATAATGTTACTCTCCCATTAGAGGGCGAAATGATTATAGATGTTGCCATGCACATAAATTATCCTATAATTGATCAATTTTATTATAGATTTACTCTTTAATTTAATGTCATTGACTTCTTATGTTGCGTTGTGAGAATTCCACTCACTCACCTTTGGTGCTATTTTGTCGATCTCAATATTCTAAGTTGATTATGATACTTAATATTTATTATCATCATCAGAAGTTTTCCATTTCGTTCTTTTCCCGTCCTCCCTACGTATTATATTGATTATAATATGGTAACAATGGAGATCAAACTTTGAAATTTTCCGCTGCACTGTCTTGGTAACTATATCATCTTGTTTTAATAATGTGTTTACTACCTTATAGGGTGGTTCCTTACCATCTTAACACATGTTTCATCCATTGGTCTTCGATTGATGTGTACCTTTAGTGACCTATACTTATACTTGTACCTTCAATTTGATTACTCGTGATTTCTCCCAACATTTCTTGAATAGATAGTGTCTTCTTTCATCCATCAATTTACCTCAAACTAGCTTAGCTTTTTATGTGGTTGTAGCTTCACCTCTAATGGCCTTGCCATAATGTCCATAGTCATTCTTTCACTACCATTCTTCCTTTCTTCCAAAGTTAACTTCTTTGGAGAAACTCCGTCAACTAATCTTTATATATTCCTAAAATAATTACCATGAATCATCTTATATATTGTCATAATGTCCCTAATTTCTCTTTCCTAAACCACAAAGTTTTCCTTAGATGACTATCTATATGCAACTATTTAAATTCAAATTCCTATCCTTAGAGAATAAGAGGATGCAAAGAGGTTATTGAATTGTACGATGATGTTTCATATATTTAGTCCAATCTCATAAGAGATAATCCTCTCAACGGCCTAATAAATAACTCATTCCTTAAATCACTATTTAGGCCATCTAAGTATATAAGGTTTACAAACCTACCACATTCGACATTATTTTTAAAATCATATGAAATAACGTATTACAATTATTAATCACTTAATTACAACCACCATTCATTGATTATGTTAACAGATTCTATAGCCTACATGCTAATTGTTTGTCTTATATTTGATGCAATCATAATGCATGGGTCTGTTAAACTAAAATATCATTTTGTAATATTTATTTAGCCTTTTCCAGTTTAAATTTTTGTCCTAAATGCAGTTATTGAAGGAGTTATATTTTCATTATCTTTATACTCTTAATTTCTGATTTATAGCTGGGTATTCATATATTTAATAGCTTTTTCCTTAACAAGTCATATTCTATATAATGCCTTTATAATAACCATAAACTCTCCTTTCCTATAGAATCATTTTACCCAAAATAGGTTCAGAGACTTCAGATACGGATGATGAAAGGGATGAATCTTTTGATTGTAATGATTACAATAGTTGTCTACGTCATATCAGCGAGGATCAATTCATCAATACGCAAAAGAAGTTGCAACAAGAGTCTAAATTCAACCAAGAAAGAAAAAGACTCTCATTCCTTTCCTGAAGTTTCGGATAGAACATGAAGGGGTGTAGGTAATAATGTTTCTGGGGAGAATGTGAAGAGGTCAGAGGAATTATTGAAGACTTTGGAGCACTTGAGAGAGGAGGCAAAAGATGTAGCAGCAACACTCGAAAAGCTTAGAAAGAGTGTCAGCTCAGAGGAGGATAATGTTGTTCAGAATTTTTTTAGTCAGAAGTTGCCTGTAGCAGCAGGATCCTAGTTGGTTTAATGCCTACAGTTCTTCTTGTTGATCCATCTACCTAGTTGTTAAGGTGCTATGCATTCTGCTTTGTGATCAACTAATGTACTCATCTTTGATGTTCATAGGACTTATATGGTTAATTTAAGAAGGCAAACAACAAATTTCATTTTGTCAATTTGCTTAAGGTTATCTTCTGGTAAATTATTTCTAGGACTATTACTTGGTGTTTTGCATCAAGTTCATGACATAAATAAATTAGGCTAGTTGACTACAGTTAAATTCTTGTAAGAACGCAGAAGAGCCAACACCAACTGTTAGAGAATATGGGAGCTTTGCAAACAAGTCTCAATTATGGCATTCCTTTCATTTCACGTTTCTTCTATGATTCGATCAAGTTTCTTCCCCAATGTTATGCTAACATGTCCTTTTCTAACAACGCACAGTGTATTGTCACATAACATACATTCTGTAACATAGTATATCTTACGTCATTGGACTCAAAAGACTAATTGATCTTACCAATGCATTAACGTACTGTTTTATGACTTGTCTGTTTGAGAAATTGTCGGTCAAGAAAATAACTGAAGTTCACAAAAGGATAAATGACATTTTCAGGATGGAAATGGTGAAGTCTGAAACAAGACTGAGAATATAGAAATAGGTATAGGTTCCAAAACTGTGCTAACCGCTGTCTCGTTTGAATTTTTCTTGTGGTCTTGAGAAGATAACATTTTATATTTGGTTATTAATGATAGACAGTACATGAAGAGAATCTAAATCCAACATAAGCATGAAGGTTTGGCATGTCAGCATTGGCTTCGAACTCGAGATCCTAAATCCAAAGTTTGGGTTTCATTGGAAAAATATATATATATTTTTTGTTAAACTCATTTTTTAAAAAAAAATTCATAGGTGGGTTTGGTAAACACGTTAGGTATCTTACAGAATATTCTTATCTTAAATCTATCACAAAATAATGAAGCCTTTGACAAACTGCTGTATGGCTGCTACACCGCCTTATCTTAATACGTTGTACACACTTCCTTTCCACACCTTCCATACGAATTAATATTCCACGTTAAAATTATTCGCGTTTTTAAAGCCAAGCAACCACCCTCACGCTACTTGCTTTCTATGGTTCGGAAGAAAGCTTTTGGGATAAATTACCTAGTCTACGCGTAACTAATACACTGGCTGTCTATGGTTACAAGGGTTCACAAACCGTGTATGTTGGCAAATAGATATGATTTTACTTTGATGGGCTCCATTACGTGATCCTCCCAAGTTTTAAAAGCGATATGCCCTCTCTCTTATCAATGAGAGGCGGTGTGGTGCACTCGCTTTGTGGTACATGTTTGAATATCTCCTCAGTCATGCTTTTTCTCTTTTAAATGTTATTATCTCATCACTCAACCAGTCACTTACTCAATCAATTCAATCAATCAGTCACTTATTCAAGTCGGGACAATGGCGCTCCAAATTCTCGCCTCTTGCAGTCGAAGGAAGCTGCCGGACAGCGTCCACATTGTCGCGACAGGGGACATAGTCTCTCATTAATGGTGAACATAAGTCGATTCCACTGATCAGCTTGCCTCGCCGCCTAAGTGACGCGCATCTAACCTAACATTATAACATTATATATATACGGGAAGGTGGGGCGGCTTCGAGATTCTGAAAACAAGTTACAGGACAGTTCGACTTTAGGGGAACATTTGTAAAGCCTCAGTAAATTAGGCACACACATTCTCCCTGTTGCTTGGGATGCCTGTAGCAGCTACTTACGAATATCTGATCACCATGGTTTTATCCATTGATGATTTCGCTCATAGAAATCCCACATTGTTTTCATTGTGATCCCAATTGTTTTCATAGCTATCACGTGATTGCTTATTTTCAACGGGTGGTTCCCATGTTTGCAACCCAAACAGGATTTTCGAAAGGCAGCTTGAAAAGTTCCATGTGTTGTAAATACTCTGAGATGCAGAATGAAATTCTCCAGGGTTTCTCATCATTCAATCTAAAGTTCAAGTGTTGATATGCTTGAATTTCGACCTGTTGAGTTTCCACATATCATGAATTGATATATTAACATTAAAGTTACAATACTTTGATTGATACTTGTTGCCGATAAGGTCTGCTGGGTGAGGCATTCAACTTCTTGAATACTATGTCTGAAAAGGGTTTAGTTCCAGATATCCTCACCTATGGTGCTCTAATGAGTGGCTATTGCAGAGAAGGAAATGTTGAGGAAGCCCCAGAAGGCAAAGGAATTGCGTGATGAAATGGTAAAAAGGGGTTCTATGCCAGACATTGTTACCTACAATGCAATGATTAATGGTCTATGCAAGGAAAGGAGATTGCTAGAAGCAAATTCACTCTTAAATGAAATGGTTGAAAGAGGTCTAGTACCAGTTTACGTGACTATCACAACCCTCATTGATGGATACTGTAAAGAGGGATATGCAGAAAAGGCTCTGACACTGTTTAATGAAATGTTAGAAAGACTTCTTAAGCCAGATACTGTAACATATAATGCTCTAATCAATGGTTTATGTAAGGAAGGGAATATGGAGAAAGTAAAAGAATTATGGAATGCTATGGCGGAGAAAATATATTTCCAAACCATGTTACTTATAGCATTTTCATTGATGAGCTATGCCGGAAAGGAGACTTTGTAGAAGCATTTCGGCTACGTGAAGAAATGTCAGAGAAAGGAATCACACCAAATGTTGTCATAAACAATTCAATGATAAATGGCCTCTGTAGAGCAGGGGATGTTTATAAAGCAGAAGAACTCATAAAAGAATGATGGAGACTGGTTTGGCGCCAGATAGTGTAACTTTCAACACACTTATTCATTGGCATTGTAAAGAAGACAATATGTCAGAAGATTTTAGGCTGGCTAATGTAATGGTAGATTTTGGTGTAAGGCCTGACATTATTACTCACAATGCACTGATCAATAGGCTTTGCAGAAAAGGCAACATGCAGGAGGCAAAATAATCTTTGGAAAAATGAGAGACACATTTTGAGTATTGTTCACCGTTTTTCTGCTCAAATATACGATTTGTAAGTACAAGTGGATCTTAAGCTTAGCTGCAGTATATTTTCTAGCCTGATAAGTCAAATTACACAACAGTAATTGATGGTTAGTTTTAAGGAAAGCAACAGAAAGAGGGTTTCAAGTTGCAAAGGTCTTTTGTGCCAGAAGACACATTTTGACACACTCTGTGAGAAAGAATTGTGTTATTTAATCATTTATGCTCAATGGCTTTAGATTTTTTGGGTGTAGCAGCAGTAAGCATAGGAATTATTTTCCTATCAGTATTGCATGATAATAACAAAAATTATAGAGTAATAGATAATGTGTGTAAAGACCACCAGATATATTTGATAGTATCTTTATAAAAACGAAAACTGGGAGCTCAAAGAGCAGTATATTTTGAGATTTGAAATTGTGGCGAGAAGGACTATGTAGTGGAACAAGGTAAGCTTCCATCCTGTGATGTCCATGATCAAAATCAGAATGAGGAATTTGGGTGAGTGAGTATTTCTGCTATGGCTGTCTCCATTCAAAACGTGGCTAATGACCCATTAATTTGGAAAATTGAATGTAGGTCTCACTGCCATGGATAATATGCTTGTCAAAAATGGCTCAATCACCAGACTTTACCATCCAGTCCCTTTCAGCAACTCTCCGATTATGGATTTTGGGGTATTTATATCAGAGTTGAATGCTGTGTTACTTTAGCAGAGGAATCAGCTTATGTATCTCACTTGGAGAGGAATTCCAGCTTCAGAAAATTTAGATATTTTTCCAGCTTTATGTAGAATTTCGTTTCTTCATAAGAAGCTTGTTTCATCCCACAACTTCACCAACTTACTTAATTGATAAAATTTTCACTCCACAGTTAGAAACTTACACAACGTGTAGGGCCTATAAGGTCAAAAGGGTTTGAAACAACCTCTGATACCATGTGTAAGGACCTTAATTTACTGAATTAACAATCATTCACAACATTCATAAGTGTAAGCCCTTAATTTTCAAAATTTAATCATCATTTACAAAATTCATACTACAGAATTCAGAGTGGGATTTTTGAAGCAGAATACATATCAATTGACTAATTAGTACTTACCTGGAACCATGTTTGAAGATGTTCCTGATCCGCCATGGCTCCAGCTCCCATTACCAAACCGTCGTTTTCCTCCCGGCCTATCTGAGGTCAACCTCTCCGGTCCCCAGATCCAGAAGACAAGTCTTCTGGCCCCCGTGCCCAAAACTCCAATAACAATCGAGAGCATTCCATAAATCTGTTAGAACTCTCGAACTCACTGCTCATGTCTCATGTAGCTAGAACCCCTCTGACAGCATCCGGGTCAGTTTTCCCTTCACTACCCATGCTCATCAAGTTTACCCCTCTTCCCTTTTTATACACAAACTCCATTCCTGATATTTATTAGAATATGATCTTTTAATAAATATCTTTGAAAAAAATATCTTAAAAATATTATATTTTAATAAATATCTTAGATTTATTAAAATATCTTAAAATATTATATTTTAATAAATATCTTAGATTTATTAAAATATTATAGTCATTAATGTAGATATTATAGGCATTTATGGGGATATTGACTTGTTGACCAAGTCATTTATGGAGATATTGACTTTACTTAATTATTTTAAGATTTATTTATTTATTTTGAATAATGCTCTACCACGCATACTCATATAAGAGTGGTACATGCGTTCAGTCTCTAGCTTGATGTTCCATCATATCTCAGTGAGATAAATGCATTACGATATTCAGTTCGTTACTCTAACTTAGTTAGTTTCCATACTAGCAGGTATGTATACTAGTGCAGTACACGTGATACATGCATATGTAGCTATCATATGCAGGTCTCATATGCATGCTAATATTTCTAAGTTCCATATAATTCGAGTTGGGTCGTTACAACTCATGTATTCTAACCTCTCTGCCAAATCTCGAGGCTAGAACACATGATACTACAAAAAATAACAGAAATAACATCTAACTAATAAAATAAAGACAATGTGAAATATAACTAACTAAGAACTCAAATAACAACACATCAATGAACATGATATTACATGAGAGAAATCGAAAACTAAGCCAATTTAGAGATACGCTATGTTATACCTTTATAGCACAATTTTAAAGCTTTTCCATTAATGGGAAAAGTTAGCCTCTTTCCATCTAGATGGCCAATGGGGATTGAATTCTCATCGGAAACTTCAAGAATTATATAAGGGCTTGTTGACCACTCAGTGTCAACTACCCCTTAAGCAGAATACAGTGCAAAGTAGTCATAAAATTTTTCATAGTTCATCATCATCATCCAGCTTCTAATCATCATAATGTAATCCAAATTCTGCAGCCCAGTTGGCCATGATGTAAAATGATTCTAGTATTTTTATAAAACCATGTAAAACATCTAGGTAAGCCTATGATTTCTACCAAAGAGTTTCACTCTAGGGAGTTTTTTTCCTTCGCCAATTATTTGTGTTTTTAAACATTTATAATTGGCAAAGTTTTTCTCCCAAGCATGCCCCAAAGCTAGAGTGGGGCTTGATGGTGAGGTCTTAGGTGAGTCCTAGTGTATAGAGTCTATGTAAATTCTCATACTAGATCATCTATAAAGTGTCACAGAATTTGGTTGAGACTAGAGGTCATATTTTTATTGTCAAAATTCCCCTTCTGAAATGGGATGTCCATGTAATATTTGATGTAAAAGGTGTTTTCTATAGAAGTTCTAGGGGGTGTGAGTACTCAAAATTATACCTCAAGTCCCAATCTTTCTATTTAGACACACTTTGAGGGTAGAAAATTATGTCTAAACCCCTCTCGAGTCATTATTTTATTTTCTAGCAAATCATGACAAAATAATTAGCCAAAAAATTAGTCAAAATCAAATTGAGAAAAAAAAAATTTCTCCAAGTGGAAAAATAATTAAAAAGGGAATGTGCACTTTCCTAAAAGGGATCAAACGGAAAGTTGAGAAAAGTCTCATTTCTAAGGCAGAAAAGTCCCCCCAAAAATTCGTTGGGCCAGAAAGAAAATATTTTCTCGAGGGAAACCAAATTTTTTGGTCAAGGTGGTTATTTTGACAGAGGAAATTTCAAGAAAAATCTTTTTGAAGATATTCCAGTGGTCCAAAACCACCTAGAGGTCAAAGATTGGTCCATCCAGTTCATCAATTAAGGAAATCAAACTTTTCTATGGATCTGTGCAACAATAATCAAGGGTTCGAATTATTTTGAGGAGGATCAAGCCATGGATAAAATCAAGTAGCCATTTTTTCCACTTGAAGGCTCTCACGCTCTCATTTTTCTATATATGGAAGCTCTAAGCTCCTCAACAACAAGAATGTAAAATCTTGAGCTCTTGGTCAAGTGAAGCTTTGCTACCTTCGTAATATTCTTTCCGAGCAATAAAACAAAGTTTTTGGGGCAAATATATGGTGTTATTCTTCAGTTATATGGTAATATCTTTCTGATCTATGGAAATATCTTTGTGATTACCATTATAATTTCGATTCTAGCAGCATCATTATACGTGAAATATTGTGTAAAATATATCAGCATTCTTTATAACAACATATTCTTTTATTTTGAATTCACATTTAAACATACCAATTTGAATGTACGTGCATACTTGGTTTTCCCATTCGATGATGAACCCTGGATGACGCTTCTCGTGTTCCGCTGCCAAACTGACAATTCCTCCCAGCGTATCTTGGATCAACCTCTCCGGCGCCCAGACCTGAAAGACTTCAGAAAACAAAGTCTTTCAGCCCCTGTGCCCAAAACTCCAAGAACCATGCCCAAGTCTCGTAAATCTGTGGTCAAGTCTTGAGCCCCAAGGCTCGGCCCTCAAATTCTCCCAGTGAGTGTCTCACTTCCGTAATTTCTCCATTTTCCTTTCTTCCCCCGCCCCCCTTGTTCTTCACCCCTTAGATTTGGTTATAAAGGGAATGTTTATTCCCTCTGAAGAAACCCACTCACTGCCTCACCATAAAAAATATATATATTTTTAATGTTCAAGTCAGTGATTTGTCTTTTGAATTGAATGACTTTATTGTTTTTGAGTCAGTTAACTTCCTTTAGTATTATATATATATATATAAACATTAAATGGATTTAATTATTATTTGAGTCAATGACTCAAGTCTTTTCTATAATTACCTTTTGGAGTTAAATATATATACATATTAAATGGCTTTATTAATTAATGAATGTTTAATCTTGTCTAATTGTTATAATCATTTATTATTTTAATTACATTTTATTAATGAATCTTAACCTAATACATTGATTACATTCTTTGATAATTCAATATTTAATTAGTACTTTTAATAATTAATTCACTTATCCTACACTTAGACATTCTAAATAATTAACTAGTATGTATACTAGTGCAAATGCATGCGATGCATGCGTATGTAGCTATCATACACATGCCTCGTATGCATGCCAATAATAATATTTTGCTCGTAATTTGAGATGGGTTATTACACCGTGTCATGTGAGTACGAGACCGACCCAATTACCGATTCCTTTATATATGAAAAGAAAAAAAAAAAAAAAAAATTATTGCCAAATAGAAATGGCATGTAATAGTTTTTGACTTCTATAGATCCAACTTGATGATTATGGTTGACCCAATTTCTTCAAACTCCATTGGCTTTTGATTTCCAGCTCATCAACATTGATTTTTCTTATGAAGCAAATTTTAGACCCCAAATTTACTTTGATGTCCCCCCCATGTCTAAATTATCAAAATCCACTTCTTTTCTAGGGATTCACAAGTTTTAGGCTTCAAAAGTTCCTTTTGATCTGTTGATCTGCTGGAGAGAGGGTCAAGTATGAAGAAATGAGACATAGCTCTAAGGCTAGGGTAGAACAAAAAAAGGAAAAGGTAGGAAGGAAGTCCAAGATGTTGCAAAGGGGTGGAGCATGGGGAGGAGCGGTTGTGGTCCTACATTCGGGCCAAGACAGGAAGAACACTAAAGGGAACCTCAGCACTTTTGGATCACATCAACAATGCTGGGAGGTCCTAGTGGCATCAGTGAGCAGGAAGCCCAGTGAATCCCATCCTCAAAACTTGGTGCAGTGTCACCCAATAGGGGTATGTGCATGACAAATGTCAAGTGTTCAATTCATGCACTACAGAAATTGCTTATTGTACAACCAATAATTCCGGTTCTTTTTAAATGTGTGTGCTGCTATTGTTGCCTTTTGGGGTCTTGCCCTCTCATTGTCTCAATAACTGATCCATGCATCAACAATTTAAATGTCTTGGGGAGCTTCTTAAAGGATACGGATGCATAACTAACATAACAGTTCTGCTTAACACTAGTTGATTCTTGAAATCATTTTACTCAAATATATATTAGATTACTGATGTGTTTATTCTACCTGCAAGAAGTTATTACATATCTCATTCAACACATTCTATAGTTAGATTACCGATGACTTCTGAGCTTATTGTGCGGAATCACATTTTTTTACTGATATTGGTTGCTACATTACTGATGAATTCTTCAAAAAGTGTATCAAATTTCATTTCTTGGATGGTTTATTGTAGATTGGGAGGAAGACCACAAAGAGAGAAACAGTCATACCTGATCCAGATTATCGAATACCAATCATTCTATCAGGTTAGATTCTTTGCAATTTTTTGGAGGCTTTCTATTAAACAAACACACATATTTTCTCTTCAACCTTCTTGTTTTCCTTTTCAGCATTTGGAAGATAAAATGTCATATACCGTTTTTCGTTGTCTAGTAATAGAGAGGTAGTCATTAGAGCAAGAAACAATAAAAAGGCACTAACAATCTAAATATTTATGTGCTTTCTGGGCCTTTGCAGAATAATCACTCACTTTGCATACTTTTGTATAACAGTCAGTTTTGGATAAAATACTTATTTAATTTGTTCCTTATCTTCTAGCCTATGTTGTATTTCCTAGTACTTCAAATGTAAAAGACAAAACAGTATTCTTAAGTTTGTAGGTAGTGAATATTTTCTTCAAACCTAGATGCCCAAATACCTAGATGCTTTGGGCAAGGGCAGTCCATTCTTTCAAAATCACTCAGGACATGCACTTGGCCTTGATGCAAAGGCATTCCTTTTCGGCCAATGACATTGGCAGCGGCTTTGCTGTGGTATAATCTAGAAAATACGAATATCTCATGTGTTATTGTTATAACAAATTCAACGGTGGGACAAGTGCTGGCTGGTTAGAACATAAAAGATTTCCAATTGCATTCTAGGAAGGATTCTTATATGACTAAAGACAGTTAAATAGCACCATAGCTTCCATGATGTGCCAATCCAGATTTTCCCTGTCAGAGGAAATGCATTATAATGGTCGTGATGGTCGTATTTTCACTCGAGGAAATTTTTGTTATATTAGCTCTATAATTGACAAATTAATGTAATCAAGTAAGTTATGATCTTGCAATGAATATAAATATATCAAATGAATAATAATAAATAAAAAAATAATAATACATTTCTAATTAAGAGCATGATTTATCAACCCATATAATATTACATGACATGACATTGTATCGAATATATTTATTATTTATTTTATATGAAAAGTATGAATCACATGGCATTCTATTTAGCTCATTCATTCATCTCTTATTCATTATTGAGTATATTTATTATTTATCTTATATGGACTTTAACTTATTGTCTTTGTCGTGTTGGATATTCTTTAGTACATTTGGTACCAGAGCCACACTCTGATCCAGCTCTTATTTATCACGGTTTTTACGATTTTTCCAGGTTTTTACCACGGTTAGGCTTTTGGTCATAAAAAAAAATATGCAGAAATTGTGTGAGAAAAAAAAATTACTCGACTGTAAAGAAAATATTAAAAAAAAGAAGTCAGAACTAGAAAATCAAGAAGTTGAAGCACAACTGAAATATGTCGGGGAGAATATGAATACTGAAAAAAAGAAGCCCATTGCGAATCGGAGGTCCCATAAAAGTTATTTTGCAGCAAAAATACATAAAGAAATTCATTGTATATATTTTAGAATAATATGTATCGTTATCAGAAAAACAACGAAGGATGAAGCGGACGGGTCTCAACCTGCCATAAATCAGGGAATTATGCTAATTCATAGAAATCCGTGAGAGAAGATACAGCCGCCACAATATTATTCACGTGATATATAATTTGACAGGAGTAAAAGGACATCTTTTAAGTTATAGAAATAATATGGGACATTATAGAGTTGATGTGTCCAATTCCATATCAAAGAAGTGAGATCTTTGCACTTTATGTGCTTAATTATTATTGAAAGGAGATTTAAGTTTCATATTCATGGTATTTGGTAAAGGAAATTTCGACGAAAACGAAAATTAAGTTTAGCGGTGTAAAAGGGAAAGATTTCCTTAAACTTTTATAACATGCGCTAGAGATCTATTAAAATGGTTAAAGGGATTATTCAAGGAAGTGATATAGCATCACTATTTCTCTATATAAAAAGAAAAATCACGTTAAGATAAACTAGGGGAATCAATTATTAGTTCCATAGACAAGCATAATTGAACAGAAAAACATGTGCGATGAGGAGCAAATATGAAATTAAGGCCTTACAATTAACGATTGATGATTATAAATTTATATCCCAATTTAATGTTACAACTATGTATCAAAATGAAGTTGGAATAACTCTAGGTTTTAACACGGATGGAAACATTGGGCACTTTCATCTTAAACATGAAAATGTTTTTGATATTCTTCTATAAGAAGACGAAGATAACATCATATTTAGTAGCTCCCTCATTACAAGACCTAAATGATGTATCACTAGTGATCCTTCAAGATAGCTGGAAGTCAATACAATAGTTGTAGGACTGGTGGAAAGAATTTGGAAAGGTTTTCGCTGAGAAAGATGAAGAAATTTCGTGCCTTGAGAAATATAATCAAAGCTTGATCAAATAGATTAATAAATTAAAAAGTGAAAAGAAATCACAAGAAATGTTGGAGCAACTTACCAACAAAGAATCAATGATTGATAAAGAAATAATTACCGACTTAATTGAAATAAAGAAGTCTTTAGTTGTAAAAATTTAGATTTTGGAGAATAAAACCATGCAGATCGAATCAAAATATTATCAACCAGTAAATCATCATAAGTATCAAAAGGTGAAGGGTTCAAAACAAGACATGAGATACAATCATGCCTTATTGTCATCCTAATTATAAAAATAAATTTATTATTAAAAAAATAACCAAAGATGAAAGATCCTATTATATTGAGATATTCTTGTGTAGGGACTCTTGCTATTTTCCAAATCACGTACATCATTTCCACATAGCTATGCAGAAAATTGAATTAGAGTCATCTAACCCATTCACAATAAGACAATTATGTTCAAAACTTTGTAACTCATATTGCCTTGTGTTGTCAACCATCAGAGCTTCAAGAGCAAAGAATCCTGAGAAAACATTACAAGCTAGAACAAAGACATAAAGCTTTTCCATAAAATGCTTTGATGACAAAGAATTTTTGAAAGGATAGGCAATGTAATGAGCATAAATATATCAAACAATAATAATAATAATAATAAAATAAAGTGACACATTCTAAGCAAAGGACATGACCTATCAAACATTGTGACTAGTCAATGTTATAAATACAATGTCACATGGCATTTTATTTTTGTTAGTTCATCTCTCAATCATTATTAAATATATTTATTACTTATCCTATATTGATTTTAACTTGTCATCCTTCTTATGTTCAATATTCCTTAGTAAACAACTATTATTCTTTTCATTTCGTACTAGAGCCATGTTTGGATGTGGCTTTTGGTCACACTCAATTTTCAAAATTTCTTTGTTTTTTCCAAGTTTTTTACCACATTCAGGGTTTTGGCCATGCTATCGTGCATGTTAGTATGGCTACATATACTTATTAGTGCATCATTGACCACCATTATATGTCTTGTTACCCACCAAAATGGGTAACCCTCAGGAGAACTTTTTCTCCTGTTTTGGATAGCCAGCCAACCAATATCCCTTCACATTAGCTTAAAGATGATTATATGTCGTCTCCTCCACCATCTACACCGGTCACAACATCTCTTGTCATCTGGCATTTCTCTTGGATGAAGGTGGGATACCACTCAACAGGTGCTTTGATCATTTTGAAATCAGGTGCTTTGACTTAATGTTTTGGGCATTTAGTATGGATAAAGGGGTGATTTGGATGGTTGGTCGGTCTTGGTTATAAATTTGTTCTCTCACCTTACCAGGGGGGTTAATCCTTAGCCCTAGTCCATTGGGACCTCCCTTAAGGCCCTTGGGTTATGGGAGAGGCATTACTTGGAAAACCTAGATTGAAATAGCATGTTCGTTCTACCTTACACCGTACTTGACACTTTTCATGTCACATTATAAACCCATCATCTACCATTTCCATTCTTCTGGTCTAACTTGTCATTGGTTCATTGGGATTTTGCACCCTCTTATCCACATCCTAGAGTAGGGTCGGGAAATATTTCCATGGAGGTTGATGCAACTAAAAGAATAGACAACATATTATTGCCACAATGAAAGAAAGGAAAATCAAAAAGCAAAAGATGGTCGGGGCATTAGCATGTGGGAAAATGCCTAGCAGGAGCTCTATCCTCCTCATTAACCATCGCTCGATTCTTGAGCACTTGATGCTCCATTTCATCAAAAGGAACCCTTGCATGTACCAACCCTGATGAGCGATAAACTGTCCCATATTAAGGGGTAAAATCAAATGCTATATCATAAAGAGAAAGCTTTGATCATTGAGATATGCATTAGAATACAAAGCATTATGGAAAAGAAGTAAAAGGCGCATGAGAGGGGTGGAAAAACAAGGTCAAGTAGGGTAAGTCATGCCTCCACGATTGCTCCCCCCATTACATCTATACACTTAGGATGTGGACTCCTATTAGTTGATCCCCTTGACCATGGCTCTTGGCCATGAAACCTTTCCCCTCCATAGTTGCTCATTACATCAACACCTATTGATTGAAGAGTCAACCTTTGAAATGCCACCTCCCATTGGGTGCTAGAAGCACCTACTAGGGTTGACCAATGCTACGGGGGAGTGTCTTGTTGATTTTGGGTAGCATCGGAAATGCTCTAACTCTCAAAATTTGTGGAGAGGCTTAGGCACATGTATTCCAAAGAACCCAGAAATCGTTTGTGAAAATTCCACTAAGAATGTGTTTTATTAAAATAATTAATTATTTTAATGTGACCCAAAGTTTAAACTTAGGAAAATTAAATAATTAAAGGGTATTAATAAAATAGTGTGTGAATCTCCTAGAGAACATGGATCAAGTCAAGTTATAATCTTAGTCGTTTATTGGAGATCTAATCTCGGCTCTTGAAGTCTCAACGAGAAGGCTATAAAGGAAGGCTTGAGGGTCATTTGGAAAGACACACCGAATGAATCTAAGTGATCGATTTTCTGAAGTGAGCAGTGCTAAGAGGAGAATTCGATCTAAGTGATTCTAGTGTAGTGAGGGGTAGGGATAACTTTCAGAGAGAAATTTTCTCAGTCGGAGAATCATCAACAGAGAGAGGCAGAGAGTGATCCAACATCTCTCACGCAGAGGTTGACGCAGGGCCACACAGAGGCAGCGCAGAGGGTGAGAAAGAGTCTGAGATTTTGCAGAAGAATCAGATTCAGAAGCCGGAAACCGGGGTGTGAGACCTGGTGATTCTGGGCTGCAGATCGATTGCCTAGTTGGGTGAGGCAGTGCCTAGAGAGGCTAATGAAGGGACTGCTTAGGGACTGCGCAGAGGCAGCATAGGGCCTACCAGGGGCACTTCATCCAGTGACCAGATCAGCCGAGGTTTTTTCAGTGATTGAGTGAGGTAAAACTCATAGTGTTTCTGCCAATATTTCTCTCTCTGT
The DNA here is from genome assembly GCA_034641835.2 of Pinus albicaulis. Classification (NCBI taxonomy): domain Eukaryota; kingdom Viridiplantae; phylum Streptophyta; class Pinopsida; order Pinales; family Pinaceae; genus Pinus; species Pinus albicaulis. The sequence goes on along the minus strand of CM076570.1, from coordinate 271,147,819 downwards.
AATTGAATTACCTTTGTGGTATTCATAGATGTATTCAGAATTTGCTATTCAATAAAATCAAACCCTCAGATCTGCTGCACCGATTTTCCCGCATTGGTTTTTTTCCGGGGACTTTCATCCAAAAATAACGATGTCCTATGTGTATATTTTTTCTTTGCTCAGTTTCCTAGTTTCAGAATCATAATTAATTAAGTGTAGGTTGCTTCAGTAATGTGCTTCAATATTTCATGAAGAAATCTAAAATAATTCTGTAATGTAATTTACAAATAGAAGAAGTAAATTCAGTTGGTTGCAGTAGGATTTTGGAGATCATTTAGATCTAGGAATTTTCACATGGTTTCAAAGCATTGATTGTGAAACAGGAAGTGTAGATCTAGCACTGAAGTGAAGGCCGAATTGCTGTAGCAGCAAAAAATTGAATCCTCAGAGGGATTGCACAGTTCTAGTCAGAAGGAATTTTCGAGGTGGTCTCTCTCTGAGTGAGTCGACAGAGGTAATACATCCATATCGAGATCTTGCCGAGGCAGAGGGAGTAGCGCAAAGCCTTCATGCAGAGCCAGAGGGACACAATTTTTCTGCAAGCAGTTGCTGGGCAGAGAAGCGTCAGACAAAGAAGAAGAGCGCATAGTGAGGGTATTCTTCCTCAGTGAGTTTCTTGCCAAGGAATTTAGTTTTTCTTGTTTTTTGGGAAGCAAAGGAGCAACAAACTTACTAGCTCCATCAGGGAGTGTGTAAGCCAACCTAGAAGCTACGCAGTAGGGAGAAAGAGGGAGAAGTTCGACAGTTTTCGGCTAAGGTGGCAGCTCACAGACTTTTAGAGATCAGGATCGGTTGGAGGGATCCTCCAACTACGTGATCTGGAAGGAAAGAATCATATTCCTTCTGGATGAGTATGATCTCAAGGTGTTCGTAGACAACGTGGTTGCTGTGCCTACAGATCTAGATCAGAATAAAAAGTACAAGTCCGATATGGCAAAGGCCAAGAGACTTATCCTTGATGGTGTCAAGGATCATATAGTCTCTCATATAGCTGGCAAGAACACAACTAGAGAGATATGGGAGGCCTTGTCCATGCTATAAGAAGGAACTTCCGAGTAGTGGAAAATGTACTTGGTGCAAAAGCTTCGGATGACACAGATGCAGAAGGGGGAGCACATACTTCAGGATATTCGTGATTAGTTGGCAGTCGTGGGATCTACCCCATTTGCTACAACTATGGTGCGACTGGCCCTTAACCCAGTCACTGAGGAGTGGCAAGTTTTTGTCCAAAGTATCTTGGGCAGGGCGACACTATCGAGTTGGGAGGCGATGTGGGTAGCTCTTCAGGAGGAGGAGCTGAGAAGAGATCTGGTCAAGTGTAAACTTGACGGTAGCAGCGGGAGCGGATCAAAGAATTCGAAGGAGGAGGAGAATGCAACCCTCACATCGAAGGGGCAGGAAGAGCAACCGAGACGCAAGAAGGACGTCTCCAAGGTGAAGTGTTTCAGATGTGGCGAGTTGGGCCACTATGCATCACAGTGTCCTTTGAAGAAAAAGGACAAGGATGAGAAGCATGATCCAAAGGTTGCAACCGTGAAGATCGAGGAGGATGAGTATGCCATGAGTGCCCCTGCATCTCCAGGAGGGAGATGGGGTGACGTAGAACTGTAGTTCACCTTGAACTTCAATTGGGCAGGATCCTTGAGGAACCCACCTCATGGATCATCACCTTGCTACGGGAGCCCATGATCAGTAGTAGTGGGATGGAGGAGTTTTCAGTGGGAGCCAAGGAGTGATGGAGCGACAGATGTAGTGGCTAGTAGCGCCAGAATCTAAGCAACGCAGATAAAAGATGCAACAATGCGTAGAGGCACAGTGGAGTAGCTTCAACATCGCAGTGGCTTTAGAGGGCAGCGTGGGACTAGCAACAGTTAGATATTCAGCACCGAGGTGCATCCACTGAACACTTGTTCATTTTTTGGGTGGTTTCAGTTGCTTCTCTTAGTAACTGAGTTGCATTGTAGATTTAGTGTAAGAAATGACAGTTGTTAGCAGCATAGTAGATGCAACACTTGAGAGGGAGTTGTAGTATGGATGTAGCATTGGCAGTGTTAAGGGCAGCAGTACAGTTGCAACGACAACACAGTGGTTGGTGGACAACTTATCAGACATCAGTAGTGCAGAGGATGCTTCAGGGTTAGAGAAATGTGCAGCAGGCATGTTGTTAGAGCACTTTCCTTGCTAAGAGGGAGTGTTGATTTTTGGTATAATCGGAAGTGCTCTAAGTCTCAAAATTTGTGAAGAGGCTTAGGCACATGTATTCCAAAGAACCTAGAGATGGTTTGTGAAAATTCCACTGAGAATGTGTTTTATTAAAATAATTAATTATTTTAATGTGAACCTAAGTTTAAACTTAGGAAAATTAAATAATTAAAGGGTATTAATAAAACAGAGTGTGAATCTTCAAGAGAACATGGATCAAGTCAAGTTATAATCTTAACCATTGATTGGAGATCTAATATCGACCGTTGAAGTCTCAATGAGAAGGCTATAAAGGAAGGCTTGAGGGTCATTTGGAAAGACACACTGAATGAATCTAAGTGATCAATTTTTTCAAGTGAGCAGTGCGCAGAGGATAATTCGATCTAAGTGATTCTAGCGCAGTGAGGGGTAGGCATAGCTTCTGGAGAGAGATTTTCTCAGCCGAAGAAGCATCAACAGACAGAGGCAAAGAGTGATCCAGCAGCTCTCACACAGAGGCTGACGCAGGGCCACACAGAGGCAACACCGAGGGTGAGAAAGAGTCTGAGATTTTGCAGATGAATCAGTTTCAGAAGTCGGGAACCGGGGTGTGAGACCGGGAGGTTGAGAACAGTGATTCTGGGCTGTAGATCGATCACCTAGCTGGGTGACGAAGTGCCTAGAGAGGCTAACGCAGGGACTGCGTAGAGCCTGCCAGGGGCACTTCTTCCAGTGACTGAATCAACCGAGATTTTTTTAGTGATTGAGTGAGGTAAAACTCACAATGTTTCTGCCAGTATTTCTCTCTCTGTAACTGAATTACCTTTGTGGTATTCAGAGATGTATTCAGAATTTTCTATTACTTAATAAAATCAAACCCTCAGATCTGTTGCACCGGTTTTCCAGCATTGGGATTTTTCGGGGGACTTTCGTCCAAAAATAACGGTGTCCTATGTGTATTTTTTCTTTGCTCAGTTTCCTTGTTTCAGAATCATAAGTAATTAAGTGTAGGCTGCTTCAGTAATTTGCTTCAATATTTCATGAAGAAATATGAAGTAATTCTGTAATGTAATTTACAAATAGAAGAAGTAAATTAAGCTGTTTGCAGTAGGATTCTAGAGATCGTTTAGATCTAGGAATTTTCACACGCCCCCCCCGCCTTTCTCTCCTGCTCCCAAAGCGCCTTCCGAGTGGAAGTGCTTAAGGAGCGACCTGGGGAGCATGCTCTCGCAATTTTTTTTTCAGTCTACTATTCAACGCCCTTGTAAAAGCATGTGAAAAAGCTAGTGAGAAGAAAAAGTGTTGGAACAACAAATTTTACATGCTCCCATTATAAAACAACCTACACTAGTTCATATACTTATGTAAGAAAGAATTTCTAAAAGATTATGCCATGTGATGAAAATATGACTATATGAGTCAGAACTTGCGATGAAGTGCTAGCAAAAGATAGGAATAGATACAAATAATACCTGTGAAAATTTGGTTACCTGAATCCTATTGTAGCAATTGATGTTAATTCTTCAATTGTTTAAATAACCAAACAATTTACTTGAAGTTTCCTATGACAAATATCGAATTAAATTCACTGCAACCTTCACAAATAAAATACTGCGGAAGAAATAAAAATGTTGGAAGAAATAGATGCACACACACAAAATACACCGTTATTTTTGGACTAAGTGTGAAAAATTGGTTACCCAAATCCTATTGCAACAACTGATGTTAATTCTTCTAATTGTTTAACTAAACAAACAATTTACTTGTAGTTTCCTACGACAAATATCGAATTAAATACACTGCAGCCTACACAACATAAAAGACTGCAGAAATACAACGCAGGAAAGATAGAAACACACACACACATAAGTACACCGTTTTTTTTGGACAATCGTCCTTAGAAAAACCCAACATGGGAAAACTGGTGCAACAACTGAGGGTTTTAATATTATGCAGTAGTTTTCTGAGTACAAATCTATGATTGCCCAAACTAACAAATCATACAAAGGAAAACTGACAAATAAGCCTCGTGAGAAAACCTCACTCTACCACTGGGATCCGGCACTGACCTCAGCTTTGAATGAGATGCTCTGCCCTGCCTTTGCGCAGTAACTGCGTCAGCCTATGCAGTTACTGTGTCACAACACGATGCAACCTTTCCTCTTACTGTTGGATCTTTTGCTGACTGGAAACGAGCCTCTCCTGGCCTCCGGAAACTCCCTCCGGCTTCAAGCATTGACCCTCCACTGTTTCCTCAGCAAAGTTTCAGACTCCCTCTGAAGCACTGCATTGCCTCTTTGTGGCTCTTATTGCCTCCTCTACCTTGCACTCACCGAAACTAGAAATCTTCCTCTGGTCAACTATCCCTGCCCCTCATTGCAAGAAAATCACTTGATCACTCTCCGGCAACTCAACGTTGCTTCTCTTGAGAATTCGATCTCTAGATCTCTTGCTCTCGCTATCTCGGTGTATTCTCCAAGTGCCCATCGAGCTCCTTCTTATAATCTCTTGTTGACATTTCAAGTTTTCAACGACCAAGATTAGATCTTAATCAATGACTCAGATTATCTAGGACTCGATCCACGCCTTAATCTAGAAGATTCACACCCAAGTTAATTAATACCCTTTAATTATTCTCATTTCCTAAGTTTAGACTTAAGAATCCATTAAAAATAATTAATTATTTTAATTAAATCCTCTCCGGATAGAATTTCCCCAAACGATTTCTGGGTATTGGAGAATGTGTGTGTCTTAGCCTCTCTAAAAAATCTCGAGGCTAGAGCACATCCGATGCTACAAAAATCAACACTTCCTCTTGGTGAGGAATGTGCCCAAGTGCTACAACCCAATGAAGCATCACTTTGACTCTGTATCACCTCTTGCTGTGCTGCTAATGTCTGGCCTCACTGGCCACCAACTATTGCGCTGCATCTGTGTTGTTGCTAAGTCTGCATACTGCTGCCAACTACTGCATCTGCACTGCAACTCTGTTGCTACTTCCACTGCAACATCTGTAACTGTCTCTCATCTGCTGCTACTGCAACTAAGAGATGTTCATCATACTGAACCGACTGTGTTCAATCTGATGGATTTGTCACCTGAATCCTGATTGCTTCTAGTCTTTGCGCTGTCACTAAAGCCTCTGCGCTGCTGCTGACTCTACACTGTGCCCACTGCACTGCTGCCAACTCTGCTCTGCGCTGCTCAGTTCCTAACGTTGCTAGCCACTCTGTCACCTGATTGCACCAACTGTCACTGGTCCATCTTACTACTGCTGCTATGGGCTCCCGCAGCAAGGAATTGATCCAAGAGGTGGACTCCTCAAGGATCCTGCCCATCCTGTAGGTCTCTGGGGCTACAAAACCAAATCACCCCACCTCACCCTTGGAGGTATCTCGGTGATCGTGGAAAACTCTTCCTCCAGTCTGGAGGACAGCCTATCAATCTCTGCAGACGCAACTTGCTAATCTTGCTTCTCCTCTCTGTCCCTCTTCTTGAGCGGACATTGGGTAGCGTAGTGACCAATTTCACCACAACTGAAGCATTTGATCTTCGAAAAGTCCTCCTTTCTTCTGCGTTGCTCCTATTGCCCCCTTGATGCAAGGGTTGCATTCTCCTCTTCCTTCACTTCTTCATTTGTCCCACTATTGCTGTCGCCTTCAAGATTGCTCTTCACCAAGTCTCGTCTCAGCTCCGCTTGCTGTAGATCTGCTCACATGCGATCCCACTTTGGCAATGTTTCCCTGCCCAAAATACGTTGGACAAACACTTGCCATTCTTCTAAGACAACATTTAGAGCTATCCGCACCATCTCTGTAGGCTGAGGCACTGACCCTACACCTGCCAACTGATCTCGAACATCTTGAAGCCTGTGGAGAAAGTGGTCTATGTGTTCTCCCTTCTGCATGTGTGTGCTCCGCAACTTCTCTTCCAGATACATCTTCCGCTGCTCGGAAGATCCTTCGTACAATGTGGCAAGGGAGTCCCACATCTCTTTGACCAGTCCAGGGGCCCCTATGTGAGATACGACATGATCCCAAACTCCATCAAGGATCATCCTCTTCGCCTTAGCTATTTCCTTCGTACGCCTTCAATGGATCTGGATTTGCGGGGACAACCACCACACTATTGATGTAAGTTTTGAGATCATACTCGTCCAGAAGGAAGGAGATCCTTGCCTTCTAGACCACATAGTTAGACGCTCCATCTAACCGATCCTAATCTCTCAACTCAGTTGATGCCATCTCTCCAAACAACAATGTCGAACTCTGCCTCTAACCCTCTGCACAGCTGTTGACTGGCTCTACGCACTCCCTGCTGGAGTGAGCAAAACTTCTCTTAGCTATTGTTGCTCCGCGTGGAAAAAATAGAATTTGTTTGGCCAGAAATTCTCTGAGGACATAATTCCCTCAGTGTGCTCTTCTTTCCTTCTGATGCTTTTCTGTTCCAACAAACTGCTACAGAAAATTTGTGTCCCAGCTGAAGATCTACTCTGCATGGAAACTGCTGCGCTGCTCCCTTTGCCTCTGGCAAATATCAGAAATCTTGTTCTTTGTCGACTCACTCAGAGACAAATTTCCTCAAAACTCTGCCCTGTTGGCCTTTGGACAGCACAACCTCTAGGTTTCGAGCAACTTCCTACGAAGTGCTTCGAATCATCCTTCTTCCCTTCAGCAACTGAGCTCTCCGACTTTATCTGTGCTCTGATACCATGTGAAAATTTGGTTACCCAAATCATACTGCAACAACTGATGTTAATTCTTCTAATTGTTAATTAAACAAACAATTTACTTGCAGTTTCTTACGACAAATATCGAATTAAATACTCTACAGCCTACACATCATAAAATACTATAGAAAATACAATGCAAGAAAGATAGAAACACAAGCACATAAGTACACTGTTATTTTTGAATAATCGTCCTCAGAAAAACCCAACTTGGGAAAACCGGTGCAACAACTGAGGGTTTTAATATTATGTAGTAGTTTTCTGAGTACAAATCTATGATTGCCCAAAATGACAAATCATACAGAGGAGAAACTCACAAATAAGTCTCGTGAGAAAATCTCACTCTACCATTGGGATCCGGCACTGACCTCAGCTCTGGATGAGATGCTTTGCACTCCCTCTGCCTAGTGACCGCGTCAGCCTACGCAGCTATTGCGTCACAACACGATGCAACCTTTCCTCTTGCTGTTGGATCTTCTGCTAATTGGAAACGAGCCTCTCCTGCCCCTCGGAAAATCCCTCTCGCTTTTGGCACTGACCCTCGACTGTTTTCTCAACAAAATATCGGACTCCCTTTGAAGCACTGCGTTGCCTCTGCGTGGCACTGCGCTGCCTCTCTGTGGCTCTTACTGCCTCCTCTGCCTTGCACTCACTGAAACTGGAAATCTTCCTCTGGTCAGCTATCCTTGCCCCTAACTGCAGGAAAATCACTCGATCACTCTCCGACAAATCAGCGCTGCTTTGACCGACATCAGCTGGTATCTGGTATATTGATAGTGAAGCTTCATCTGACATGACTAGAGTAAGAGAATATTTCTCTAGCCATCAAGAAGAACAAATTGACTTCTAGATCACTATGGGAAATATAACTAAGTGTACTCCAGTAGGGAGAGGCACCATAGAATTTCAGACGAAAGCAAGAACCAGCATTAGCGCCACTAATATATTGCATGTGCCAGGATTGGGTATGAACCTGATTTCAGTATCCCTGTTGCAGGAAAAAGGGTATGATGTATACTTCGTAGGAAACAAGGTGTATGCCAAGCATCCTAGCTGGAAGAAGGTGAGACAGATTGGAGCTAGAAGAAATAGGTTATATAAGTTGCAGATCGATTCTCCAGTGGTGCTAATAGGCAGTAATAATAACAGTGGGAAGGAGCTGAACGAACTTTGGCATAGGAGGATGGGACACTTACTACACCATGGAGCACTTAGGATGCTCAGAGAAACTATGACAGGAGTTCCAGTCCTCAGGACCGAGCATGATGATGTATGAAGAGGATGTGTACTATGAAAGTACGCAAAGGCAACATTTCCCAAAAGTGATAGCAGAGAAAATGGTGTATTGGGGTTGATACACTCAGATATTTGTGGCCCAATGTCCACCATAGCTCTCAGCGGTGGCGATTATTTTGTCAACTTTATTGATGATCACTCCAGGAAAACCTGGAACTATTTCTTAAAGACCAAGGATGAGGTCTTTGATCAGTTCAAAGTGTTCAAATCTCTTGTAGAGAACATGAAAGGGAAAAAGATCAAGGTATTGCGTTTAGATAATGGTGGAGAGTATATAGATAAAGACTTCATAGACTTCTGTGGAAGGGAGGGCATCAAGAGAGAGTGGACAACTCCATATAATCCACAACAGAATGGAGTAGCGGAGCAGAAGAACAGAACAATAGTCGGGGCAGCAAAGGCTATGTTATATGACTAAGACTTGCCTAGATTTTTATGGGCAGAGGCATGAACCACAATGGTGTACGTTCAGAACCGAACTCCTCAGAGCATTGGGGAAGAAAACGCTAGAAGGGGTCTTCACAGGGAAGAAGCCAAAAGTAAATCATCTAAGGATTTTTGTGAGTGTGGCTTATTGCCACATTCCAGACAAGAAGCGTAGTAAGTTGGATTAGACTGCAAATAAGGGGTACCTTGTTGGGTATAGCGAGACCTCAAAGGCATACAAGATCTACATTCCTAGCAGCAGGAAAATTGTAGTAAGGCAAGATGCAAAGTTCATGGAAGATAGGGCTTTCAAAAGATCTCGAGAGATGCCTGCAGGTGATAAGTTAGCAGATGTTCCATTAGTCCAATAGCAATAGGGACAGTAGGAAGGAAAAGCATGAGGACAATCACTAGGATCAAGTACAGTGACCAAGATCACTATTTCCTCAGGAGCAGAGATCTAGGTAGTTCTTAGCAGATGGAACAACAGGAACAGGAGGAGGATTTGATTGAGCCTTCGACCATTAGTGATAGAACCAATAGGGAAGTACGCCAGACGCTGAGGGACACAGAGGGTTTTGTCAGAGCTCCTAGAACTGATAAGAGGCAGCGTAGACAGCCTGACAGATACCAAGCCTTGGTAGCTCAGGTTGAAGAACCTTCCAGTTTTCAGGAAGCTGTACAACACTAGGTGTGGGTGGATGCCATGGTAGAAGAATACAATTCTATCATGACTAATGATGTCTGGGAAGTGGTATCTAGACCATAGGATAGATTAGTTGCAGGTTCAAGTTGGATCTACAAGATCAAGTATGTTGCAGATGACAGTATCGAGAAATATAAGGCTAGGTTCGTGGCAAATAGGTATGCACAAAAGGAAGGGATAGACTATGAGGAGACCTTTGCCCCAATTGCTAGATATACCTCTATTAGATCCGTTATATCCCTAGTAGCTCAAATGGGATGGGAGATTCACCAGATGGATGTCAGGACAACTTTCTTGAATGGGGTGATAGAAGAAGAGGTGTATATAGAACAACCTGAAGGCTTCGAGACTCATGAGAGGAGAACTCATGTATGTAGGTTAAAGAAAACCCTCTATGGGCTCAAGCAAGCACCCAGAGCATGGTATTGTCGGATTGATAATTACTTGCAGCAGTTGGGATTCATCAAGAGTGATTCTAATCCCTATCTATACTATCTGATGGTGGAGAATGAGCTGTTCATTCTGGTATTATATGTAGACAACTTGTTTTTAACAGGGTGATCAAGGCTCATAAAGGATTGCAAGAAGAACTTTGAAGCAGAATTCGACATGAAGGATATGGGGTTGATGCAATATTTTCTAGGATTGGAAGTCTGGCAGAAGAATGGGGAGATATTCCTCGGGCAAGGAAGATATGCTACAAAGATTCTAAAGAGATTTAGAATGCAGGATTGTCGACCCATGGCAATGCCCATGATCACCAACTGGAAGAAGATAGATGCATCAGGAGACAAAGAAGTTGAACCCACCTTGTACAAACAACTCATTGGGCCACTCATGTATCTGGTCAACGCTAGGCCAGACATTTGTTTCGTTGTCAACACCCTTAGTCAGTTCATGGTGGAACTGGAAATGGTACATTGGGCAGTAGCTAGGCACATTCTTAGATATGTGCATGGAATAGTCGGATATGGGTTTAAATACACCCATGGAGATGACATCAGATTGAGAAGATTCACGGATGCAGATTGGGCAGGTAGTTCGGTAGACCGGAAAAGTACCTTGGGGTAGCTTTAGCATTGGATCAAGGATGATCTCTTGGTGCAGAAGGAAGCAGAAGTCAGTAGCACTGACCTCAGCAGAAGTTGAATATATGGTAGCCATCACAGCTACGTGTGAAGCGATATGGCTTAGAAAGCTACTTGTGAGTTTGTTCAGGAAGAAGATTGGAGCGACCAATGTTTACTCCAATAATCAAAGCTGTATCAAACTCTTTGAGAATCTAGTATTTCATGATAGGTCGAAACACATTGATATCAGATGTCACTTTATTAGAGACTATCTTCAACGTGGGGAAATACAACTGCAGTATGTTCCCATAGGAGATTAGGTAGCAGACGTACTCATGAAAGCTCTAGGGAGAGCTAAGTTCATCCAATTCAGGGAACAAATGGGTATGACAAAGAACTCGTTTCAGTAGCAGGAACAAATGGATTCTCAGTTGCAGCAACATCGGATGAGAGGGAGTTGCAGTAGTTGGCAGCTGTATGTAGATTCAACAGTAGCATAGATGCAATGCAGAATTAGAATTGCGCAGTTGTTGGTGGGCGGCGAAGCCAGACATCACCAGTGCAATAAGAGGTGATAAAGATTTAGAGTGATGCTTCAGTAGGTTGCAACGCTTGAGCACATTCCTCGCTAAAATGGAGTGTTTATTTTTGTAGCATCGAATGTGCTCTAGCCTCAAGATTTTGTAGAGAGGCTAAGACACATGCATTCTCCAAAACCCAGAAATCGTTTGGGAAAATTCCACCTAGAGATGATTTAATTAAAATAATTAATGATTTTTAATGTATTCCTAAGTCAAAACTAGGGAAATGTGATTAATTAAATCTGGTGAGAATCTTCTAGATAAAGAAGAAGATCAAGTCCAAGTTAATCTTAGCCATCGATTATGTTTTAATCTTGGTCGTTGATGTCTCAATGAGAGATTATAAGAAGGAACTCGAGGGGCACTTGGAAAACACATCAGTGCAGATACTCAGTTGCCCAAGCAGATCGATTTTCTCAGTGGATGAAGTTTGGCAAGAGAAAATTGAATCAGAGGGAGAGTTGCAAGTGGGAGAGAGAGGGATCAACAATAGTCCGAGAGTGTAGGGAAAAGTCTGGAAGGAGCAGCGCAGAGGAACGACACATATCACCAGCGCAGAGGCAGTGACGTAGTGAGGTCAGCGTGAGGCCAACGAGGTCAGAAAAATGCTGTGAAGTGTGAGAATTTGTTCAATAAAATTCTCTAAGTGTCTCTTCTTCTATTTTTCTATCTGAAACATTTTACATGAATTATTGCTGAAAAATAATAAAGAAACCCTCATCTACTGCACCAGTTTTCCCACATTGGGTTTTTCCGGGGACGATTGTCCAAAAATAACTATGTCATTGTGGTTATATTTGTGCTAGTATTTTTCCTTGCATTTAATTTCCGCAGTGTTTTATTTGTGAAGGTTGCAGTAGAATTTAATTCGATGTTTACTGTGTATCACCGTAAATAATTTGATTATGAATTAATAAGTAGAAGAAATAACATCAGTTGTTGCAGTAGGATTCTGATCTGGAATTTCACACTTCTCTTGAGAATTCGATCTCTAGATCTGTTGCTCTCGCTATCTCGATGTATTCTCCAAGTGCCCATCAAGCTCCTTCTTATAATCTCTCGCTGACATATCAACGGACAAGATTAGATCTTAATCAATGGATCAGATCATCTAGGACTCGATCCACGCCTTTATCTAGAATATTCTCACCCAATTTAATTAATACCCTTTAATTATTCTCATTTCCTAGGTTTAGACTTAGGAATCCATTAAAAATAATTAATGATTTTAATTATATCCTCTCTAGGTGGAATTTCCCCAAACGATTTATGGGTATTGGAGAATGCATGTGTCTTAGCCTCTTTGCAAAATCTCGAGGCTAGAGCACATCTGATGCTACAAAAATCAACACTAAGTCCCCTGAAAAACCCAACTCGGGAAAATCGGTGTAGCAGCTGAGGGTTTTGATATTATGTAGTAGTGAAAATTTGAGTACAAACTATGGATGCCCAAACTAGCAATCCAAACAGAGAAATACTGGCAAAAATAACTAGTGAGAAAAATTCCTCACTCCACAGGCGATTCGACATTGACCTCAATTCGAATTGAGTTGTCCCTTGCTACCTCTTCACAGTCACTGCGTCAGCCTACGCAGTTACTGTGTCCCTCGAGCTCGGAACTACGTCTCCTCTCACTGTCTCGTCAACTGTTGTCTAGGAAGCTGATTCTCCCGGCCTTTGGAACCTCTGCCCAGCTTCTGGCACTGAATCTCACCTTCTTCCTAGCAAATCAGAATTTTCCTCTAAAGGGCACTGCGCTGCCTCATTGTGGCACTCTGTGAAAATTTCTGAATCTTACACTTATGCAGAAATCGTTACCGTTAATCTGGTTATGCTCCTCCTACTTAGATAAGTTATTAACTGAAATAAGTTCAAGTTAAAATCGAAGCAAAACACATAAAAAATCTTCACCAATTCATATCTAGAACAAGTACATGCACACATAGACAAAGTGATACACATATTTTCTGGAAAAATAGTCCTCGGAAAAACCCAATGCGGGAAAACCTGTCTTCTGGCTGTTGGAGGGTTTTATTATTAAGAATTTTCTGAATACAACAAATGTGGGTTCCAGATCAGGAAAACCCGACAAAGAAATAATAGATCTACAACTCACTGGCTATTCTGAAGCCAAAATAATGACTGATCCACACCCTTAAACGACATTTACAAGACTCAGCCAAAATTAGGGCCTAGAAACCCCAGCGTTGCCCGTGAAAGCCTTTGAGTCCCTCAGCGCTGCTCCGGAAAGGGTTACGTTACCCCAGACTGGGTGACGTAGGCCTTACGCTGCCCCTTAGGGTCTCTACATAACCCCTGAGGGCTTCCTGCTGAAAATCACGCTGTCCTTGAGGGACTGCGCAACACTTGCGTAGCACAGTTGCTGCCCTTCCTGTTGTTGCTCTCTTGCTTCTCTTTGCTGCCTCTCTGAGCTGATCTCTGCCTCTTGCTGATTCTAGATCCTGGGATCAGATCATCTCCTCGGCCTAAATTCCCCTCTCTTTAGCTGAAACACTTCTGGGAATTCTTAGCAAAGTCGCCCTACAATCTCAAGTTAGCTTCAGTGCTTTGCCTCTGTGTGTCTTTACAAATGACCCCAAGCCTTTCCTTTATACTTTTCTTGTTGGGAAACCAACAACCATGATCAGATCTTGAATCAATGGCTAAGATTAAAAGAGAGCTTGATCCGTATGACTTAAGACAATTTCATCACATGTTTAATTAAATTCACTTTAATTATTTAAGTTCCCTAAGTTTTAACTTAGGAAATACATTAAAATAATTAATTAATTTAATATCTCCTAAACTAGATGAAATTTCTAAAATCAATTTCTGGGTCTTGTAGATCAAGTGTACTCTAGTCCCTCCACAAAATATGGGAGCTAGAGCACAACTGATGCTACTCCAAATACACAAAATCTCAACACTCCCTCTTAGCATCAAGGGTGTGCTCTAGCAATACATCACACTATGCATTACAAGACTTTGGGTACTGGTTCTGTGCTGCTGATGCTTGGCCTGCTGCCACTCAACTCTGCACTACTGCTGCCATTCTGTACTGCTGCCCATGACTCTGCCACTGCCACTGCAACCTTTGTACTGCTGCTCCCTCTCAATATGCTGCATCTGTGCTGCTCATAGCACTGCCATTGCTGATCTGCTGCACTGCAACTCCAGTTGTTGAGAGAGACAACTGAACCTCCTGCCCAATCTTTGACAGACAAGTCAGATGGGCTGCATCTTCATCACTAAAGCTCCATAGGCTACAGATCTGTGCTGGCATTTGAAGGATGATGAACAACTACAACTCTGCACTGTGTAAGCAGATTCCCTCTGCATTACTGAAATCACATCAGCCCCTTGTGCTGAAATCTCTCACGCTGCTGCTACACTGCGTTGTCCCTCTGAGGGCTTCTATGCTGCTGCAGCTCTGCACTACATAAGCAGCTATGCTCTGCGCTGCTGAAGTCACATCAGCCTCTACGTCTTTAGATCTGCCTCTGCTTCATCTGTGGTCTATGCACCCACTGCTCCACTTGTTCTGCTATTGTCTTAAGGCTACTGTAGTTCGCATGTGATCCAAGAGATGAGTTGCTCAAGGATCCCGCCTTATAATATGTAGCTCCTCTACATATCCATGTCGCCCCACTTTTGTGGTTCATGAGCGCTCATGGCTACATCGTCTTCTGACCCATCATCTGCCACAGCAGCCTTGGAAGAAGAAGCTTCCTTGTCCTTTTTCCTCTGAGGACAATTGTTGGAAAAATGTCCCTTTTCACCACACTAGAAGCACTTGATATTTGACAAATCCTTCTTCTTCTTTCCCTGCTGCCTCTTTGATGCCAAGGCTGCATCTTCTTCATCTTCCTCCTTCACTTTGCTCAATCCAGAGTTGTGCTTCTTCTTGGTGAATCTGCGGAGTTCTTCTTGACGTAGAATTGACCACACGTTGTCCCAATCTGGGAGGTCTGCTCTGCCCAAGATACTTTGGACAAAGGTTTCCCACTCATCTGTGATTGCATTGAGGGCAGTCCTGACTATCACATCATCTTCCACCTTAGCACCCGTTGCAGTCAACTGATCTATGATTGACTGCAATCTGAAGAGAAAATGCTCCATGTCTTCTCCCTTGGTCATCATGAATGACCTCATTTGTGTCTCCAATAGCATCATTCTTTGGATAGATTTTCCCTCATATAAGGAGATTAAGGCCTTCCACATTTCATTAGTTGTCTTCTTCTCAGCTAAGTGTGGTACAATATGGTCCGTAATTCCGTCCATGATCAGCCGCTTGGCATGCCCAACAACTTCCTTATGCTTCCGAAGGAGATCCGGATCGGTCGGTGTGGCTAGAGTTTGCTCTGCATGGTCT
Organism: Pinus albicaulis; assembly: GCA_034641835.2. Taxonomy (NCBI): domain Eukaryota; kingdom Viridiplantae; phylum Streptophyta; class Pinopsida; order Pinales; family Pinaceae; genus Pinus; species Pinus albicaulis. The sequence goes on along the minus strand of CM076570.1, from coordinate 271,132,419 downwards.
CTAAGATTATATGCCTCAAGGACTATCAGGATCATTGCCTTCCAAATTGAAAAGTTGGAGAGGCCATCTAATCTGTCCTGATCACACAGTCCATGAGGAGCCATCTGCTCAGAAATGTGTCGAGACTTCCCTTTCTCTTTGCTAGAGAATTGGATCTAAGGCCCTTGGCGAAATAGACACCTTCTGCTCCCTCTGACAACCGATTTCTCTCCTTGGAAATCTGCCAAATAAACAATGATTTAGCGCTCTTTGATCCTCTGATCAATCTGCAAGTTTCTTTGGCTAGAAACTCTCTGAGAAGCTAATCTCCTCCTGCTCTTTGTCACTTGTGCTTAGGCTAAAAATCTGAAAACATCAGAAATTTAACCCCACCAGCACCTTCTGAATTTCTGCAGCCAAAATTTAGTCTTTTTAGGATCTGACAGATTCAGATCTGCATCACAGTGGCTTGCTTCAAACCAATCCAACGTTGTTTCCGAGCTACCTTAGTGCAGTAATTGCTTGGGCTTGGTAGGAGAAAGCGTTAGACCGCGTCACCCTTCCCTCTGAGTGAATTTTCCTCTGAAAACTGCGCTATCCCTTTAGATCTGCGTTTCTGCTGGTTTTCTAGCTGCTTTTTGCAGCTAGAACCTTCAGTCTCTTGCTGATGACCCTCGTAGATCTGCAATTTCTCTAATACCACGTGAAAATTTCTGAATCTTACACTTATGCAGAAATCTTTACTGTTAATCTGGTTATGCTCCTCCTACTTAGATAAGTTATTAACTGAAATAAATTCAAGTTAAAATCGAAGCAAAACACATAACAGATCTTCACCAATTCAGATCTAGAACAAGTACATGCACACATAGACAATGTGACATAGATACTTTCTGGACAAATAGTCCCCGGAAAAACCCAATGCGGGAAAACTGGTCTTCTGGCTGCTGGAGGGTTTTATTATTAGGAATTTTCTGAATACAACAAATCTGGGTTCCAGATCTGGAAAACCCGACAGAGAAATAATATATCTACAGTTCACTGGTTGTTTTGAAGCCAAAATAATGACTGATCCACACCCTCAAATGGGATTTACAAGACTAAGCTAAAATTAGGGCCTAGAAACCCCAGCGCTACCCGTGAAAGCCTCTGCGTCCCTCATCGCTGCTCCGGAAAGGGCTGCGTTACCCCAGACTAGGTGATGCAGGCCTTACGCTGCCCCTTAGGTTCTCTGCGTAACCCTTGAGGGCTTCTTGCTGAAAATCATGTTGTCCTTGAGGGACTGCACAGCACCTGCGTAGCACAGTTGCTGCCCTTCCTGCTACTGCTCTCCTTCTTCTCTATGCCGCCTCTCTGAGCTGATCTCTGCCTCTTGCTGATTCTAGACCCTGGGATCAGATCTTCCCCTTGGCCTAAATTCCCCTCTCTACAGCTGAAACGCTTCTGAGAATTCTTAGCAAACCCACCCTAGAATCTCAGCTTAGCTTCAGTGCTCTGCCTCTGTGTCTTTACAAATGACCCCAAGCCTTTTCTTTATACTTTTCTCATTGGGAAACCAACGGCCATGATCAGATCTTGAATCAATGGTTAAGATTAAAAAAAAGCTTGATCCGTGTGACTTACGACAATTTCATCACATGTTTAATTAAATTCACTTTAATTATTTAAGTTCCCTAAGTTTTAACTTAGGAAATACATAAAATAATTAATTAATTTAATATCTCCTAAACCAGATGAAATTTCCCAAATCAATTTCCAGGTCTTGCAGATCAAGTGTACTCTAGTCCCTCCACAAAATCTGGGAGCTAGTGCACAACTGATGCTACTCCAAATACACAAAAATCTCAACACTCTTTGCCTCTCTGTAATGTACTCAACGGATCTGGAAATCTTCCTACGGGTTCACTATCTCTGCCCCTCTCTCACTGCTTCAATTTCATTGAATCACTTCTGGCAACACACAACTGGTACTTTGGAAATCGATTTCTCACCAAAATTGAATGCTCAACTGATTTGGTATATTTTCTCCAAGCCCCATCGACTTCTTCTTAATCTTAATTGATGGCTAGGATTAACTAAAAAATGATCCATGACTTTTCTAGAACATTTTCACCATGACTTAATTAATTTTGTTTAATTAATCATATTTCCTAAGTTTAGACTTAAGAAATATTAAAAACTGACTAATTAATTTAAGTAAGTCATCTCTAGGTGGAATTTCCAGAAACAATTTCTGGGTATTGGAAAATACATGTATTCTAGCCTTTTTGCCAAATCTCTTGGCTAGAATACATCTGATGCTACAAAAACTAACACTCCCTCTTAGCGAGGAAAGTGTTCTAGTACTGCAACTGCTACTACAATACACTGTCTCTGCACCATCTCCTGCCACGCTATTGATCTCTGGCTACTGTTGCACAACTCTGATATGCGTTGCATTTGTGTTGCTGCTGACCCTGCTGAATTGCTGCCAACACTGCATTTGCGCTGCAACTCTATTGTTGCTGCTACTGCAACATCTACAACTCCCTCTCATCTGCTGCTGCTGCAACTGCAACATTTGCAACTGAGAACTATCCAAAATACTGAACCATCTCTGTACAGTATGATGCATCTATCACCCGAGTTTTGACTGTTACTAGTCTCTGCGCTGTCACTGAAGCCTCTGCGCCGCTGCTTGTTGATTTTTGTTAGCATCAAATGTGCTCTAAGCCCCAAATTTGTGGAGAGGCTTAGACACATGCATTACAAATAACTCAGAAATCGTTTTGGGAAATTCCACTCAGAAATAATTTTATAAGAAAAATAAATTATTTTTAATGAGTACCCTAAGTCTAACTTAGGAAATTAAAATAATTAATCAGTGTTAATGTACACTGTGGATGAAACTTCTAGAAAATTCATATTAAGCCTAATTTAATCTTAGCCGTTGATTGGAGATCTAATCTTGGTCGTTGATTTGTCAACGACAACGCTGTAAAGGAAGACTTGAGGGTCACTTGTAAAGAACACCGAGAGGATCTAGATATTGAATTTTTTTGACGGAGAAGTGCTCAGAAGAAAATGAGATCTAAGTGATCCTTGATTGCAGTGAGGGGTAGTAATTCTGGTTGGGGATTTTCCTGAGCCAGAGAATACATAGCAGAGAAGGCAGAGAGCAGATCAGCAGAGGCAACGTAGTAGCTACGGAGAGCCAGTGCAGTCCCACGTAGAGGCATCACTGCAGCCTCAAGGGAATTCAAGATTCAACTGAGGGTCAGCCAGATCCAGTGTCAGAGAGCTGGGGTGTCAGACCAGAAGAGGCCAGAACGACAGCTCCAACCAGTAGAAGACTAGTGACGCAGAAGCCACGTAGTTCCCACATAGAGTGATGCAGAGACTGCGTAGCACAATGGAGGGCTTGCAGATTCGGGGTTGTTGATCAGTCGGCCTTCCAGATCAGTGTGAGATTTCTCTCACTAACTTTTTTTCAGTCATATTCTCTGCAGGGATTGCCAGAAAGGCATCCCAGATTTGTATTCAGAAATTTACTACATAATATATAAACCCTCAGATCTACTGCACCGATTATCTCGAATTGGGTTTTTCCGAGGACTTTTGTCCAAAAATAACGGTGTCCTGGGTTTGCATTATTCTTTCTTGCTCAGTTTCCTTTCCACAAATGTATTTTAATGAGTGAAGGATGCCTTAGTAACTGCTTCAGTATTTCTAGAAGTAATCTGTTAATAACTTGTTAAATCTGAATTTTCATGTAGTAGTTCAGTTGTTGCAGTAAGGATTCTCAGATCTAGGATCTTTGAATTTTCACATGGTATCATAGCTTGCATTGTGAAACAGGAAGAGTCGATCCAACGCGTGACACAGTCCGAAGACATGCAGAAAGCAGCAAATCGAATCCCCAGAGGGATTGCGCAATCCAGGTTAGGAGGGCTGAAATTTCCGGGAAGGTCTCTCTCTGAGTGAGTTGACAGAGAGGTAAGACTTCTAGATCAGAATTTTTGCCAAGGCAGAGGGAGAAACGTAGAGCCTCAGTGCAGAGATGGTGGGATGCAGTTTCTGTAGGAAGATCTTGATTTTGCCAGGCAGAATGTGTTAGAAGAAGAAGCAGCACAATGAGGGAATTTCCTCTCTCAGGAGATTCCTGGCCGGGGAGTATCAGTTCTTCCAAGATCTGAGCAGCAGATCCGAGCAATAGATCTATGAGCTCCACAAGGAGTGCGTAAGTATGTCCAGTGCTGCGCAGAGGGGGGAGAAGAGCAGATTCGACAGATTTGACGGCCATGGCAGCTCAAAGGCTTAGAGATTAGGACCAGTTGGAGGGAGCCTCCAACTACGTGATTTGGAAGGCAAGGATCACTTGTTTTCTAGATGAATACGATCTCAAGCTCTTTGTGGAAAACACGATAGCTATCCCAAAAGATCTAGATCACTTGAAGCAGTACAAGGCTGATATGGCGAAGGCGAAAAGGCTAATCCTTGATGGAGTCAAGGATCACATTGTGTCCCATATAGTTGGCAAAGATACTGCTAGTCAGACGTGGGAAGCCTTGGCCACACTATATTAGGGATCTTCCGAGTAGCAGAAGATGTACCTTGGGTAGCAACTGAGGATGGCGCAAATGCGGAAAGGGGAACACAATGATTTGTTCCTGTCAAGACTTAAGGAGATTCATGACCAACTTGCAGCTGTAGGGTCTACCCCTTCTCCTATAGCGATCGTGAGACTGGCATTGAATGCAGTCATTGATGATTGGCAAGTATTTGTCCAGAGCATCCTGGGCAGAGCAACCTTGCTATGCTGGGTGGAGATGTGGGTTGCTCTTTAGCAAGAAGAGCTAAGGAGAGACTTGGTCAAGTGCAAACTTGATGGCAGTTGTGGCAGTGGATCGAAGGTGAAGTAGGAGGAGGAAGATGCAGCCCTTGCATCCAAAGGGCAGCAGAAGCAGCAGAGACGTAAGAAATACATCTCGAAGATCAAGTGCTTCAAGTGTGGTGAACTTGGTCACTACGCTTCCCAGTGTCTTTTGAAGCAAAAGGACAAGGATGAGAATCATGATTCGAAGGTAGCAACCGCGAATATTGATGAGGATGAGTACGACATGAGTGCTCACGCATCTACAGGATGGAGATGGGGCGACATTGAGTTGTAGTTCAACAAAACTGCAGTTGGGTAGGATCTTGGAGGAGTCCACCTCTAGGATCACAACCTTGCTACGGGTGCCCATTGTTAGGGTCCCGTGATTTAGCAGATTGGTAGACCAAATGCACAGGGTAACATCAGACCAGTCTTTGGAGTCCTAGGACCTAGCCTTCCTGGACTCGGAGAGGGCTCTCTCTATTATGTGCGAAGGATATAAATTTGTTCGCTTTAGATGGTTGATTTTAGGCTAGTTGTTAAGTGTAGGGTTTGTTTGTTTGTTTGGTTGAGGTAAGATGATTGAGTAGGATAAGTGGAATGAGAAGTTGTCAAACATTGGGCTATGGAGCCTATGAAGTCATTGATATCTCAATAGTGAATCGCGGTACATCACAGGGCCAATCTAGTGTAGTCGATGGATCTTTAAGTTTATGTCTGAGGTGAGATGGACATTAAATTTTGGGGAAACAAGGTAGGGCAAAAGGCAGTTAAGAATCCTTTGTCAAATACCTATGAACAAGAGGGTATTGCATACTGATAAGAAAAAGATACTAATCATGAGATAGGGCACACCATTTACTCAATGAAAATACTTTTAAACAAATAAACATTCAACATAAACAATCCAGTGGAACAAAGGAAGCAAGAAAACTTATCTAACTTCAATGATTCTACTTTCAAGATTTGAAAACATATAAGAGACGAATAGCATCAATAAATGAAGAGGGAACTCCTAAACATCATTCATTAAACTATAAAGAACTTTGAGGCAAACTGATAAGCATATACAAAGGGCAAGATCGAAACAAGACCTCTTTGGCTTAACCTAACAATCAATACATCAAAGGGAGATTTCAAGACAGAGTTTAGATAGCATCAAACAAGCAGGGCTTACCGTGAATCGTATTTGTAAACTAGCATATTAATCCAATAATGAAATAGACAAGCTTAGGTGGGCCTAAGGAGCAACTAAGAATTCCTTAAACTAACCCAGCAGAAGAAAACATAAAGACAATAGGCAAACAGGAGGAGTGAGGTGCCTCAAACAACATCTCTCATCCTATACTCTTCTGAGCTATTGCAATATAGAAAGATGGACATATGATCAACTAGAAAACATGAACAAATAAGAGATACATCACCATTAACTAAACTCAGGGATCCTGCAAGCAAGCCTTCATCAACATCAATCAAGGCAAATCATCCACAAGCTCCACAACACCAAATTGCTCTTCAACTTCCAAAAACCATGTATTTCTCTCAAACACATCAAAAGCCCTCTTTTACAATGAATCCTCATGCTCTATATAACAAGCAAGGAGGAGGAAAACCTAAAAGAACATCTAGAAGTCTATTGGCTAAACAGAAGTATCTCTATTGTCCTTGAGGCCTTGCAAGGCCCAAGGCACAAAATATCTAAAATAAATATTTTTTCGGTCATTTGTAGCAAAGAAATTGACCTTTAGGCTTTGACAAGCCTCCTAAAACTTGCCAAATGCACATTTTGACTTTTCAACCACAGGAGCGCAGCATGGGGCAGTCGAGCACCTCCTGCACGAGCTGTCGTGTCTTCCTGGGCAACCCTGAACGCACAAGAACGTAGCAGTTCGGGCAGCCTCTACACGAGGTGTCGGGTCAGGCCTAGGTGCGTAGCGAGGCAGATCCTGCACGCCCAGGTGCGTAGCGCGGCAGACCCTGCACGGGCTGTCGGGCAAGCTTTGAACGGTTGGGCGTGTAGCTGAGGAGTTGTCGGGCGCTCTTGCACGAGGTGTCGGGCAAGCTTTGAACGGTCGGAAGTGCAGTGCAGGCTTTCGGGTCGGGCGACCTTTGCACGAAGTGTCGGCAAGAGCGTAGCGCGGGCGGTTGTGCACGTCGTTGAAGCTGTCGGGCAGTTCCTGCACGCAAATGAGTGCAGCGCTTGGGCTATTGTGCATGTAGTCGGGTCGGGCTATGGCCCTGTGCGCAGCGCTGTCACACAGGCGCGCAACACCTTGTTCGAAAATGTGCAGGCAGCGTGCACAGGTGCATAGCGCAGCCTTTCAGGAGCGCATCGTGGGGGTTTTTTGCCCAAAAACTCTGTCAGAAACCTTGAATTCCTTGAAAACCTTCCACTCTTTTGCATATGAAGAAATGGTGTTGAGTGATGATAGCTTTAGGCTTTTTATACCCTTTGAAAAATTAGAAATGAAAACCCACCTTGACTAATGTTTACTTTTGGTCTTTTTACCTTCACTGATATTTCTTTTTCTCTGTGCAAGAGATGACTTTAAGCAAAAAAATGACCTTTGTTGGATGTTTCCAAACACAACTTTTTCCTTTAGCCACTTCTGTTTATTGTAGGTGCCATAATACATTGTTTTTGTTTTCCTTGTCATTCTTTGGAATTTTTGGCAGTTTTAGTCACTTACTCAGCAAGCTGATGATTTTCTTGGTTTCTCCATTTTGACACTTTGAACCTATGATCTCTTTCCTTTGAACATTTTGATGGATATTGACTGTACTGGAGAGTTTTGTCTCTTTCACACTGATACTTTTCTCAATCTACTCTTTTGGTGTAGTGAAATAGTATGCCTAAATAATACTTATAAGTCATTCCCTGACATCATTTTTTAATCTTTGCCTACTGTCATCAAGGAGGTCCCTCACTTTGATTTCTTGCTTCAATAAATCTTTAATTTATGCACAGTTGTGCTTATGTACCTCTGTCTTCATGATCCTTTGTATGGGCTTTTTGCTGGGCAATACCTTATAGCCAATTAATCATGAAACCATGATCCTTTTTTGTGAACTTAAGCATGTTGCTTATCTTCTGCTGTGGGTGCCCTTAAGGAGTTTGGCTTCTTACCCTGCCTTTCTTCTACTGATAACCATTATAAAGCATTCCTGCAAAAATGCTTCAAGATAGGCAATTGTCTTTTTGCAGACTTTATGATCTGATCTAGGAGGTCCTTCCTTGAAGATCTTTTGACACTCTTTGGACAATCATGAGCTCACCTTCTTTTCATTTGATTTCACCTTTGAGCATATGTAAAAATAGTGAGTTTAGGAAACCAAAGCAATGCATAATATAGGAGACCCTACATGACCTATTGGGATGTCCTTTGGACTAGGTGTTTGACTGAAAACTTGAATCAGGGTTTGGAGGTGAAAACAGGGTTTTGACAAACCTTTATGCATTGCCATCTGAAATCTTTGATTTATCTAAAGAGCCCAGAAAGGGAGTTTAAAATCACCACTGCTTGAGGCACTTGGTGAATAGGGGAAAAGGTTTTGGCTACATGGCAAACCAGGGTGTAAAAGTAGAAGGCTTAGGCAATCAGAAATAGAGTGGTAAATTCAGAGGTGGCAAACATAGTGAGAATGAGGGACATAAGTCCATGATTTGGTCTTCTGGGAGTGAGAGATTGGCCATGCTTTGGTTGACTAGTAGAATAGTGAGAAAATTATCCTAAGGGTAATGAAGGCAGTTAGATTTCTAGAACTCACGAGATTCTTGAATTTTGTTTCTAGAAATCTAGGATAAGCATTTAGTCATCTAAACAGGTAAAATTTACTGATGACTAACACCCATAATCAGAGTAGCAGGCTGGAGAAGTTTTCAGTCGGTGCAAAAGAGTGTAAAGATGACAGTTGCAGTGGATAGCAGCGCCAACTTCTGAGCAGCGCAGCGCAGCAGCAACGCAGTGCAAGTAAGCAGCAGCGCAGCGCATTAGAGGGACATCGCAGTAGCTATCAGCAGTCGGTGTTTTCAACACTGAGATGCATCTTGAACACTTGTTCAAATTTATGGATGTTTTCCGCTGCTTCTCTCAGCACCTGAGTTGCAGTGCAGTGTTAGCAATGGCAGTGCTAGCAGCAGATGCAACATTTGAGAGGGAGTTGCAGTACAAATGCAATGTTGATCGTGGCAGGGTTAGCAGTAGTACAATGCAGCGACAACGCAGTGATTGATGGGCAACATGTCAGACATCATCAGCGTAGAGGGAGATGCTTCAGAGTCAGAGAAATGTGCAGCAGGGCATATCTGTTAGAGCACATTCCTCGCTAAGAGGGAGTGTTGATTTTTGGTAGCATCAGATGTTCTCTAAGCACCAAATTTTGTGGAGAGGCTTAGACACATGCATTACAAATAACCCAGAAATGATTTTGGGAAATTCCACCCAGAAACAGTTTCATAAGAAAAATTAATTATTTTTAATGAGGACCCTAAGTCTAACTTAGGAAATTAATATAATTAATCAGTATTAATATAAACTCTGGATGAAACTTCCAGAAAAAGAAGATCAAGTCTAATTTAATCTTGGCCGTTGCTTGAGATCTAATCTTGGCCGTTGATTTGTCAATGAGAAGGCTATAAAGGAAGACTTGAGGGTCATTTGTAAAGAACACTCAGAGGATCTACAGATCGATTTTTCCTAACAGAGTAGTGCGTGGAAGAAAATCAGATCTAAGTGATTCTTGATTTCAGTGAGGGGCAGTAATTCCGGTTGGAGATTTTCCTGAGACAGAGAATACACAATAGAGAAGGCAAAGAGTAGATCAGCAGAGGCAATGTAGTAGCTAAGTAAAGCCAACACGGTCCCACGCAGAGGCAGTGATGGAGCCTCAAGGGAATTCAGCTGAGGGTCAGCCAGATCCAGTGCCGGAGAGTCAGGGTCTGAGACCGGAAGAGGCGAGAAGGGTAGATCCAACTAGCATAAGATCAGTGATGCAGAAGCCACGCGTCCGCATGCAGAGTGATGCAGAGATTGCACAGTGACTTCGCTGCACAGTGGAGGGCTTGCAGATCCGGGGTTGTTGGTCAGTCAGGCTTCCAGACCAGTGTGAGGTTTCTCTCACTAACTTTTTGTCAGTCATATTCTCTGCAAGGATTGCCAGATAGGTATCCGAGATTTGTATTCATAAATTTAATGCATAATATATAAACCCTCATATCTGCTGCACCGGTTTTCCCGCATTGGGTTTTTCCAGGGATGTTTGTCCAAAAATAACGGTGTCCTATGTTTGCATTATTCTTTCTTGCTCAGTTTCCTTTTCACAAATGTATGTTAATGAGTGAAGGCTGCTTCAGTATTTCCAGAAGTAATCTGTTAATAACTTGTTAAATCTGAATTTTTAAATAGGAGAAGTAGTTCAGTTGTTGTAGTAAGGATTCTTAGATTTGGGATCTTGGAATTTTCACACTACTAACTCTGCACTGTGTCAACTGCACTGCTGCGAACTCTGCACTGCGCTTTCCAGTATCTGACCGCTATTAGCCATTGCATCTGTCACTCTGGAATCTGACTGCACCAACTATCACTGGTCCATCTTGCTATTGCGTACTGTGGGCTCCTGTAACAAGGTACTGATTCAAGAGGTGGACCTCCTCAAGAATCCTGCCCGACCTGTAACACTTTGGGGCTACAAAACCAAGTCACCCCACCTCACTCCTAGAGGGATGTCTGCAAACATGGTGAAGAATTCCTCTAGCCTGGAGGACAGCCTATCGATCTCGACAGAAGCTGCTTGCTTCTCCTGCTTGTCCTTGTTTCTGAAAGGACATTGAGTGCTATAGTGGCCTAGCTCGCCACACCTGAATCACTTGACCTTAGATAGGTCCTTCTTCTTCCTACGTTGCTCTACCTGTCTCTGACTAGGACCCTTCAATGCGAGGGCCACATTCTCCTCCTCCTTAACCTCCTTTGGTCCACTACTGCTATTGCTGCCACTAATGTGGCTCTTTATCAGATCTCGCCTCAACGCCTCTTGCTGCAAGTCTGTTCTGTCCCATTTTGGCAATGTTTCTTTGCCAAAAATACTTTGGACAAACACTATCCACTCCTCGGAAACGCTATTGAGGGCTACTTGTACCAACTCTGTAGCTTGAGGCGCTGACCCAGCAGCTGATAGCTCATCTCAGATCAGCTGAATCCTTGCAAGGAAGGGGTCTATGCACTCCCCCTTCTGCATCTGGGCACATCTTAGCTTTTCTTCTAAGTACATCTTTCACTGCTCGGAAGATCCTTGGTACAACGTGGAAAGGGAATCCCACATCTCTTTGGCCGTTCCCAGGCCCGCTATGTGAGATACCACATGATCCCGAACTCCATCGAGGATCAATCTCTTCGCTCTCGCCATGTCCTTCTTGTACTCCTTTAGCTGATTTGGATCCGTCGAGACAACCACCACGTTATCGATGTACGCTTTGAGATCGTACTCATCTAGAAGGAAGGAAATCCTTTCCTTCTAGATCACATAGTTGGATGCTCCATCCAACCTATCCTGATCTCGCACCCCAGTTGATGCCATCTCAAGAAATATGTCAAAAACCTCCTCTTCCCTTCTTCTCAGCTGTTGCTAGGCTCTATGCACTCCCTGTTGGGGTGAGTGACTCTGCTAGCAACGACCGCTGATATGCAAGGGAAATTGAACTTTTGAAACTAGAAGTCCCGGAGGAAAATTTTCCCTCAGTGTGTGCTCTTTCTTCCACCTGACACTACTTTTCTCTAGCAAGCTGCTGCAAATAACTACATCCAGCTAGAGATCTGCTTTGCAAGAAAAAATACTGTTGCTCCCTCTGCCTTTGGTAACCCTCAATCTGGAGAAATCAGATTTCTCTGTCAATCTCTCAGAGAAATCAATTTTCCTCATGAATTTGACCCTCCTGGCCAAGGAACTGCGCTTCCTCTATGGGATTCGAATTGCTGCTCACGCAGAGCAGCGAACCTCTTTCTCTTCTTCTACAACTAAGCTCTTTGGCTTACAATCTGTGCTTTGATACCATGTGAAAATTCGGTTACCCAAATCCTATTGCAACAACTGATGTTAATTCTTCTAATTGTTTAAATAACCAAACAATTTACTTGCAGTTTCCTACAACAAATATCGAATTAAATTCACTGCAACCTTCACAAATAAATTATTGTGAAAGAAATAAAAAAACTGGCATAAATAGATGCACACACACAAAATACATCGTTATTTTTGGGCTAGGTCTCCGGAAAAATCCAACTTAGGAAACCCAGTGCAGCAGCTAAGGGTTTTGATATTATGCAGTTGTGAAAATCTGAGTACAAACTATGGATGCCCAAAATGGCAATGGAAAGAGAGAAATACTGACAAAAATAACTAGTGAGGAAAATTCCTCACTCCACAGACGATCCGACACTGACCTCAACTTGAATTGAGCTATCCCTTGCTATCTCTGCGTAGTCACTGCATCAGCCTACACAGTTACTACGCCCCTCAAGCTCGGAACTATGTCTCCTCTCACTGCTTTCTCTTTTGAAGTATGTGCATGAAATCTTTCTACATGGTCAATTGCGAATAGTGGATCACCATCAAACACGGGCACCCCACGTACCATCCTTCCTGTGACATGATTAGGGTGCCCAGGGACGCTAGTGATGTCCATAACGGGAAAATCATCAAAGAAAGACACCCTACTTCGGGTATACATGTAAATTTTGTAGGAGTTGTCAGGGTGAATTTAAATACGCCTAGAAAAATGCTCGCTTAACCCTACAAGCATCGACATCAAAGTTCAATGAAAAACTAGGGATTTATCCTTCCAACGGAGTTGCCAATAATGATATGTCAATATGTCGTATAGGGAACAAAACAGAAGTTTCGTGTCCTCGACAATGACACCATACATGTCACTGCTCAAACTAGCAGGGGTCCTAAAAGGGGATCCTTGGAGGGCTACTACCAGATCAAGGGCAACAATGGAGCAATATCCCACTGTCACCTCGGCTATGACTCCCTATTCTTAATGGACTTTCACCGATGGGAGAAGACCCTATATAATAAGGACCATGAAATGTATAGGTCAATGATAGGGTAAGGGGTGATCTTGGGGGGCCTATTCATAAGAGAGGCTCAAATGTATAGCTTGCTTGCTTTGGAAGGAAAGGTTGAAGGCTCTTAAGGAAGGGCTCAAGGAGAATTTCAAGGTTTAGGTTTAGGGTATATATCTTACAATTGAGGTCCCCAAACCTTAAAATTCTTGTGAAGGCTTGGATTCCAAGTGATCTTTGAAGAATTATCCTAAATAGTGCATGGGACCACACGGGACCAAGTGGACCCGCGGTTAGGTCAAGGGGGTAGGGTTTAGCAACCAATGATATACTTGACCTAGTCTAGAGGTGAAAGGGACCAAAGAATGAATTTTTAATACAAGGCAATGTAAGGATCCCAATGAGGTTTCTAACCTAAGGAAACCAAGGGAAGAATTTGATCTTGAGGCTAGGGCTTGAGCTATCTCAAAATCCCATTGTCAAAATTTCTTCAAAAGTGGAGGGTTCCTAGGAGAAACACTAGGGCAGAGGATCCCAAGAGATCGAATTTTTTCAGTGGGTGGTTTACAGGATAAATGATGCCCTAGGAGACCTAGAGGGCTAGACCTAGGAAAGAAAAAGTGGGAGAAGGAAAATAGGTTTAAGGTGATCACCCTTATGGTGGACCAATGCCTAATTCTTTGGGGATATTTGGAGTCAAGAGTAATTATGACTATGGATATTGTATTTTCTATGTCAAGGAGGCATCAAAGACAACTTCGCATAGCATTAGGGCAGCAACAAAAGAAGCTTCAAGGGCTTTATACTTCGTTTTGAAAAATAGGTGGCTTATCAAGATGAATTTCAATGAAGAAGCATCTCTAGGAACATTCATTCATAATACATGGCCCATACATGAAGCATCACTATCTAGAAACAAAATTTTCACAACTTCGCATAAATGGATGCAGTAAATTAGCCCTAGTATGGCGAAATCCCAACAACAATGTATGTGACAAAAATAGAAAGAAAGAATAGCATTAAATTGCACTTACATGTATGAAGAATATATCCGACCATCAAAACTTTTCCAATCAAGAAGCTCCAAGACAAAAGAAAATAATCCAAACATCAAAATTCATTCCATGCTCCAAAAATTCGTCCTCCAAGAAGGATAGCGAAATTCTCTAAAGAGATATAAGTCCAATCTAAGTGATGATGCTAAAATGAAATCACATCACTTGTATTTATACACTTCTAATGAGTTCGATTTAGTTAATGAGGCCTACTTTAGCCCCTAGAATAAAATAATGTACAAGATAACTAACTTTTGGTGACAAGCCCACCAAACTAGCTCATAAACAAAAGAATAAGCCTCTCAAGAGGTCGATTGATCAATAATACATGTCGTTGGGCCTTGTATAAGGCCTGGTGAAGTTCATGGGTTCCATGATGCCAAATAGGACTCCCAAAAGTAGTGGATAAGGGGTTGGCCATTTGTTCTCCAAATAATGATCCCGTGGTGCTCTCAATGTGTGTGGGGGCACACTGGGTCTCCAAACAGATCGAGGATGCCTGTAGACCATTTGAAAGGGCTTAGATGATGGTAAAAGTGATGTCACATCATCATACAGGTCTTAGGTCATCTGCCAAGTGCATGGTACAACTGTGGGGTCGACTGGGCATGGTGTGTTGATTTTTGTCATCGGATGTGCTATAGCCTCGAGAATTTGCGAAGTGGCTAAGACACATGCATTCTCCAAGACCCAGAAATCGTTTGGGAAAATTCCACCCAGAGATGATTTAATTAAAATAATTATTCATTTTTAATGTATTCCTAAGTATAAACTTAGGAAATGTGATTAATTAAAGGGTATTAATTAAATCAGGTGTGAATATTTTAGATAAAGGCATGGATCGAGTCCAAGATAATATGATCCATCGATTAAGATCTAATCTTTGTTGTTGATATCTCAACGAGAGATTATAAGGAGGAGCTTGATGGGCACTTGGAGAATAGACTTGAGATTTGCAGATATCGATTTTGCTGGGTGATCGAATTCTCAAAGGGGAAGCACTGAGTTGCTAGAGAGAGATCGAGTGAGATCGTTGCATTGAGGGGCAGAGAAAGTAGACTAGAGGAAGTTTTCCAGATTCGGGGAGTGCAAGGCAGAGAAGATGTTGAGAGCCACAGAGAGGCTGCGCAGAGCCACGCAGAGGCAGCGCAGAGCTTCAAAGGGAGTCCGCTATTTTGTTGAGAGACAGTCGAGATCTAGTGTCAGAAGCCGGGGTGTGAGTCCGGAGGGCCAAAGAGTCGAGTTTCCAGACAACAGGAGATCATATTGAGTGATGCAGTCCTATGAGTTGTGACGCAGTGACTGCAAAGGTAGACGCAGTTACTGTGCAGAGACAATGCAGGGCAAGTCTTCTCCAGTCCAGATCAGTGTCGGATTGCCAGTGACAGTGTGAGATTTTCTCACTATCTCTTTCGTCAGTATTTCTCTGTATCAGATAGCCAGTTTGGGCATCCAATGATTTGTACTCAGATTGCTACTGCTTAATATTAAAATCCTCAACTGCTTCATCAGTTTCCCAAGTTGGTTTTTGTTGGGGACGATTGTCCAAAAAATAATGGTGTACTTGTGTGTGTGTTTCTATCTTTCCTGTGTTGTATTTTCCGCAGTATTTTATGTTGTGTAGGCTGCAGTGTATTTGATTTCGATATTTACTGTGTAACATCGTAAATAATTTGTTCAGTAGTTAACAAATAGGAGAAATCTAATCAGTCGCTACAGTAGGATTTCATTAGTGAAATTTTCACATGGTATCAGAGCGCAAATAGAAGTCAGAGAGCTCAGTTGTAGAAGGAAAGAGGGTGATTCGAGGCACTACATAGGCAACAACTCGAAACCCGAGGAGGCTGCACAATCTAGAGGCAAGCAGGGCATATTTTTGAGGGAATTTGTGTCTCTGAGTTAGTCGACAGAGCACAAAATTTCTAGATCAAGATTTGCCAAAGTTAGAGGGAGCAACAACAAAAATTCCCACCCAGAGCAAATCTTTAATTGGGATGCAGTCATTTTGCAGCAGTATCTGGCAGAATAGCATCAAGAGGAAAGAAAAGGACAATGAGGGAATTTTGTCCTCAGAGAATTTCTAGCTAGGAAATTCTAATTTTACACGTAGAGCAGCAATAGCTGAAAGCAATTTTTCTCACTCTAGTAGGGAGTGCGTAGAGCTAGTCAACAACTGCGTAGAGGGATAGAGGAAAAATTGGAATTTGTTTGGCGAGATGGCATCAATTGGGTTGAGAGATCAGGATCAGTTAGATGGAGTGTCTAACTATGTGATCTGGAAGGCAAGGATTTCCTTGCTTTTGAATGAATTTGATCTCAAAACCTACATCGATAATGTGGTGGCTGTCCCCATGTATCCAGATCAGAATAAGACGTACAAGAAAGAGATGGCCAAGGCGAAGAGGATGATCCTTGATGGAGTTCGGGATCATGTTGTATCTCACATAGCGGCCCTGGGAACAACCAAGGAGGTGTGGGACTCCCTTGCCACGCTGTACGAGGGATCTTCTGAGCAATGAATGATGTATCTGGAAGAAAAATTAAGAAGTACACATATGTAGAAGGGAGAACGCATAAACCACTTTCTCCACAGGCTTTAGGACGTCTGAGATCAATTTACAGCTATAGGGTCAACTCCTCAGGCTATAGAGATGGTGCAGATAGCTCTAAATGCAGTCTCAGAAGAATGGCAAGTGTTTTTCCAAAGTATTTTGGGCAGAGAAACATTGCCAAAGTGGGATAGGATGTGGGAAGATCTGCAGTAGGAGGAGATGAGGCGAGACTTGGTAAAGAGCAACATGAAAGGCAACAACAGCAGTGGGACAAAAGTAGAGGTGAAGGAAGAGGAGAATGCAACCCTGGCATCAAAGGGACAACAGGAGCAACACAGAAGAAAGAAGGACGTTTCGAAGATCAAGTGCTGTAGATGTGGTGAACTTGGTCACTACGCTACCCAGTGTCCACTCAGAAAGAGGGAAAAAGAGGAGAGGCAAGATCAACAAGCTGCATCCATAGAGATCGACAGACTGTCCCCCATATTGGAGGAAGGGTTTGCCATGATCACCGACATACCTCTAGGGGTGAGGTGGGGTGATTTGATTTTGTAGCGCCAGAGAGCTACATAATGGGCAAGATCCTTGAGGAGTCCACTTCTTGGATCAATTCCTTGCTACAAGAGCCCATAGCAACAATAACAGGATGGAACAGTGACAATTGGTGCAGTGAGGTGTCGGAGTGATAGATGCAGTGGCTAGTAGCATTAGAAGCTCAGCAACGAAGCAGAGTTGGCAGCAGTGCAAAAACACAATGCAGAGTTAGCAGTATTGCAGAGGCTTTCGTGACAACGCAGAGACTAGCAGCAGTCAGAACTCGGGTGAAAAATGTATCAGACTGAAGACAGTTGGTTCAGTATGATGGAAATCTCTCAGTTACAGCAATAACAAATGATAGGCAGTTGTGGATTTTGCAGTGGTAGCAACAACAGAGTTGCAGTGCATATGTAGTAGTTGACAACAACACGCAGAGTCAACAACAACATAGATGTAGCACAAAATTAGAGTTGTGTAGTAGTTGGTGGGCAGTGAGGCTAGACATCAGTAGCGCAGTAGGAGGTGGTACAAAGTCAGAGTATTGCTATCAGAAGGGCAACAGTACTAGTGCACAATTCCTTGCTAAGAGGGAGTGTTGATTTTTGTAGCATCGGATGTGCTCTAGCCTCAAAATTTTGCAGAGAGGCTAAGACAAATGCATTCTCCAAGATCCAGAAATCGTATGGGAAAATTCCATTCAGAGATGAATTAAATTAAAATAATTAATCATTTTTAATGTATTTCTAAGTCTAAACTTAGGAAATGTGATTAATTAAAGGGTATTAATTAAATCGGGTGCGAATCTTCTAGATAAAGGCATGGATCATGTCCAAGATAATCTGAGCCATCGATTAAGATCTAATCTTAGCCATTGATACGTCAAGGAGAGATTATAAGAAGGAGCTCGATGGGCACTTGGAGAACACACTTGAGATTTGCAAAGATCGATTTTGCTGGGTGATCAAATTCTCAGAGAGGCAGCACTGAGTTGCTAGAGAGAGATTGAGTGAGATCATTGCAGTGAGGGGCAAAGATAGTAGACCAGAGGAAGTTTTCAAGATCCGGGGATTGCAAGGCAGAGAAGACGTTGAGAGCCATAGAGAGGTTGCGCAGTGCCATGCAGAGGCAGCGCAAAGCTTTTAAGGGAGTCCGCTATTTTGCTGGGGACAGTCGAGATCTAGTGACGAAAGCCGGGTTGTGAGTCTGGAGGGCCAAAGATTCGAGTTTCCAGACAACAGGAGATAAGGAGTGACGCAGTCCCAGGAACTGTGACTGTGTAGGCAGACGCAGTTACTGCGCAGAGACAACGCAGGGCAGCTCTTCTCCAGTCCAGATCAGTGCCAGATTGCCAGTGACAGTGTGAGATTTTATCACTATCTCTTTCTTTAGATTTTTCTATATCAGATAGCCAGTTTGGGTATCCAACGATTTTACTCAGATTACTACTGCTTAATATTAAAACCCTCAGCTGCTGCATTGGTTTTCCCAAGTTGGGTTTTTCCAGGGATGATTGTCCAAAAATAACGGTGTACTTGTGTGTGTGTTTCTGTCTTTCCTGTGTTGTATTTTCCGCAGTATTTTATGCTGTGTAGGCTGAAGTGTATTTGATTTCGATATTTATTATGTAACACCCTAAATAATTTGTTCAGTAATTAACAACTAGGAGAAATCTAATCAGTTGTTGCAGTAGAATTTCATTAGTGAAATTTTCACATGGTGAACCAAGTGCATCTTCCTCGTCCAATAGGTGAATCTCGAGCAATCTCTGAATGTTTCTGGGGATCCATGGAATGTTGTCTACTGTTGTGGAGACCCATGGCTCTCTACACACACCCTACATGTGCCAATGTAGCCCTTTGGAGGGTTAGGACCCCGTATAGGGATACCAAACCCAAAACAGAGACCATCTACAATCTTGCATAAGATCCAATGCATCCCCTTGCCTTCCACTACAACAAGTCATCTAAAAAAATCGAGTTAAAGAGCTTACAAACCATGGATAACAGGTGGGTACTTCACAATGGCATGCCCTTCCATAGTGGCCTTTGGCATGTGCTAATGTCTCCAATCTCCAAGGGTTTTAACCAAGTACCCTATTAGGTGGTTTCTACTTTTGCAAGGGATAGTATGTTCAAGGTACATCCTTCAAATGGCGATGTCATGTGATAAAGGGATGAACAGAATAAGGAATGAAAAGGGGCAATCTTGAACCCTATGTTGGTGTACAAGGGTAGCTAACAAAGGGAAGCCCACACTTGTGTATATTGTGAAAATTTCTGAATGTTACTTATGCAGAAATCTACTGTTAGATCTGGTTATACTTCTCCTACTTAAGCAAGTTATTAATGCTGAAATCTTCAGATTAACATCGAAGTAAACACATAACAAACTATCACTGATTCAGATCTAAAACAGAAAAGTACATGCACAATAGAAAAAGTGACACACAAGATTTTCTGGTCAACTGTCCCCAAAAAAACCCAATGCGGGAAAACCGGTCTTCTAGCTGCTGCGGGGTTTATATTATTAAGTAGTTTCTGAATATAGAAAATCTGGGCGCCACACTGGTTAACCCAACAGAGAAAAATATAGATCTGCAGCTAACCTCCTGTTCTGAAGCCAAAACGTTGACTGATCCACACCCTCAAATGGGATTTACAAGACTCAGCCAAATTTTGGCCCTGAAAACCCCAGCACTGCCCCTGAAGCCCTTGCGTCAGTCTCTTCAGCCACTGCGTGCCTCTGCGCTAGCTTGGAGAGGGCTGCGTAACCCCAGAATGGGTGACGCAGACCCTACACTGCCCCTGAGGGTCTCTGCATAACCCAAATTGGTCTCGTGCTGCCCAAGGCTGCCCTAGGAGGGACTGCGTAGCTGAAGCTGCCTCTGCGCTGCCCTCTTTGCTGCTGTTGCCTTTGCTTCTCTGCGCTGCCTCTGGAAGCTGCTCTCTGCCTCTTGCTAATTCTAGGCACTAGGATAAGATCATCCCCTTTGCCTAAACTACCCCTCTCTGCAGCTGAAACACTTCTTAAAGTTCTTAACAAACCTTGCCCTAGAACTTCAGCTTAGTCTCAGTGCTCTGCCTCCGTGTGTGTTCTCCAAATGACCCCAAGCATTTCCTTTATACTTTTCTCGTTGGGAAACCAACGACCATGATCAGATCTTGAATCGATGGCTAAGATTTAAAGAAAGCTTGATCCGTGTGACTTAAGACAATTTCATCACATGTTTTAATTAATTACCTTTAATAATTTAATTTTCCTAAGTTAGACTTAAGGTCCTTAATTAAAATTATTAATTAATTAATTATCTCCCAAACCGGATGAAATTTCCCAAATCCCTTTTTGGGTCTTGGAGATCTTATGTACTCTAGTCCCTCCACAAATTTTGGGAGATAGAGCACATCTGATGCTACCCCAACACTCAAGAAATCTCAACACTCCCTCTTAGCGAGGAATGTGATCTAGTACAAACTTTGCTTATCCTCGAAGCTCTACACTAATCTCTGGTGTGGGTCTCTACACTGATGCTGGACCTGTTGCCCTTCATCATTGTGCTGCTGTTGCCATTTTTTACTGTTGCCCATGACACTGCCACCGCCACTGCTACATCTGTACTGCAACTCCCTCTCAATCTGTTGCATCCGTGCTGCCATCTACTACACTGCATCTTCAGTTGCTGAGAGAAACAACTGAATCTCCTGCCCAATCTTTGACAGAAAAGTCAGTTGGGTTACATCCTCATCACTGAAGTTCCATTAGTTGTTGATCTGTGTTGTCATTTGGAGGATGATGCACAACTAAGGCCCCGCACTACGAGTTGTGACTCCCTCTACACCTGAGTCACACGCCTGCGCAAATCTCTGCGTCGCTACCGGTGGCCGCGTTGTCCTCCCGACGCTTTCACGTTCAGCCTCTCGCCTACGGGAGCAACTCCCCGCTTCCGTGCCGCGTGTCACATCAGCCCCTACGCTGTTGCTGCATCTGCACTGCGCTGCTCCCTTCAAGCTTCAGATCTGCCTCTGCCTTTGCCTCATCCGTGATTCTCTGCATCAACTGCTTAACTTGTCCCGCTACTGTCTTAAGGCTCTTGTACATCGAATGTGATCCAAGAGATGAATTGCTCAAGGATCTCGCCCTCACTCTGTAGCTCCTCTACAGATCCATGTCGCCCCACTTTCGTGGTTCATGAGCGCTCATGGCTGCATCGTCTTCTGACCCATCATCTGCCACAGCAGCCTTGGAAGTAGAAGCTTCCTTGTCCTCCTTCTTCTGTGGACAGTTGCTGGTGAAATGTCCTAGTTCGCCGCACTAGAAACACTTGATCTTGGATAGATCATGCTTCTTCTTCCCTTGCCGCCTTTTTGATGCCAAGGTTGCATCATCTTCATCTCCTTTCTTCACCTTACTGGATCTCGTGTTGTACTGCTTCTTGGTGAATCTGCGAAGTTCTTCTTGACATAAGATTTCCCACAAGTTGTCCCAGTCAAGAAGGTTCGCTTTGCCCAAGACACTTTGGACAAAGGTTTGCCACTCTTCTGTGACCGCATTGAGTGCAGTCCTTACCATCACATCATCCTCCAACTTTGCTCCCATGGCAGACAACTGATCTTTGATCGTCTGTAATCTGAAGAGGAAGTGCTCTATTTCTTCTCCCTTGGTCATCATGAATCACCGCAGCTGATTCTCCAGAAGCATCTTCCTCTGGACGAACTTCCCCTCATATAGGGGTGTTAAGGCCTTCCACATCTCATGGCCATTTTTTTCTCAGCTATGTGTGGAACAATATGGTCCTTAACCCCATCCATTATGAAGCATTTGGAATATGTCGCAGCCTCATCGTGCTTCGCCAGGAGAACAACATCGGTTGGCATGGCCAAGACTTTTTCTGCATGGTCCCTTAAACCATATGCCTCCATGACTACCAGGATTCTGGCCTTCCAGACTGCAAAGTTGGACAGGCCGTCCAACCTATCCTGATCACGTAGTCCGTGAGGTGCCATCTGCTCAGCAAATTTGTCGGAACTCCTTCTCTCTTTACTAGAGATATGGATCTACGGTCCTTTGCGAAATAGACACCCTCTACTCCCTCTGACAACTGATTTCCTCTCTTGTAAATCTGCCAAATCAACAACGAAACAACTCTCTTCGATCCTCTGATCGATCTACAGATTTCTTTGGCTAGAAACCCTTTGAGAAGCTGATCTCCTCCCGCTCTGTCTCCTAGTGCTTAGGCTAAATTCTGAAAACTTCAGAAATTTAATCCCACTAGCAACTTCTGAAGTTCTGCAGCTCTGCTTCCGGCACTTCTGAATCAGACAACCTCAGATCCGCGTCACCCTGGCTGGCCTCTACATGAGCAGACAGTCCCAGCGCTGCCTCTGTTTAGTAAGTACGTTGGCCTACGTGGAGACTGCGTCACCCTGACCTTTGGGTGGCTCTGCTTCCTTTGAAACTGCGTTGTCCCTTCAGATTTGGCTTTCTGCTGCTGCTGCTGCTCTCTTTGCTGCTTTCTGCAACAAGATTCTTCAGTCTTTTCTTGGTGACCCTGCTAGATCTGCAATCACTCTGATACCATGTGAAAATTTCTGAATGTTACTTATGCAGAAATCTACTGTTAGATCTGGTTATACTTCTCCTACTTAAGCAAGTTATTAATGTTGAAATATTCAGATTAACATCGAAGTAAACACATAACAGAATTTCACCGATTCAGATCTAAAACAGAAAAGTACATGCACAATAGGCAAAGTGACACAAGATTTTATGGACAACTGTCCCCGAAAAAACCCAATGCGGGAAAACCGGTCTTCTAGCTGTTGGAGGGTTTATATTATTAAGTAGTTTTTGAATACAACAAATCTGGGCACCACACTGGTTAACCCGACAGAGAAAAATATAGATCTGCAACTAACTTGCTACTCTGAAGCAAAAAAGTTGACTGATCCACACCCTCAAACAGGATTTACAAGACTTAGCCAAATTTTGGCCCTAGAAACCCCAGCGTTGCCCCTGAAGCCCCTGTGTCAGTCTCTTCAACCACTGCGTGCCTCTCTGCTAGCTTGGAGAGGGCTGCGTAATCCCAGAATGGGTCACGTAGATCCTACGCTGCCCTTGTGGGTCTCTGCGTAACCCAAATGGGTCTCCTGCAGCCCAACACTGCCCTAGGAGGGATTGCGTAGCACCTGTGTAGCTGACGCTGCCTCTGCGCTGCGCAGCTACTGCCCTCTCTACTGCTGCTGCCTCTGCTTCTTTGCACTGCCTCTGGAAGCTGCTCTCCGCCTCTTGCTAATTCTAGGCATTGGGATTAGATCATCCCCTTTGCCTAAACTACCCCTCTCTGTAGCTGAAACACTTCATAAAGTTCTTAGCAAACCCTGCCCTAGAACTTTAGCTTAGTCTCAGTGTTCTGCCTCCATGTGTGTTCTCTAAATGACCCCAAGCCTTTCCTTTATATTTTTCTCGTTGGGAAACCAATGACTATGATCAGATCTTGAATCGATGGCTAAGATTAAAAGAAAGCTTGATCCGTATGACTTAAGACAATTTTATCACCTGTTTTAATTAATTACCTTTAATAATTTTATTTTCCTAAGTTAGACTTAGGGTCCTTAATTAAAATTATTAATTAATTAATTATCTCCCAAACCGGATGAAATTTCCCAAATCCCTTTTTGGGTCTTGGAGATCTTATGTACTCTAGTCCCTCCACAAATTTTGGGAGTTAGAGCACATCCGATGCTACCCCAACACTCAAGAAAACTCAACATATATAATATATAGGAGGGAGCAATCGTGGTACGTGAGTTACCCCAACCTTGATTTTTCCAACCTTCTTCATATTTCTTTTTCCTTTTATGATTTTTCTTTGATTAACTGCTCGAGGCTCAAGGGATAAGAGCATGATGTGTAAGGTATAACAGTGGATATCCCCTTTAAGGTAGGGTGGTTCATTGCCCACCATGGATTGAGACAATCATGGTTTCTTGGATGATCAAGGAGGCTCATCTAGGGCCTATAGGAAATAGGGTGATGACCATGGGAATGGAGTAGACCTCATGCATTGGCTTTTTCCCACGTGCTAAATATGTTTGTTCCGTCCATCTTTGGCATTTTGTGGTACGTTTTCTTGTTGAATGTGGCCAATTATGCTTTTACTTTTCTTTTCAGCTGCATCAACCTCAAGGGCATTGTTTCAGGGCCGACCCAAGGTGTGGGCAAGGGGAAGGGGAGGCTAACCCTATGTGGACCCATTGGAGGGATGTGGACCCAGGTGGGAGAAATGATGAATGGGGTTGTCATGAACGGATTGGGAGTGATATATGTGGATGAGGGAGTGAGACCACACAACTAAAATTAGGGTTTCCCATCTAGTAGCACCCTAAAACCCAAAGGTTAGTAAAAGAGATCCCATGGGACTAAGATCCAAGGGTAACATCCAAAAGAGGTCTAGGGGACAAGAGAAAAAACCTAGCTCACTGTTTGCGCCGAATCCCCCTATTAATCTACGCCCAAAAGTTTCCATGATAAGTAAACTGCAATACTCAATTACAAAATGACAAGGCATACCTTTAGGTTTGGGAGACCCACCTTCAAACATACGATCATGACATATGGGTGAGGGACCAGATGGCTGGTTCAGGTGGTGGAGAAATGGCATGATGAACTAGTTGGTGGCTTCTAGTTGCCGGTTGAGGATCATCTTGGAGAAAATTTTCTCCTAGGGATATCACCCACAAAATGGCAGGTAAACCATGTAAAATTTTAATACTGTTGCAATTACTGGTTATTATTATCCTATCAAATTTGATTATTTGCCTTCAACAATTTACTTGCGAACAATACTGAATAAAATACTACTACATCTTCACAAAAAATTAAATAAACCATAAGAACTGAGAAAATATTACACAGACACAAATAATGAACACCGATATTTTTGGACAAATGTCCCTAGAAAAACCCCAGTGTGGAGAAAACCAATGCAACAGATGAGGGTTTATATTTTTAATAAATCTGCAACAATTGAGAATTACATAGACTACTTGCCTCTTACTAGCAAAGCTTCAACAATATCTCTTCTTCACTTCTATTGGTTGAATAAAACTTCTGTTAGCAAACGCGGCCCTTCTCTATGCAACTCGCACCTCATCCAACAACACGCACTGGAAAAACTGGAAATGCGTACGACCTCTTCTGGAACTCGCATTGCCTTCAGAAATTCGTTCTGACAATATTCTCTACCTCTAGTAACTCGCTAGAGAAACTCGCACTTCCTCCGACAATTGGAAATCGAATTGCTACCCAACAACGTGTTGATTTTTGTAGCATCAGAAAGTGATCTAAGTCTCATATTTGGTGAGGAGGCTTAGACACCAGTATTCCAAAGAACCCATAAACTGCTTGTGGAAATTCCACTCGGCTCATGTTTTATTAAAATAATTAATTATTTTATTGGGGACCCTAAGTCTAAACTTAGGGAAATTAAATAATTAATGGGTATTAATAAAACATAGTGTGAATCTTCTAGAGAACGAAGATCAAGTCAAGATTTAATGTTAGCCATTGATTAGAATTCTAATTTGGGCTTTTGATTTATCAATGAGAAGATAATAAAGGAAGTCTTGAGGGCCATTTGGAAAGAAAGACGGGCATACACCTAGTAACTCGAGGGAAGTCGATTCTTCAAAATTTAGAATTCGATTTTAGAGGGAGAGTTGCAGGGTGGAGGAAGCAGAGGGTTTCAGCAACAATTAGAGCTCGAGGAAGAAGGGCGCAAAAGGGCAGAGGGGCAACACAACGGGACAACGTAGTAGTGACGCAGTCTCACACAGTCTCTGCATAGGGAATCACACAGAGGTGATGCAGTGCATGCTAGTGAGGCTCTCAGGTGTCAGAAATTTTCCAGAGGTCAGGAGAAAATTATCTTAGGTGTTTTCTTGGAAGTTTCTTAGTCATTCTGCCAGTGATTCCTTGTAAAGAAATTGTTGTTGAAGATTAATATATAAACCCTCATCTGTTGCACTAGTTTTCCCACATTGGGTTTTTCCAAGGACAATTGTGCAAAAATAACTGTGTCGATGTGATTGATTCTTGTGCTTGTATTTCACTGTTCTTTTCTCTATATGTATTTGTGTGATAACTGCAGTAGAATTTATTTCAAAAGTTACTGAAGGGTTTATTGTAAATAACTTATTGTGAAAAATAAGTAGGAGAAATAAATCAGTAACTGCAGTAGAATTTCAGATTTGAAAATTTCACATGGTATCAAAGCTGAGATCGGGTAATAGGATTGGAGATTCTGCAATGGAATGAAGTCTTGATGCTGCTGGAGCAACAACTGGAAAGGGTTCACGTAGTTCTCTAGAGAAAGAGAAAAGCATGGAGGAAAGGTTGGATCACGACATCTCTGTATTGGCTTCTAGATTGGAAGAAGAGTTCGCTTTCTTGTCAAGCTCTGCTTCCTCAGAGGTTTGGTGTATTGATAGTGGAGCTTGTGCACATATGACACGAATACGAGAATGTTTCTCGAGCTACCAAGAAGAACAGATGAACTTCAAGATCACCATGGGAAATAAGGCGAAATGTACCCCTGTTGGAAGAGGTACTGTAGTTTTTCAAATTAAAGCAGGGAATAGGCTTCAGGCTACTAATGTCCTACGTGTGCCTGGTTTGGGAATGAACTTACTCCCCGTGTCTCAGCTGCAAAACAAGGGCTATGACGTATACTTCATCGGCAAGAGAGTATATGTCAAACACCAGAGTTGGAAGAAGAAGGCACAAATCGAAGTCAGGACCAACAAACTGTATAAGCTACAGCTCAAATCTCCATTGGCACTAATAGGCAGCAATGGTGAGAAGGATTTGAATGAGCCATGGCACAGAAGAATGGGGCTCTTACACCATGGGGCTCTAAGAATTCAAAAAGAGACAGTCACAGGAGTTCCAGAATTGAGCACCAAGTGAGATGATGTTTGCATAGGATACATACTAGGTAAGTACGCCAAGGAAGCTTATCCCAGGAGCAACAATAGAGCTAAGAGTGTTTTTGGACTAATACACTCGGATATCTGCGGACCAATGTCCACCAGAGCTCTTAGTGGTGCCAAATACTTCGTCAACTTCATTGATGACCATTCCAGGAAAACTTGGATCTACTTTCTAAAGACCAAGGATGAGGCCTTTGATCGATTCAAAGAGTTTAAGCCTTTGGTTGAGAATCTGACAGGAAAGAGGATAAAGATATTGCGGTCAGATAATGGTGGAGAATATATTGATAAAAACTTCACAGATTTCTGCATAAGGGAAGGCATCAAAAGAGGGTGGATCGCTCCATATAATTCGGAGCAAAATGGAGTTGCAGAGAGGAAGAATAAAACTATTGTTGAAGCAGCGAGGGTGATGTTGTATGATCAAGAAATGCCCAAATTTCTATGGGCGGAAGCATGCAGTACAACTGTGTATGTTCAGAATAGGATTCCTCACAGGGCACTAGGTAAGATTACACCAGAGAGTGTCTTCACTGGTAGGAAGCCAGAAGTGAGCCATTTCAGGATTTTTGGTAGTTTGGCATACTGCCATATACTCGAAGAGAAGAGGAAGAAATCGGATCGGACTGCACAAAAGGGATATCTGGTGGGATATAGCGAGAATGCTAAGGCATATAGAATCTACATTCCTGACAGTAGGAAGATTGTAGTACGACGCAATGTGAAGTTCATGGAGGATAGAGTTTTCAGGAAATCCCGGGAGATGCCTTCCGAAATGCAATCAAATGATGATCCACTGGTCCAGCCACTTCGACCAGCACCAGTGCTTCTCCAAGACAAAAGGATCCAATAGTATTACCTCAAGAGGATTCGTAGGAGGAGCAGGAAGATCCACCCACTACCAGCGGAAGAACGAGCCGGGAATTACGACAGATTCTGAGGGACGCAGAGGAGTTTGTCAGAGCTCGTAGAAACGAGAAGAGGCAACGTAGACAACTTGATAGGTACCAAGCCTTGGCAGCTCAGGTTGGAGAACCGTCTAGTTTCCAGGAGGCAACTCACCATCAAGTATGGGTAGATGCAATGGTGGAAGAATACAGTTCCATCATGACTAATGATGTTTGGGAAGTGGTTCCTAGGCCTCAAGACAAATCAGTTGCAGGTTCGAGATGGATCTACAAGATCAAATATGTTGTTGATGGTAGTGTGGAAAAATATAAAGCTAGGTTCATGGCTAAGGGGTATGCTCAGAAGGAAGGGATAGACTATGAATAAACCTTCGCTCCAGTAGCCAGATATACTTCTATTAGATCTGTGATATCCCTTGCAGTGCAGATGGGGTGGGAGATTCACTAGATGGGCGTCAAGACTGCATTCTTGAATGGGGTGATAGAAGAAGAAGTATATATCGAACAACCAGAGGGCTTTGAGACGTGTGAGAAGAAGACTCATGTATGTAGGCTTAAGAAAGCCTTGTATGGACTTAAGCAAGCACCTAGAGCTTGGTACGGTCGAATTGATGGTTACTTGCAGAAGATGGGATTCGTCAAGATTGACGTAGATCTTAATCTCTACTATTTGACAGTAGTGAATGAGCCTCTGATACTGGTGCTGCATGTGGATGACCTATTTCTGACAGGTTCATCTAGGCTCATCAAGGATTGCAAGGAGAACCTAGCTGCAAAATTCGACATGAAAGATCTGGCATTGATGCATTATTTTTTGGGGTTGGAAGTTTGGCAGCAGAAGAGTGAAATATTCCTTGGTCAAGGGATATGCTACAGAAATTCTGAAGAAGTTTAGGAAGCAGGATTGTAGACCCATGGCTACTCCAATGATCACCAACTAGAAGAAGATTGATGCGTATGAAGATGATGAGGCTGATCCTACCTTGTACAGACAACTCATAGGGTCCCTAATGTATCTGGTCAACACTAGGCC
Source organism: Pinus albicaulis (assembly GCA_034641835.2). Taxonomy (NCBI): domain Eukaryota; kingdom Viridiplantae; phylum Streptophyta; class Pinopsida; order Pinales; family Pinaceae; genus Pinus; species Pinus albicaulis. The sequence continues at coordinate 271,103,451 of CM076570.1, read as the reverse complement.
ACACGTCTGTTATGCTGTCAACACCCTCAGTCAGTTCATGGTGGAACCGAGGAAGACACATTGGGCAGCAACCAAGCATGTTCTCAGATACATACGAGGAATAATTGAGCATGGATTTGTTGAGATTTTGAGTGTTGAGGTAGCATCGGGTGTGCTCTAGCCCTGAAATTTTGTGGAGTGGCTAAGACACACTAGACTTCCAAAACCCAGAAAGCGTTTGGAGAAATTTCATCTTATGTGTGAGATATTAAAATACTTAATTTTTTTTAATGAGGACACAAGTCTAACTTAGGAAATTAAAAAAATTAAAGTGAATTAATTAAACACGTGATGAAATGTTCTAAGTGACGCAGATCAAGCAGTCTTTTAATCTCAGTTGTCGATAAGAGATTAAATGTTAATTTTGGACAACTAGGTCCAAACTCCATGTTGTGATGCTCAGATGAAGATGCCACTATTTTTGTTGGATTCCTCTTTCATAGAGGTGCAAGATCGATCTAAAGATCATCTTGATTCGATGAGCAGAACATTTATTTTGAATTTATAGGATTAAGAATAGGATTTCTATATATTTCTATTATATTTTGGATTGCTTAGATGTTGCAAATCAATCCTATATATTTTGGAGCTAAGAGGGGGAGAGGAAAGTTGCTTAGGAATTTCTTAGCTCCATTCTTGATTTCTATATATTTTCATTATATTTTGGATTGCTTAGATGTTGCAAATCAATCCTATGTCCTATCATGTCCAATGTCTCTATGCCCCATGATGGCCATATGTTCCAGCTATACATCATGCATCAACGTTGTCCAAGTTGTCTATCATGTTGCAACGGTTTGCAAGCTCTCATGTTCCAATTTTTTCTTGGTTGTGCATCATGTCCTAGTTTTGTCCAAGCTTCCCAATCCCCAACATTTCTCCCTGTTGAGAAATCTAGGGCATTAGCATTAGGTGATTTCTCTTCATTACTGACTGTTTGTGAATGCTTTTTACTTCTTTAGATTAGGATCTTATTCTTATTATCTTGTTAGTGCTCTTCTTCATCAAACAATAACCAATGCATAAACTTAAATAGACAAGAGACACAACATGTAGGCTATGAGCCAGGGCCAAAAAATCTCACTCTTTGAGAGAAAAACCCAACACCTGCCATGTGGAATGACATAGGTGCACCTTGACATGGGTTGGGCTAGCCCATACACCGGTGATCACCCCTACAAATGCAGGCTCCTATAAAACTACGAGTCCTCATGAGAAGTCCACCAAGGTTCTACAATCCGATTAGGGACACAATTTCCTAGGTGATGCTTTCAAGTGATGGGACATGGTTTGACCAAAACAAAATGGATATAGACTCAAATTGGCAAGACACGAGTATAGGACACCTAATACAGGGCCTCACATGGTTTTTACATGGATTTAACTTGTGACCTTGGGCTTACAATGGTGGTGAGTGTTGTACGGAAAAATATATGTACCCATCCACTAACATAGGGGTAACAAGTCCCTCAAGAAATACATACCAACAAGTGTTACAATGTTGCTGAAAAGAAGAGTCCAAGCCACCAAATTGTCTCTTGGAGACCTAAAGTTGTAGTTCTTGGCTCATACATAGTCCATTTTCAGTTATGACAAACGGGTATACAGGTTACTATCTTGTTACTAAACAGGTTATGATGGTAAGTTCATGGGATGATATATGGCAGGGAAATTTGTTTCCATGGGCCTCACTTTCCTCTCCCCCTCTTGTGGAATCATAGCCCCCTTGTACATCTATAAGTTATTTTCTAGATATTTTCATTATATTTTGGGTTTCGTAGATCTTGCAAATCTATCCTATGTCCTATCATGTCCAATGTCTCTATGCCCCATGATGGCCATATGTTCCAGCTATACATCATGCATCAACGTTGTCCAAGTTGTCTATCATGTTGCAACGCTTTGCAAGCTCTCATGTTCCATTTTTTTCTTGGTTGTGCATCATGTCCTAGTTTTGTCCAAGCTTCCCAAGCCCCAATATTTCTCCCTGTTGAGAAATCTAGGGCATTAGCATTAGGTGATTTTTCTTCTTTAGTCACTGTTTGTGAATGCTTTTTACTTCTTTAGATTAGGATCTTATTCTTATTATCTTGTTAGTTCTCTTCTTCATCAAACAATAACCAATGCATAAACATAAATAGACAAGAGACACAACATGTAGGCTATGAGCCAGGGCCAAAACATCTCACTTTTTGAGAGAAAAATCCACATCAATTCTTCTTATAGAGATTCCAATTGACGAATACCAATACCAAGACCCTTGACCTAGTAGCCACTTCAAGACCAAGACACTACTTCTCCTTTTACTCTTTGATCTCCTCAGCGTTGGGACACTTGTCACCACCATGATCTTCTTGCTTTCATCATAACAAGATCTCCTTTCTGTGAGACCTTCTTGCTGTCATTAACATAGAACCGAACATCACTGATCATCATCACCGAGCATCTTCATATCACTGAGAGATAAGCATAGCACTGATTATAGCATGAGAGATAACCCGAATCTGTGGCATGCCTCAGACTTTGTCCTGACCCTTAACATCAAACCTGAGGTCATGACTGAACTGTATATATGACCCAAAATCTCAGAGATGACCGAGCTCTGTCCACAGTACTTTTGTCACCGAAAACTTCAAAAGAATCTGAGATCTGAATTGTCTTATCCGAACTGTATTTTTGTGATGCCCATCCGAAAACTAAGTGTGATCTGAACTGTATTTCTGTTCTCCTCTTTTGAAAAACTCAAATCCGAACTGTACTGTGTATAGTTTATGCGAAGTCCACATAGGTATATATAGTAGTTTGCCACAGTGAATTAGCCGACATGAACTAGTGAGTGGTTGTCTTCATTTTGAGCCGACTTGAGTTTGTTCATTCATTTGTTTTGTGGCCGACATGAAGAGGAGGACTGTGCTTGTCTTTGTAGGGAGTTCTAGACATTGTATAGACTCATATACATTAACAAATGCTCAAGAAGAGCTCTTCATACATGACATTAATTTCTTTGAATTAAATGACAAATCCTAATGCTCTCAATGAGAGCCAACTAAAATAAAATCACTTGCTCATGACTAGGGAGGTATTCATAATGGTACTTGGTCATTCTCAATCTGAAGAATTTCTCAAAAGAAGAATCGGATTGGTAACCCATCTGTATAACATCATATCAACCAACATTGTCACATATCAAGGCCTCGACTAACAACTCTATTTCTCCACAAGATCTGAGCTCAATGTTGGCGAGACCAATGATTTATAGACACCTTAATCCTCGTCTCTCCTGGAACATACCCTACCCGGGTTCTCAGGGTGTGTTCCACCAAGAGTATTCTTATCTTGGATTACCAGTCCTCAAATAATATCAGTCCTCTATGACTACTCTTATCTTGGATGCCCTATCTCATTCTCATAGAGTATTGGATGTCGGATGATTACCCAATCCTCCATTTTGTCTTCCCAAGTGAAGACAAGAATGGCATGTCTATCTCTCCCTCTTAATTAGGGAGGACACATTCCAATAAAGGAATGTACTCATTCCTAATTTCCTACCCAAGGAATGTACCTAAGCTCCCTCTTGGCTTAAGAATTTCCAAGTTTCTTCCAAGTAAGAAACTTTTTTCCAGGCTCCCTTTTAATCAGAGACCTACAGCAACTCCTCAGGTGGAGATAATGGGACAACTAGTTGCTTTGAATAACTCCTTCCTTCGATGTCATGAATTTCTTCATTTTTATGGAGTCTTCATCTTTTGGAACTTCTTCATAGGGCATAGACCATCCATCACTTTCATCCATGAGTCAGTCATGTCATCATTCCTTTCATCAGAAAGTGATCCATCAGTCTTCATTTGTCCTTGCTTCATGCCATGTTGCTTTCTCCATGCCATATTTTTTGGAAGGATCTTTCATCCTTCTATATGGTCTTTTTAGGAAGACATCCACAGTTCTTCCCTTTGGCAGTGTTGCATGAGCCCATCCAGATATTTGTTCAAAGATAAGAAATGAACACTTAAATCAAAATTACCTTTGTGATAGTCTTTCATCATGACATCTTTCTGTAAGTATCAACATCCTGCATACATGTTGACAAATCTCCCAAAGATATCCATTGTCAAGGGCATGGTTGCTTGGGAGCGGGAGCGGGAGCGCCATTTTCAAAAGCTCCTGGTCTGGAGCGTTTCAGGGAGTGTTTTTTTTAAATATATATATATTTTTATGTTTTTTATATTTTGATTCATATATGTCAACAAAAGCATGTAGAATGATGAATTAGACATAAAAAACATAAAAACATAGATTGAATCATATAACATCAATCATCTAGAAGTTATAATCTTCATCAACCACGCCCACAAGTTGGAAACATACAACATATTGACTCTTGAGTCTCGCGAATCATCAATCTGAAGATTTCAAGCTTTCAAAATTCAATATATAACATTTATCATCATCGATTTCAAATTTCAATATATAACATTTATCATCATTGATATATATCATAATTTATTTATCATCATTGATTCATTGATTTCAAAATTCAATATATAACATTTATCATCATTGATTCATTGATTTCAAATTTCAATATATAACATTTATCATCATTGATATATATCATTTATCATCATTGATTCATTGATTTCAAAATTCAATATATAACATTTATCATCTTTGATTAATTGATCACCATATAACTTTCATGAAGCATCATATTCATAATTCATAATGACTTATTAACTTATAAATGCCAACTTCAAAGTTTCACCTTTCAAATTCAAACTTCAAACTTAAATTGTCATTAAATATGAAAGAGTCAAGTTTCAACTGTTCAACAGTTATAAAAGAAAAAAACTACTAGAAAATAGAAAAGACTAGTAAACAACAAATCTATTTTATCTATTGGCTGGCCCCTTGCCACGCCCATGAGAAATGTCTAATTTGTGAGAACCACGAGGCAATGGTGGTCTTCTAGTATTCTCAGGAGTACCACGTCCACGACCATGACTAGAAGGCAGAGGGCAACGTGAGGATGTAGGTGGAGGTTGAATCTGCAAAGGAACAATAGTTGGATATCGAGCATTGGCACTGGCACCCGCACTGCTATAGGATGGTGGGACTGGCCCTGTGTGTGGTGGTGGCATGGCTGCTGATGCTTCATCATCATCCCTCAAAAGTTCTGCTTCCAATTCTTCCATATGTACAGTGCGGTCCTCCAGATTATCATCCTCTGGGTTGTTGTCCCAGACTTTATATGATTGATCCTCATATGCTCGATCACAGTAATGACTCAACAACCTCAAGTTGTAATGCACATAAACCAAGCTTTCAGCGTGGTTTTCATTTAGCCTGTTTCTTCTCACATTATGTATGAAGTTGTAGGTGCTCCAACACCTCTCTGCAGAAGAAGTATTCACAACTTGTGAGAGAACTTTTTTTGCCAACTTTGGCAAAAGTCCCATGCCGCCATATGCTTCCCACCATGTGAGAGCATCAAATCTGTTTCTGTCTTCCATTGCATGGAAAGAACCAAAGTTACCAGTGCAACTGAAGTATCTGCCTAATTCAAGGCGCAATCTAGCACACTCCTCCCTATCGGGGACCAACTTGTCTAATGCCTTCATGTACCCCTTTTGTACCTCTGAATCTGTGTGAGGTTTGATCCTAACCCCAGCTCCAGGTGCAGGTTGGCCCAACCAAGATGGAGAGTAGTATTTTGGCATAAGGATATATGCCAAGGCATGTAGTGGAACATTGATTTTATTCCACCGTGCACACACACAGTCATGAATCATTGCATACAAGTTGGGATCATTATCCTTAACAACATCTTTTATTTCGCCCAACATGCTATCCATCTGCTCATAAACCAACCTAATCACTGGTTTACCTGTATCCGAAAAACGAATCATGTTAATAATGGGCTTGGTGAAATTCAAAATTTCTCTCACACGTGCCCAAAACAAAGGGTCAAGGGCAGTCTCCTCCACATGTTCAAAACCTTGCCTGTCAACTATTGTCGTTTCCCTGTCCTTTAATACCTGCCAGTGTGGGCTTGATACCATTGCAGCCAATGACTCTCTTACCTTCAAAAGGCGCCTGAAGGTGAGGTGATAGCTAGCAAATCTAATCTTTGCTATCTTCAACAACTCCAATTTGGAGTGAGTACGGAAAAGCCCATGGGTATTGCTATGATTTGTAATAAATCTTATCATTTTTTTTACCTCTCTTGTACAAATCACCAAGCCATTTGAATTGAGGTTGTTTGTTTTTAATGATATCATGCATCAAAAGGTTCATTGTGTGAACCAAACACCAAGACCAAAATATGTTGGGGTATTTATCCTCAATAATTGCTCCTGCTGCCTTACAATTAGTAGCATTATCAGTGATGACTTGGATGACATCGTATGGCCCAGTATTTTCAATTATTTCAAGTAATGGTTCTGCAATGTTAATGCCGGTCTTGAATTTGTCTGAATAATCATATGCTGAAAGGAATATTGCACCACTAACCGACACAACCAGAACACTTATCAATGGCTTTCTTTTTACATTGGTCCATCCATCAGATACAATGGACACCCCATGCTCATTCCAAGAATTTGTCATTCTAGCCAAATAATTGTTTATTTTAGCTCTTTCATGATCAAGTCCCACGGTTTTGGCCTTTTTCATACCCAGGGCTCCTGTATCCTTTGGGGGCATCATTAATGGCAGAAACCATTTCATGCCAATAAGGTGAGTGAAGAACATTGAATGGCACCCCACATGCATATAGAAACCGAATTTTTTTTGAATCCACATCATTCCTACACCCTTCGTCAAGGAAATCGAATATGGTTCTACGCCTTAAGGAGATGTTTGGTCCAGGTGTGCCTCCATATCCACTGCCATGGGTGGAAGTTGATGGAATTCTTTGTCCATGATGTGATGGACTTGATGGTGTATAAGAATCAATGAAACCCCTAGATCTTTTAGATCTCTGTAGGGCAGCCTCCTCTTCCTTTCTATATTTCTCTCTCTCTGTTGTTGGCACACTTACACAAATTTTGATTCCTAGATTTTTGTCTCCATCCCCTGGCATTTTCCCACAAAGGTGCCTTCTGGCACGGGTGTATGAACCTGTGTATTCTTTATTGCAATGGGGGAAAAGAAATTTAGTGGTTCCACCACCTTTCCCTCCTTCCTGCCTCTGAACATATTTCCACAAAGGTGTTTGACTTTGGTCTTGTCTAGTTGGGGTATCTGTGGCCTCATCTTCTCCACTCTCCCCTTCCTCCTCAGCATACTCCTCCTCCTCTTCAAGATTTTCATCAAATCTACTGTAACCCACTTCTTCATCCTCCTCTTCTCTAATGGGCCTTTTTCTTCTACTCTCCAACACCATTATTACAAAGAAATGAACCAACATGAAGAAAATCCCTAGCCATATAGCCATGATGTTTCAAGTTTCAAGTTTCTAGCCTGCAAAAAAAATGGAGGAATGCCAAATGGGAATAGGAAATGCAACATAGGAAAAAAAAAATTCAATTTTTCACTTTTCAACACGCTAGAATGCAACATTGAGAAAAAAAATCAAATTTTCATTTTTGAACAACTTAAAAAGAATTCCTAGAAAATAAAAAAACTAGATTAGAAGACCTACCTCTTTCTTGCAATCCTCCTCTTGCAAACTTTCTCTCTTGCAGCTTGCTCCTTGCTCTCTCCTTGGCACTTCCGCTCTTCAAACTCTCAAGCTCTCCTTCTCTCCAAATCACTCTCCAACTCTCAAGCTCTTTCTCCTCTTGCTCTCACTCTCAAACTAAAACAATAAAAACTAAATGAGGAGGGTGGGCTTTTATTTACCCAATCCCCCCCTCCCTCCCTCCCAAAAGAAAATCGAAATTTGACGTCAGAAATTTTTTTACGCGTCGGGGAGCCCTTTTTTTTTCCGAGGAGCGTTTGGGAGCGAACGCTCCCCGATCGCTTCCCGCATTAAAAAAACGCTCCCCGAAGCGTTTTTTTAATGGGGGAAGCACTCAGGGAGCGTTCGCTCCTGAGTGCTCCCTGAAATGCTCCCGAAAAGACAGGGAGCGTTTTTTCAGGCTCGGAAGCGCGCTCCCAAAGAGCTCCCGAACGGAGCGCATTTTGGGAGTGGGATCGGGGGGGGAAGAAGCTTCACTGCAACCTTGGTCAAGGGTCTTCATCTTTTTCAGATTTTCATCAGACCCTTCATATCTTTCCGAGAGATTTTCTAGTCAAATATTTTTGGTCTTTTGGATGATGATTGCCTTTACCATGGTCGCATATCTCACGATTTCTTCCTTCTTTTTCCTCACACATTTCATTCCCAGGAGCTTCCAATCAGAGTTCCTCAATTATAGTCAATCACCTCATACTTCATATGAGGACATATTATGTTGATTTCATCTAGTGTGAAGCATGCCTTCCGGCAACCTTTCATAGGAGGAGATTCCTTTCCCTTGATCATGCTACTCAAGATAGAAGTAGTGATCCAAGTTACCTGCAATCATATGACATGACATTATAATATTAAATACAAGCATACATACCTCATTTACCTTTAGGTCATCTAGGCTTCTTTCAACAACTTGCTTGATTGAAAAGATCTTCAACTATTTGAGCTGCTTCATCTCTTATGTCATCATACCATCATTCCATGAACTCCATAAGTTGGAGTTCCTGATGAAAGACTACTTCCTTTCTAGATCGGTGAACCCTTCAATGAGGATTCCATCAGAGAATCTTAAGGATCTTGTATATCCCTATTTGACAAATGTTTCCTTTTTGACTTGATGTATGATGAGCCTTGTCCTTGATGACTTCTTCTTTGCAATGAGGTTCCTAAGAGCTATATCCTTCACATTCGACTGCCATAGATTTTGTTCTGTCTGTCCATGATTTGCTATGGTGATGTGAAAATTCCAAGATCTAGATCTAGAATCCCTACTACAACAAGCTGAAATAATTCTCTTACTTGTGAATCTGATTTAACAAGTTATTATAAGATCACTACTTAAAATATCGAAGCAGTTACTGAAGCAGCCTTCACCCATTAAAATACATATGTGAAATCAGAAACTGAGCAAGAAAAATAATGCAAACACAAGACACCGTTATTTTTGGACAAGCGTCCCTGGAAAAACCCAATGCAGGAAAATCAATGCACCATATCTAAGGGTTTATATATTACGCAGTAATTTTTTGAATACAAATATGGGATGCCTTTCTGGCAATCCTTGTAGAGAATATGACTAACAAAGAGTTAGTGAGAGAAATCTCGCACTGAAATCTGGAAACTCGACTGACCAATGAACCCCAGATGGCAAGCCCTCCATTGTGCTGCGCAGTCTCTGCGTCACTCTGCGTGGGGACTGCGTGGCTTCTGTGTAGTTGGTCTTTGGCTGGCTGGATCTGCCCTTCTGGCCCCTTCTGGTCTCACACACCGGCTTTCCGGAACTGGATCTAGCTGATCCTTAGCTGAATTACGGATTCCCTCAAGGCTGTAGCGCTGCCTCCGTGTGGGATTGCGCTGCCTCTGCTGATCTGCTCTCTCTCTTCTCTGCGATGTATTCTCCGGCTAGGGAAGATCTCCAACCAGAATTACTTTGCCCCTCCACTGCAATCAAGAATCACTTAGATCTGATTTTCTTCCGAGCACTGCTCCGTGAGAAAAATTTGATCTCTAGATCCTCTCGGTGTGGTTTACAAATGACCCTCAAGTCTTCCTTGTGAAAATTTCTTAATCTAAGAAACCCTACTGCTAACTATTGATTTACTTCTTCTACTTGATTATTTATACAAGTTATTAATCTGAATATTTAGAAAAACAGCGAAGTAAACACAAATAGAAACCTACACATACAGATCATTTACTGAATATAACACACATATGACAAAGTGACAATTTTTTCGAACAAATGTGCTCGGAAAAACCCAATGCGGGAAAACTGGTGCGGCTAGCTCTGGAGGGTTTTGTTATTATGCAGAATCTGAATACAACAATTTCTGGGCACCAGACATGGTTGGCCCTACAGAGAAAATCATGGCAACAATACCTCTTGCACTCAGAGACAAAATATGGCTGATTCATACCCTCAAACGGGATTTACAGAACTCGAGCCCTTTTTGTCCCACCGGAAACCCCAGCGCTGCTCCTAAGCCCTCTGTGTCAGCCTCTGCGTTTCTCTAGAAGGGCCTACTTCACCCTCTCTGGGCTTACGCTACCCCAGCGTTGCCTTGATTGGGCCCGCGTTAGCCTTGAAGGGCTCCTGCTGCCTTTGCACTGCCCCTGACTGGGCTTTGGTCGGACTGCGTAGCACTGGCTGCCCTCTGCGCTGCTGGATATGCTGCCTCTATGCCTCTATTGTATTCTTGGCCTTGGATCAGAATCCCTCGCCAATACTGCCCCTCGCTACACTGCAAACTCTCTCTGAAATTCCTAGCAAACCACGTCCTAGAATTTCAGCTTAGCTTCAGTGCTCTGCCAATGTGTGTGTTCTCCAACTGACCCCAAGCCCTTCTCTTATACTTTTCTTGTTGGCAAACCAATGACTGTGATCTAATCTCTAATCGATGGCTAAGATTAGAAGTTGCTTGATCTACATCACTTAGAATATTCTCATTACATGTTTAATTTAATTCACTTTAATCTTTTAATTTTCCTTAGTTAGACTTAGGGTCCTATTTAATAAGATTAATTAGTTGAATATCTCTTAAACCAGATGGAATTTCTCCAAATGCTTTCTGGGTCTTGGAGATCTCATGTACTCCAACTCCTCCACAAAATTTCGGAGCTAGAGCACATCCGATGCTACACCAAAATCTCAACACTCTTAGTGTTAAGTCCCTATATTAATAGTGTAGCCCCTTATTATGTTAGTGTAGCCCCCCTTATTGTTATTATTGTACCCCTGTAACCCCCATATTGTTATTATTGTGCCCTTACATTATTATTGTTAGGTCGGCTAGGATTACATTGTGGCCCCAATAGGATTATATTATGGCCCCATGGACTCCTATATATAGAAGGAGGTTTTGTTCATTTGTATCATCCAAGAATTGTTCATTTATGTAATGTATTGGAGGTTTCCCCCTCGAAGTGGCTTATTTCTAAGGCGTTGATATCTTTTTCTTCTATTTTTGGAGCTGGTTACACAACATTTGGTATCAGAGCTTTGGATTCTAGGGTTTCGCTGCTCCAAACAGGTCATCGTGGTATTTCCGCTATAACTTTGTTTTTACAATGTTTCAGAAGCTGAAATTTTTAGGGTGCGAAGCTGAAATCCTGAGGAATATTTTCTAAAAATTTCAGAGCCTAGTTCGAAATATTTTCGGAGATATGATCTGTGGAAGTTAGGTCTATTTTCAGTTCAAAATGTGTCATTTTGGCATTTTATGCTTATAATTTTTTTTGTAAAAAGGTTCCGCAGTCCAGGTTCATATGGTGCGAAGCTGAAATCCTGATGAAATTCGTCAAAAATTTTCAGATCTTGGTTCGCAATATTTTTGGAGATATGATCTGTGGAAGGTAGTGCTTTTTCAGGCTCCTGAATTTCATCTCAAAGAGGTGATCGTGGGAAAAGTTCAATAACTCTCTCTCTTGGAAGTGGATTTGAGTGCCGTAAAAAGTGGTCACAAGTACACAGACTTAAGTTGCTTGGCTATCAATTTCAGAGACAAAGGACGAAACAGTGACACGTGGCAAGTCCTACAAGTTTGCTCTACTGAACCAGTCCAAAATTAGGTCATTGTGGGAGATTGGACACAACTTTGTCTTGGGGAATCCAAATTAGATAAGACCTGTGGCATTTGAAATAAGCTTCAGAGGGCTACTACAGGGCAGAATTTCAGATATTTAATATTTTCAATTACAGATATAATTCAATTTCAATATCGAGCTCCTCAAAGAAAGTAAAAGGTGTGTATTTTTTTTCCGAATTGCATAAGTCTTGTTTGAAGAATCAAGTTGAATTGATTCCGAGGGCATATTGGAGAATTTTTGTCAGTAATGGGTTCTATTATGCCTCCAAAAAATCCATACCCATTAAGCCCTCAGAAAGCTATATTGTGACGCATGAGGAGGAAGAATTGCAATATGAGATATCAAAATTACGATACCAAGTGCAACAAATTTCGATCTTACGAAGAGCAACCGAAGATTACATAGATGGTTTAAAAGAAGAATTGGAGGCTAAGTTGGATGGTTTGAAGGATCAAATAATAGCAAATATGGATGATAAATTAGTGGAATATCACATCGAGCATCAACAACAAGTTCCCCAACTCTCAAAGGATAACCCAACTTTGGTGCAGAATCTAATGAAACAACAGGAAGATCAACATGACATCGAAAGAATTTATGAAGCAATCATAGAAACAAGAACTCGAAAAGTACAATCAATTTCAGAGTATCTCAGCAAGTGGAAGAAATTTCCCGTAGAATATTTCACATGGGAGGATGAGAATTTTATACAGAAGCATCAAGAAATAATCAAGCGTTGAGGACAACACTTGTTTGAAGGAGAGGGGCATGTTAAGTCCCTATATTAATAGTGTAGCCCCTTATTATGTTAGTGTAGCTCCCCTTATTGTTATTATTGTACCCCTGTAACCCCCATATTGTTATTATTGTGCCCTTACATTATTATTGTTAGGTCGGCTAGGATTACATTGTGGCCCCACTAGGATTATATTGTGACCCCATGGACTCATATATATAGAAGGAGGTTTTGTTCATTTGTATCATCCAAGAATTGTGCATTTATGTAATGTATTGGAGGTTGCCCCCTCGAAGTGGCTTATTTCTAAGGCGTTGATATCTCTTTTCTTCTATTTTTGAAGCTGGTTACACAACACTTAGCGAGGAGTGTGCTCTAGAAGTATTTCCCTAATCTTTGGCATCGGTCTCCGCACTGATGCTTGGCCTGCTGCCCTCCATCACTGTGCTGCTGCTGCTCTCTGTACTGCGCCCATGACTTTGCCACTGTCACTGCTACATCCGTACTGTAGCTCCCTCTCAAATTGCTGCATCGTGCTACCCACTGCTGCATTGCAGCTAAGTTGTTGAGAAGTAAGCAACTGAAGGACCCTTGCCCAAACATTGGTGGACAAGTCAGTCGGGATGCATCTCATCACTGAAGCTCCCTTGGATGCTGTGCTGCATTGTTCCCCTGAAGCCACTGCGTTGTTGCAGCATTGCATCCTCTGCGCTGCTGAAGTCCAATCGGTCCCTCTGCACTGCTGCTTCTACGTTGTTGCTGCCTCTGCTTTGCGTTGTTCCCTCTACGGCGTCCTAACTCTGCCCTCTGCTTCACTGTGATCTTCTACACCCACTGCTCTAGTCATCCCTGCTACTGTCTTAAGGCTCCCGTAGCACATATGTGATCCAAGAGTTGGGCACCTCAAGGATCCTACTTACACTCTATAGCTGCTCTACAGATCAATATCTCCCCACCTCTTCTCTCGAGGCACATGAGCACTCATGGCCACATCATCATCGGAGCCATCGTCTTCTTGAGCTGTCGCAGCCTTGGAACTAGAAGCTTCCTTCTCCTTCTTCCTTAGAGGACAATTGGTGGCAAAGTGTGCAAGTTCACCACATCTAAAACATTTGATCTTTGATAGATCCCACTTCTTTTTCCCTTGCTGCTTCTTAGATGCCAGGGCTGCATCTTCCTCTTCCTCCTTCTTCACTTTGCTTGATCCGGTACTGGCTTGTCTCTTGGTCATCCGAAAAATTTCCTCTTGTCGGAGGATAGCCCACATGTCGTCCCAGTTTGGAAGGTCCTGTCTGCCCAAGATGCTTTGGACAAATGTTTCCCATTAATCTGTGACTGCATTTAGAGCAGTCCTCACCATGACATCATCATCCACTTTAACCCCCATGGAAATCTGCTGATCCCAGATCGTCTGCAATCAGCTGATCCTGGATCCTCTCCCTTAGTCATCATACACAACCTCATCTGGTTCTCTAGAAGCATCTTCTTATGGACGGATTTCTCTTGATACATTGTTGTTAACGCTTTCCACATACAATTAGCCGTCTTTTTCTCGGCTATGTGTGGGACCACATGATCCTTGATTCCATCCATGATGAAACACTTAGCATGTGCTTTAGCTTCATTATGCTTCACGATAAGAGCAACAACGGTTGGTGTAGCCAGCACGCTTTCTGCATGCTCCCGTAACTCGTATGCCTCAGGATTCTAGCCTTCCAGATAGCAAAGTTGGACAAGCCATCCAACCTATCTTGATCACGTAGTCCGTATGGCGCCATCTAGCTTAGAAATAGTCTGTCGAAACAGATACTCCTCTCCCTGCTTCTGTTGCTACCCTCAACAGAAACTCGGAACTAGGGTCCTTGGCGAGAAAGGCACCCTCTGACAATTGATTTCCTCCCTTGAAAAGCTGCCAAATCCTTTGAATCAACTCTCTTCGATCACCCTCCTGAACGATCCTCAGATTTCTTTGGCAAAAATCTGCTGAGTGGCTAAACTCCTACCGCTCTTTGTGAACTTAGCTAGGCCCGATTCTGAATCGATGGAATTTCCTGCACACCAGCGACTGCTGAATATTTGAAGCTCCGCTTCCGGACTACAGAAAATCTGCACAACAACTCAAAACTGGACTGCGTCTCTCTGGCTGGCCTCTGCGTGAGCAGACTGGCTCATTGCAGCCTTTGCGTAGTGTATGCTGCTCCTGTGTCCCTATGGAAGGCTTTGCGTTGCCTTTGCATCACCCAGTTGGGAAAGCGTCAGCCCCTGCGTGGCCTCTGCTGGGATTGCGTCCTCTTGGAACTGTGCTGCCCTCTCCGGATCTCTGCTGCTTCAACTGCCTCTCTGTAGCAACAAATTCTTCAGCCACTTTGTTAGAGATTCAACTTGATCTGCAATGCTTTGATGCCATGTGAAAATTTCTTAATCTAAGAAACCCTACTGCTAACTATTGATTTACTTCTCCTACTTGATTATTTATACAAGTTATTAATCTGAATATTCAGAAAAACAATGAAGTAAACACAAATAGCAGCCTACACATACAGATCATTTACTGAATATAACACACATATGACAAAGTCACACAGATTTTTCGGACAAATGTCGCCGGAAAAACCCAATGTGGGAAAATCGGTGCTGCTAGCTATGGAGGGTTTTATTATTATGCAGAATCTGAATACAACAATTTCTGGGCACCAGACATGGTTAGCCCTAGAGAGAAAATCACGACAACAATACCTCTTTCACTCGAAGACAGAAAGTATGGTTGATTCACACCCTCAAACAGGGTTTACAGAACACGAGCCCTTTCTGGCCCACCAAAAACCCCAGTGCTGCTCCTCAACCCTCTGCGTCATCCTTACTGGCCTGCGCCAGCCTCTGCGCTGCTCTGGAAGGGCCTGCGTCACCCTCTCTGGGCTTACGTTGCCCTAACTGGGCCTGCGTCAGCCCTGAAGGGCTCCTACTGCCTCTACGCTGCCCCTGACTGGGCTACGACTGGACTGCGTAGCACTAGTTGCTCTCTGCACTACTGGATATGTTGACTCTCTACCTCTGTTGTATTCTTGGCGTTGGATCAAAATCCCTCGCCAATACTACCCCTCGCTGCACTGCTAACTCTCTTTGAAATTATTAGCAAACCATGCCCTAGAATTTCAGCTTCGCTTCAGTGCTTTGCCAATGTGTGTGTTCTCCAACTGACCCCAAGCCCTTCTCTTATACTTTTCTCATTGGGCAAACCAATGACCGTGATCTAATATCTGATCGACGGCTAAGATTAGAAGCTTATTGATACACGTCACTTAGAACATTCTCATCACATGTTTAATTTAATTCACTTTAGTCCTTTAATTTTCGTAAGTTAGACTTAGGGTCCTTTATTAAAAAGATTAATTATTTGAATATCTCTTAAACTGGATGGAATTTCTCCAAACACTTTCTGGCTCTTGGAGATCTCATGTACTCCAGCTCCTCCACAAAATTTCAGAGTTAGAGCACATCTTATGCTACCCCAAAATCTCAACATTCCTTTATAGCCTTCTCGTTGACAAATCAACAGCCAAGATTAGATCTCTAATCAATGACTAAGATTATATTAGACTTGATCTGCTTTATCTAGAAGATTTACCCACAGTTTACATTAATACTGATTAATTATTTTAATTTCCTAAGTTAGACTTAGGGTCTTCATTAAAAATAATTAATTTTTCTTATAAAACTGTTTTTGGAAGGAATTTCCCAAAACGATTTCTGGGTTATTTGTAATGCATGCGTCTAAGCCCCTCCACAAAATTTGGGGCTTAGAGCAGATCCGATGCTACCTAAAATCAACACTTCCTCTTAGTGAGGAATGTGCTATAACAGATATGCCTTGCGGCACACTACTCTGACTCTGAAGCATCTCATTCTGTGCTGATGATGTCTGACATGCTATGCATCAATCACTGCACTGTACTGCTTTTGACCCTGGCACGATCAACACCGCATCCATACTGCAACTCCCTCTCAAATGTTGCATCTGCTGCTAGCATTACCACTGCTAACACTGCACTGCAACTCAGCTGCTGAGAGAAGCAACTGAAAATGTCCAAAAATCTGAACAAGTGTTCAGGATGCATCTCGGTGCTGAAAACACTAACTGCTGATAGCTATTGTGTTGTCCCTCTGATGCACTGCGCTGCTGCTGCACTGCACTGCGTTGATGCTGCTCTGCACTGTGCTGCACTGGTGCAACTCTGCCCAGAAGTTGGTGCTGCTATCCACTCCAACTGTCGTCTCTGCACTCCTCTGTATCGACTGAAAGCTTCTCTAGCATGCTACTGCTGAATATGGGCACCCGTAGCAAGGTTGTGATCCGAGAGCTGGACTCCTCCAGGATCCTATCCAACTGCAGTTCTATTGAACTACAACTCAATGTCATCCCATCTCCCTCCTGGAGATGCGTGACCGCTCATTGCATACTCATATTCATCGATCTTCGTTGTTACAGCCTTCGTATCATGCTTCTCGTCCTTGTCCTTATGCTTCAAAGTACACTAGGAAGCATAGTGACCAAGTTTACCACACTTAAGCATTTGGTCTTCAAGAAGTCTTTCGTACGTCTCTGTTGCTCCTCCTTCCCTTTGGATGTAAGGGCTGCATCTTCCTCCTCCTGCTTCACTTTCCATCCACTGCAACTGTTGCCATCATGTTTGCACTTGATCAAGTCTCTCCTTAGCTCTTCTTACTGAAGAGCAGCCCATATCTCCAGCTAGCCTGGCAAGGTTGCTCTGCTCGGGATGCTCTGGACAAATACTTGCCAATCATCAGTGATTGCATTCAATGCCAGTCTCACCATCGCCGTAGGAGTAGGGGTAGACCCTATTGCTGCAAGTTGGTCATGAATCTCCTAAAGTCTCGACAGGAATAGATCAATGTGTTCCTTTTCTGCACTTGCGCCATTCTCAGTTGCTGCTCAAGGTACATCTTCCGCTGCTCGGAAGTTTGAAAATTCCTAGATCCAAACAGATCTAATGAATCCTACTGCAACCATCCGAATTACTTCATCTATTATGTAATTTACTTTACACAATTATTTCTGAATACATTCATGAAATATAGAAGCAATCATTGAAGTAGCCTACACTACAATAATTATGATTCTGAAACAAGGAAACTAGACAAGGAAATCATTCACACATATGACACCTTTATTTTGGACTAAGTCCCCGGAAAAACCGGTGCAGCAAATCTGAGGGTTTTATTATTAAGCATTAGCAATGTTTGAATACATTTCTGAATACCCCTAAGGTAATTTAGTTACAGAGAGAAATACTGGAAAAAGAATTTGTGAGGATTTACCGCACTCAATCACTGAGTTTCCGGCTGATTCAGATGAAGAAAAACCTTCCTTGGGGAGGGACTGTGCAGCCTCTGCGCAGTCCCAGCGCTGCAACTTGCAGCATCTGCGTCACCCCCTTCCAAGCTCAATGTTCAGCCCCAACCAAGTCGTTTTACCTCCTTGGACCTTGAGGCACAACCTCCCGGTGCTGCTTTCCGAATCCTAGCCTCCAAAACTGATCCACCAGCAAAATTCCGAAAACCCTTCCTCTGCCTTTGCGCTTCCTTTGCGTGAGCCTACGCAGTCACTGCGTCAGCCCTCTTCCTTCAGCGTTGGCTTTGGCTAGATCTCTTCTGCCTCTCTTTGACTGATGCTTCACTGACTGAGAAAATATTTCTCTCTGGATGCTATATCTGCCCCTCACTTATCAGATCTCTAGTTCAAATTTCTGAGCAACCTCGCCCCAAAAATTTCGATCTTAGATCAATTTAGTGTCTCGATGTTTTTTCCAAATGACCCTCAAGCCTTCCTTTATAGTCTTCTCGTTGACATATCAACGACGTAGATTAGGTCTCTAATCAACAGCTAAGATCATAACATGACTTGATCCATGTCCTCTGGAAGATTCACACTCTGTTTTATTTAATACCCTTTAATTATTTAATTTCCCTAAGTTTAAACTTAGGGTCCCCATTAAAATAATTAAATTTTCAAATAAAACAAAATCCGAGTGGAATTTCCACAAACTCTTTCTAGGTTCTTTGGAATACAACTGTCTAAGCCTCCACACCAAATTTGAGACTTAGAGCACTTTCTGATGCTACAAAAATCAACACTCCCTCTTAATGAGGAAAGTGCTCTAGCAATAATGCCTGCTACATACTGCTCTATCCCTGAAGCATCCCCCACGCCACTGAAGTCCATCAGTCTCTGCGTTGCTGCTGTCACTGTATTGCTGCCCATGATACTGCCACTATCATTGTTGCATCTGTACTACAACTACCTCTCAAGTGTTGCATTTGTTATGCCGCTAACACTGCATCTGCACTGCAACTCAGCGGTTGAGAGAAACAATTGAAACTCACCCAAAACTGAACAAGTGTTCAGTGGATGCACCTCGGTATCGAAGAATCTGACTGCTGATAGCTACTATGCTGTCCCTCTGATGCTTTGCACTGCTGCTGCTCTACACTGCGTAAGCCTGCTTTGCACTGCGATGCACCACTGTGCATTGCGCTACTGCTGCTACACTGTTGCTGTCTCCCCTCTGCGTTGCTCCAAAAATGAGCGTTGCTATCCACTGCACTGTCATTTCCATCACTCCTCGGCTCCATCTAAATACTCCTCCATCCCGCTATTGCTGATCATGGGCTCCTGTAGCAAGGTATGATCCATGAGGTGGGCTCCTCAAGGATCCTGCCCAACTGAAGTTCAGAATGAACTACAACTCAATATCACCCCACTTCTCACTAGGAGAAACATGGTCACTCATGGCCACCTCATCCTCCTCGATTCTCGTGGCTGCAACCTTCGGGTCATGCTTCTGATCTTTGTCCTTCTTCTTCAGAGGACATTGAGATGCACAGTGGCCCATCTCGCCACATCTGAAGCACTTGACTTTAGAAGCATCACGCTTCAGTTTCCATTGTGCCTACTGTCCCTTCAATGCAAGGGCTGCGTTCTCCTCTTCCTCCACGAATTTCGATCCGCTTCCACTACTTCCATCAAGTTTTCACTTGACGAGGTCTCTCCTCAACTCTTCCTCCTGAAAAGCTGCCCACAACTGCTCCCAACTAGATAATGATGCCCGACCCAGTATGCTCTGGACAAACATTTGCCACTCCTTCGTGTGAAAATTTCAATCTTGAAAATACTTCTGCGGTGATAGATTTATTTCTCCTACTTATTATTTCCAATAAGTTATTTACAAAATTCTTCTAGTAAATTTTGAAATAAATACTACTGCATCATTCACTCAAGTATATGCAGAGAATAGAACAGTGAGAAATACAAGCATAAGAATCAATCACATAGACAAAATTATTTTTGGACAATTGTCCCCAGAAAAACCCAATGCGGGAAAACTAGTGCAGCAAATGAGGGTTTATATATTATTCTTCAGTAACGAAATTCTTTACAAGGAAAAGACTAGCAGAATTCTTTGGAAAACACCTGAGATAAATTCTCACGAACCCTCTAGAGAATTTCTGACACCCGGGAGACTCGCGGCTCCTCTCTGCGTCCTTCTACGTGTCTCTCTGTGTAGTGCCTGTGTGAGACTGCTTCACCCTGCACGAACTCTCTGCGTTGTTGCTATGTGCTGCCTTCTCCAACCTTTTGCGTCCTTCTCTCCTCGACTCCTGTCATTGCTGACAACCTTTGCTTCCTCTGCCCTACAACTTGTTAGCCCCCTATAAATTCCTTGACAAGCAAGCAGGGGGCTAAATTGTTTGAGTCTTCAAGGAATGCATTTTTCCTGAAAACACATCATCCTTGAAAGCCTCTCCATACCCTCTGCCCTTTGGTAAAATTCCACTGCTGTTTCCAAGCCTCTCTGTTGTGAAAAGAGTGTCCAAAGGCCTTTCCCCTTATTTCATCTTCACTTAGCCCCTGTTTCCCTCTCTTTTTCCGTCCCTTTGTTCCTCTAAATTATCCAAAAAATCCCCTTTAAATCCTACACACACCCCTCGTTTGGTTTAATTTCCCCTTTTTTCCCCTATCGTTACCCCTTTCTGGCCTCAACTTGCATTAAAAAAGGGGCTGAAACCCATATTTTGACATATATCAGAGCCTAGCCCCCTTGGCCAGCCCCCAAAGCCATTTCCCCCATGTAACCAGGCGCCAAGGCGAAAAGCGCTTAGCGCGATTGGATATTGGGAGCGCTATTAACCGTCGATCTGTACAAATCGGACGGTTATTGCAAACTCCATAGCGTCTGTGGCCCACCTCTTTCACCGCTCCGATCGCATATCCATCGTCCGTATGATCCGCAAATCAACGGCCCGCATTTCATCTGCCCCGGTGGTCCCCGCGCCGTGCCCTATTGCAAACCGCCGGTTTCTATCGCACCGCTTTTGGAGGGCGGGCTGTATTTTTCGTTTGGCAGCGATTCCACTCACCGGCTGACACGTGGTTGCATGCACTATTTAAAAACCGCCCCCATTGCGCATTAACGTTCGATTGTGGACCCAGCACGATATGCGCGTACACCGTCCGATCTGAAGCTGTCCATCCAACGGTGATCGCGCCACGAAGATGCTCGGGAGTTAGCTCAAGGAAAAGGGGAACCCTGGCCCACCGTCTGTCGCCCTCCGATGCGTTCTCAACCGTCGATCTCCTCCGGAGATTGGACGGTCCAGATTAACTACATGCCCCGCCATTGACCCAGCCCCGCCACGTCACCATTCCACGTGTTTTCATCGCATTCTCGTCCATTTCCTATATATTTCTGTAATATTCCTAATTAGCACCGCTAATTGGAATATTTGATTTTTGTATAGTTTTGCCGACTATAGTTTATTAGTAAATAAAAGTGAGAAAAAGGGGCTAACTCACTTAAATAAAATAAAGTGTCGCCCTAGTTGGTGCAACGTTATAACTTAAGGGGGAGCCTTGGGGCTCCACACCACGTAGGAGAGGGGGCTCACGTAGCCTCTAGGAGCATCTGCGCAGTCTTATGAGGAGCACGTGGAGAGAGAAGGACCACGTTAGGGTTTTGGAGGAGGGCCAGCGTTATAAAAGGTGGGAGAGCCATCTCATTTGGCATTCTTGTTGTTGTTGATGATATTTGAGCTAGACTTTTGTATTCTTGAGCACGCTGGCTGTTTAGCTTGTCTGCAGCACTATTTAGTGCGACTGAGTGTCTCCGGTTGGAGATCTCATCCTTAGCCCCGGGGGACTTCGAGTGCCTGCTCGGGCAAGGTCTTTTCTACAGTATTTAGCGGAGGATTTGGTTGTTGTTTTGCGGAGGAGCTGGGCTTCTTTTGGTGACTGCGGAGTCCCTGGGAGAGAGGACGCAGTTCTTGGAGGTGGTGTTCTATCGCGGGGTTTTCTGCAGGAGATTCAGTGGGATATAGTGTGGAGGTTCAGTCTTCATCAGTGGGAGAATTTCCGGGGAGTTTGTGGCCCGATTTCAGCATATATCATTTGGCATCTGCGCTGGGCCTGGAGGGACAGCGTTTTTCTTTGAGGAGGGTTTCTGAGGTGATTTTCGGAGGCTGACCATTTTCTATATGGTTTCTGGGTTTTGTCCAGGGTGGTGAGTTCAGGTGTTCTACAGATTTTTAGCTCATTCCGGTGAGGGGATCAGCCCCAAGTTCCAGTCCATTCCAGCAGCAGCAGTTTACGGCAGTTTCTTCCAGCAGCTGGGACGCAGTTTCTGTAGCAGCCATTTCCTGTTTTTTGAGAGGGCTCTTCACTTGCCTTGTGCAAGGATAGGTGCTTTTATTCTGATTATCCATTGTATCTCATTATATTCTCAGATTAATAAAATGGCTTAGCATTCCCGACATTTTTATGTGTATTTGCTTTATGTTCTATTTCCGGCATTTTTCTATATTGTTGTATGCTTGTATTGCTGTCTATTTCCCATTCGGGATATTACAGTGGTATCAGAGCATAGATCTGGCTCAGCCTGTGGAGCTAGCAGTCTATGAGGCCGAGGGATAGACCCCATATCTGTTACCGGGGTAAGAAATACAGAGACGTTGAGCGTAGGTTGGAGAACACCTACGGAGAGGGGGATTGTGTTTGAGTGGTGGACACAGATCAGGAGCAGCCCGAGATATACAGAGATCAGGAGCAGCCTGAGACAGATTCAGAGCAGGAGCAGCCTGTGGGGAACGCAGAGCAGCAGGGTCCTATGGCAGACGAGGAGGATGTGGGGAGATTTAGAGAGGTGCTCCTCCAACACATGCAGGATGTGTCACAGAGACTCACTGCGCTGGAGGTTAGGCAGCGGGAAACCCCAAGGGGTTTTCAGATCGGTGAGGGATCAGGCACGTCACACCATATGCCGGAGCGTGATGCTATCCCCATCATGGCATCGCATGCACCCACGCGATCCACTATGCCCACTTTCCTAGCAAAGGACACAGGGGCAGAAGCACAGCGGGAGCCGGAGGTTGACCCTGGCTAGATGGACACCTACATTGCAGAGTATCTGGCACGCGGGCCGGCGATCAGAGATCTTATCTCATTTAGAGATTATGTTCAGCTCCAGCGTGATGGTAGACCCCGTGATCATCACAGGGGACACATACATCATCATGATGACCACCGCGCAGCTAGCAGATTTCATTTGCCCATGTTTGATGGTTCATCAAACAGTTCGGCAAAGTCTTGGGTAGAGAAGTTGGATATCTATTTCCAGCTTAATCAGATGTCACAGTCAGAGGCCATTAAGGTGGCAACATTACATCTGGAGGGTGAGGCCCAGGACTGGTGGTTTCATGGGATGACGACACTTGGGCATTCTACAGTGGGGACATATGCCGAGTTTACCCAGAGGGTGATAGAGCGTTTTGACAGGAGGGATCCGGAGCAGCACTTCGTTGAGCTGACAAAGCTCAAACAGACTGGGAGTCCTGAGACTTACATTTCAGATTTCTTGAGGGTTTCAGTGATGGTGCCAGATCTATCCACAGGACGGATGGTCTACATGTTTATGGAGGGATCAGCAGAGCCACTTCGTGGCCTAGTCAGGTCGACTAGACCAGCTACACTCCAGGAGGCTATCAGCAGGACCCGAGACTTACAGGATGTCTTACCCAGGACTCGGACACCTTATCCTCAGAGACAGGCTTTCCAGCCTAAGGGGAAGGACGTGAGGATTCCGCCTCCCAAGGGGAATCCCGAACGGGTACAGGCTGATGATGAGGCCAGGAGGGAGATGAAGAAGAAGCGGTTGTGCTTCACCTGCCAGGAGCCATGGGCATCGGGACATAGATGTGCTGTAGGGAAAGCACATTTCATTGAGGTCTTCTCCAAGAGCAGCGGGGAAGAGGATGAGGAGGATGATGTGGAGGCAGGAGATAGTTGTGCAGTGCAGGGTACCTTACCACCTCCACCACCACCAGCAGGTGGTGCATCATTTGCACCTACTGGAGGAGCTCTAGCAGCATTGCGGGGAGTTCCCAAGTACTTGACGCTGCGCGTACGAGGGACAGTGCGTGGCCAGCGTGTCTCAGTCTTGGTCGACAGTGGGGCAACCCACAACTTTATCGATGCCCAGATGGTTGAGCGGAGAGGTATACAGACTGAGAGTTTTGATGGGTTTTCAGTTTTGGTCCCAGGAGATCAGACCATGGTGTGTGCACAATATGTTCCCGAGTTATCAGTGATGATGGGCACCTATACATTGACCGATCATTTTTTCGTGGTCGATATTCCGGACATCAACATGATATTGGGTGTTCAGTGGCTTATTACTCTAGGGAAGGTCACGACAGATTGGAAGGCCCTAGAGATGGAGTGGGATGACCCCAAGACGGGGAGGCATGAGAAGATACGGGGACAGCACACATACCCGCCTCAGACTGTGTCGGCACATAGGATGGAGGCAACCTTCCGTAAGGGAGACATAGAGTGGGCAGTAGAGCTGCGGGCATCGGAGGCAGCGACTACAGGACAGGCAATGCACCCAGAGGTACAGACCATCCTTGACAGATATGCCATAGTATTCGGGGATATTCCGCCAGGACAGCCACCGGATCGGGGATTTGAGCATACCATTGAGCTGGAGCAGGGGATACAGGCAGTGATCACCACACCTTATAGGCATCCCAAGGCCTATCGGGATGAGATTGAGCGTGCTATTCAGGAGTTGCTGGCCCTTGGACACATTCGGCCGAGCACGAGTCCTTTCGCTTCTTCCGTGGTGTTGGTGAAGAAGAAGGACGACACATTGCGGATGTGCATTGATTACAGGGCTCTGAACAAGAAGACCCTAAAGAACAGGTACCCCATTCCCAGGATCGATGAGTTGATGGATGAGTTGAGAGGAGCACGGTTCTTCTCAAAGATTGATTTGAGATCTAGGTACCATCAGATTCGCGTGAGGGAACAGGACATTCCCAAGACCGCCTTCCGGTGTCATTATGGGCACTTTGAGTTTCTGGTTATGCCTTTTGGGCTGACCAATGCACCGGCCACCTTTCAGTCGTGCATGAATCATATCTTCCGTAGTCATTTGAGGAAGTTTGTGTTGGTCTTCTTCGATGACATACTCATATACAGCAGGACTTGGGAGGAGCATCTCCAACATATTGAGACAGTATTGCGCATCTTGGAGGAGCAGCAGTTCTATGCCAAGCTTTCCAAATGTGAGTTTGGATTGACAGAGATGTTGTACTTAGGGCATATCATAGGAGTGGACGGAGTGAGAGTCCACGAGGAGAAGATCAGGGCCATCAGAGATTGGCCAGAGCCGAGGAACGTGACTGAGCTTCGAGGGTTTATTGGCATTTGCACTTACTACAGGAAGTTCGTCAAGGGTTTCTCACAGCTTGCTGCACCCCTCACAGATTTGAAGAGGAAGGGGGCATTCAGTTGGACAGATACAGCACAGCGAGCCTTTGATAGGCTCAAGGAGGTGATGAGCAGCTGCCCCGTGCTTGCATTGCCGGATTTCACGCAGCCTTTTGTATTGGAGTGCGATGCGTCAGGAGAGGGGATTGGCGCTGTATTGATGCAGGGTGGTCATCCTATAGCTTTTGAGAGCCGGAAGCTCCTTCTGCATGAGAGGTTGTATTCCATATACGACAAGGAGATGTTGGCAATCATGCATGCATTGGCCAAATACCGGCAGTATTTAGTGGGCAGTAGATTCAGGGTGAGATCCAATCACAACAGCGTCAGGTTCTTTCTGGAGCAGAAGCAGTTGCAGGAGAGGCAGCAGAAGTGGATCAGTAAGATCCAAGCCTATGACTTTGACATTGAGTACGTCAAAGGCAAGAATAACGTTGTAGCAGATGCCCTTTCACGTAGACTGGCCACATTATCTCTTATGAGCTTGGACTTGGATTGGAGGGCTCTACTGTTGGTGGAGTACTTTAAGGATAGGTTTGCATGTGAGGTACTGGATGGGCAGGTAGCAGATGACAGGTACAGGGTGGTCGATGAGATCATCTATTACAGGGATAGGATCTTCTTGACTGAGGGATCTCAGCTTAAGAAGAAGATACTCCATGCATCACATGATTCACCGTTCACTGGCCACCAGGGGTTTACCAAAACCTATCGGGCTATCAGAGAGAGGTTCTCATGGAAGGGCCTCAAGGAGGACGTACTCCAGCATGTCAGGGAATGCGATGTTTGTCAGAGAAACAAGGGAGAGATGAGCCATTCGGCAGGGTTGTTGCAGCCTCTTCCCATTCCAGAGGGGAAATGGGAGAGCATATCGATGGACTTCATCACAGGGTTGCCCATGGTGCAGGGCAAGGACTGCATCTTTGTCGTCGTTGACTGACTGACGAAGTATGCTCATTTTTTCGCCATATCTGCCATATCTGCACACCACACAGCAGCACAGGTGGCCGAGCTGTTCTTCAGGGAGATTTTCAGGTTGTATGGTCTACCTAAGACCATTATTAGTGACAGGGACAGCCGCTTCATGGGCAGGTTCTGGCAGGAGCTTTTCTGGCTAGTGGGGACAGAGTTGACACCGAGCACTAGTTATCACCCACAGACGGATGGACAGACAGAGATAGTTAACAAGTGGCTAGAGGGCTACTTGCGTAACTATGTCAGCGGGCAGCAGCGATCGTGGCTAAAGTGGCTGCATCTGGGAGAGTATTGCTACAACACGACACATCACATGACTATTGTTATGTCACCCTTCTATGCTTTGTATGGGTATCATCCTTTATCTTTTGCTGACGTGATGTTTGGTGCTAGCAAGGCTCCGAGAGCCAAGATTTGGATCCAAGAGAGTCAGGATATCCTCCGAGCTCTCAAGGATAACATGGCCACAGCGCAGAATCAGCAGAAGCTGTATGCTGATAGGGGTCGGGTGGAGAGACAGTTTGAGGTAGGGGACTTGGTCTACCTACGATTATAGCCATACCGACAGTCATCACTCAAGCAGAAGGGGGCTGAGAAGCTTAAGCCCCGCTTTTATGGACCATACAGGGTGATACACAGGATTGGACAGGTTGCATATGAGTTGGAGCTGCCCCAAGGCAGCAAGATTCATAACATTTTTCACGTATCATGCCTGAAGAAGGCATTGGGACAGCAGGTGACAGTCACGGAGGAGCTACCACCTACGGATGATGAGGGGCATCTGGTGTTGTAGCCAGAGGCTATTATTGATACCAGGGAGAGGCAGCTACGGAGCAGGACAGTCCGGGAGTTCTTGGTGAGGTGGAAGAATTTGCCGGATGAGGATGCCACCTGGGAGAATGAGAAGATTCTGCAGCATCCATCACTTCAGTTGCTTGAGGACAAGCAACATTTTGCTGGGGGAGACTGTAATATTCCTAATTAGCACCGCCAATTGGAATATTTGATTTTTGTATAGTTTTGCCGACTATAGTTTATTAGTAAATAAAAGTGAGAAAAAGGGGCTAACTCACTTAAATAAAATAAAGTGTCTCCCTAGTTGGTGCAACATTATAACTTAAGGGGGAGCCTTGGGGGTCCACACCACGTAGGAGAGGGGGCTCACGTAGCCTCTAGGAGCATCTGCGCAGTCTTATGAGGAGCACGTGGAGAGAGAGGGACCACGTTAGGGTTTTGGAGGAGGGCCAGCGTTATAAAAGGTGGGAGAGCCATCTCATTTGGCATTCTTGTTGTTGATGATATTTGAGCTAGACTTTTGTCTTCTTGAGCACGTTGGCTGTTTAGCTTGTCTGCAGCACTGTTTAGTGCGACTGAGTGTCTCCGGTCGGAGATCTCACCCTTAGCCCCGGGGGACTTCGAGTGCCTGCTCGGGCAAGGTCTTTTCTACAGTATTTAGCGGAGGATTTGGTTGTTGTTTTGCGGAGGAGCTGGGCTTCTTTTGGTGACTGCGCAGTCCCTGAGAGAGAGGACGTAGTTCTTGGAGGTGGTGTTCTACTGCGGGGTTTTCTGCAGGAGATTCAGTGAGATACGGTGTGGAGGTTAGTCTTCATCAGTGGGAGAATTTCCGGGGAGTTTGTGGCCCGATTTTAGCATATATCATTTGGCATCTGTGCTGGGCCTGGAGGGACAGCGTTTTTCTTTGAGGAGGGTTTCTGAGGTGATTTTCGGAGGCCGACCATTTTCTATATGGTTTCTGGGTTTTGTCCGGGGAGGCGAGTTCAGGTGTTCTGCAGATTTTCAGCTCATTCCGGCAAGGGGATCAGCCCCAAGTTCCAGTCCATTCCAGCAGCAGCAGTTTACGACAGTTTCTTCCAGCAGCTGGGACGCAGTTTCTGTAGCAGCCATTTCCTGTTTTTTGAGAGGGCTCTTCACTTGCCTTGTGCAAGGATAGGTGCTATTATTCTGATTATCCATTGTATCTCATTATATTCTCAGATTAATAAAATGGCTTAGCATTCCCGGCATTTTTATGTGTATTTGCTTTATGTTCTATTTCCGGCATTTTTCTATATTGTTGTATGCTTGTATTGCTGTCTATTTCCCATTCGGGATATTACAATTTCATCCGAAGGTCAATTTTTTAATATTTTACCTTAAAACTCCCTCTCCCGCCGTCTTCCAAATGCTTCTCCACAATTTCGCCACCTGTCCTCCAGTCCTCCATTACGTCCGCCCACCCCATGCATGGATTTTCTTGATGTGCTTTTGTGTTTTGTAGGGTTTCAGGTGGTGAAAACCCCCACTGATTCACAGTCACTGTTCCAGTGACAGAGAGCGCAGAGAAGGCCATTGTTCGAGCCTGATATTGCAGAAAAATGTTTGGGAGGGATTTAACAGGAAATATCTCATCATTGTACGATGCACGACACTGTCAAACCTCCCCAGCACCATTAAAACTCGAAGTTTTCACAGTCAGAGACAGTAATGGAGCGGCAAAGAGTATCAGTGAAAGATCAGAGAATGGCTGAGGGTGCAGAAAACAATATGTATCAGTGTCAGCATTAGCAGAATGTTCCTACCTGTGAAAGGACGAAGTGCCCATATTGTTTCCATTCAATACCGTGTTCCTGAAGAGATTTCTACCCTGACAACAGTCCTAGGCTATCAGAAGCATTTGTTACACAATATGGCAGACCTGAACCCTCGATTTGCATTTTGTTCAGTTCACCAAAGTACTGCAGAGTGCTACAACAAGTACATCAAAGACATACCCAGAGTAAATTGCAGCCTGACGAAGGCCACTCTTTCATCCAAAGAGTACTGAAGATAAATGTCCAGAATTTAAAACAGAATGGGGTCTCTACCCTCTTCCTTCTTCTAAGTTTTAATGCTACATTCAGTTTTCCACCTACCTCCTCAGCCTCTTTTTATCTATAAAATTCATGAAGAAACTCATTGTAAAGGTTGTTGATGGGATATCTGAGAATTGCAAGCTGTTTCTTTTGAGACATAGTCTCTGTGTAAAGTTGTAAGATAGGCCGAGGAAGATGTTTTCAGACTGAATATCAAGCTGTTGGTAATGTTGTACATGACTGGTGTTGCTCTTTAATATGACAAGCACATTTCTTTGGATCCTGATTTAAAGCAGCGGTGATGTTTTTCTATCTCTGTATTTGTTTTACCTTGTAGTTCATTACATTTCATTTCTATTGGCTCGCATCAGAAATCTGGCATAGGATTTACCCTTGTTAGGTACCGTATGTTTCTGCTCTCCTTGCCTTCAATGTTTTCTGATGTATGTGTTATCTGAGGATTGTTTCAAGCTAATTTAACCAGTGTAGTGGTCAGAACATATGCTGCTAGTTGATGTATGAATTAATGTAACTGTTCTCAGATGTTCTTGTTAGGCTTTAATTAAATGAATTGGGATACCGGGAGTTTAGAACTTTTTCTATGTCTCACTAGAGTCCTTTCACTTGATTAAACCTTTCTAAGTTCCCTTAAGCTGGAGGCCGAAGCATTGAGAGTTCAAAGTCTCTCTTTGATCTCAGGTTTTCATCTTTGTGTTCTAAATCTTTAATGTTCCTTGTTTGAAGAGTTAACCTTTTAGGTTTGGATCACAGGTTGTCCAATGGCATGTCCTGTCCCTGGATCTGATTTCTGAAAGGTCACCTTGGAGGTTTCCTTGCCTTTCACCTTCTTTCCACCATTTCATGTCACACTATCATCTTTAAGATCCAATGCTTTAGATGACCAGCCCAACTGAAAGCCTGCATATTGAATAGCAAGTAATCCCTTTCCTGACTCCATTGCCCAATGGTCTTGAATGTTCTCTGAATTATCTCTCCTTTGCCTAAAACCCTCTTTGCTCAGTTTTGTCTTAAACTGAACACTTCTTTCCCGATTCCAAACAACCACACAAAGATCAAAAAAACAAACCCTGAGCCTATAACTAGCCTAACATCTTGACTTTAGAGCTTAAAAGACATAAAATCTCTATTGATATAGAGAGATCCCTCTCTGGACGCAGGAGGGCTAGATCCTGAGGTCTGAAAGTGGTTCTGATGTTGTCTCATCTTTTGGTCTTGCCAATCTGGCCAAAACATGGGAACCGCAACATAATGGCGACTCCGCTGGGGAAAAAATCTGAGAGTCTATAACTGATAACATTTGTCTGTCTCCCATTTGTCGTCACCAACATAATGGCGACTCCACTGGGGACAATCTGAGTATTTCCCATCTTACTACATCACAAGAGCCTAAGAAACCTACAATCTCTGGTCAGGTTGGCAGTTAAACACTCCTATTCACAAATCAACTTCTATACCACTTGTGTTTTCTCCCACACTCTTAGACAGAGTCTGGAAAGGGCCAGACAGCCTCCGGATCTCATCCTCTTTCAGAGGTGAAATATCTGGTAAATGCCCTCCCAGTCTATCTCTGGTTAGAGTTTGCTGTGTTTTAAGGATTCCCCTAAAAAGGACATTACAGAAACACTGTGGTGGACAGTATACCCTCTTGAAACATCCTAAACCTTCCACCTGGCGACTCCATAGTTCCTAAACGATTAAAAGACTCCACCGGTGATCGGTAGGCCTGCTGATTATCTTGGTTCACATAAGACTCCACAGGGAGACCAGAGCCCATTACAACATCAGCCATAATAGAAGTAACAAGTAGGGTTAAGCTGCTTTGTTGAAGAACAACATTCTGGCTTCAAGAACCATTCACGCAAGCGCTTATCCCAACCCAAACCCACATGGAATAGTTCATAACCCGTAGAACATCCTCAAGAAATCTCCTGCACCGAAAAGACCAACTATTTCCAGACACATCCATAGAGTTAACTCTGCACCAGAAGACTTTACCGCTCTATCAGACCCACTTTTTGACCTAGACCCTCAAAACAGTGTACCTAGAACTAGGTCATTCAGTGTCCTAGACCAGCCAGACCTTGAGCTTCCTGGTTCACCACCTCAAAGTGGTAAACGCATTAGGGATAAACAGACCCCCCCATCCACACTCCCTGATATTCACTTCATTAAAAAATTGGGACTCAATCATCCTAAATCAGCTCGACAGTTTTCTGCTGGCCCTAGTATCCCTGTCATCCATATACCAGCTGCTCAAGCCAACCCTTTACCTCACCAGAACATCATCATGGCAGCCTGGTATGCACCTCTGGTTTTACCCCAGCCTCTAGTGCCCCTACCCAATGATTATCAATCAAAGATCCCACACTTCACTGCAAAAGAGTCCACCACAGCTCAGCACTATGTAGATAGGATGGAGGATTCTTTTGACTACATGGAGATAGATGATGATATAGTCAAAATGAGAATATTTGCGTAGAGCTTAGGGGGTGATGTGAAAAATGGTTTAAAGGCCTACCTCTTAATAGTATCCAAGACCTTCCTGCTCTATATCAGACCTTCATAAACAAATGGGAAGTTAAGGCCAACCCTCTCCAAATCTTAGTAGAATACAAAAACCTTAAAAGAAACGTAGGAGAGAGCGTCCATGACTACTCTAAAAGGTTTAACAGCATTTATAACGCTCTCCCTCCACATATGAAACCTCCCCAAGGTATGGCTCTAGTGAAATATCCTGAAGGCTTTGATGCTGACATGGCCTACCAGCTTAGGGAGAGGGATTACAACACACTGGAAGATATGCAAAAAGGAGCAGTGAGTGTAGAGGCTAACCTGATTGAGAAGAAAGCAAGATTGAGAGCTGAGAAAAGGGTAACATATAGAGATGACATTGTAGCTTCCACATCTGACCCCAATTATGACCGTTTGTCTAAAAACATGGAAAAGCTACAACAAATGATGGAAAAAATGGTTGTCACAGTTAGTAACCAAAACAGAAATCAAAATCATAACCAGAACTTTAGAAGAAACAATACCACTTCCAACAGACAAAGAGAATCAGATCAGCAAGTTATTCCCCCATTCCAAGAGAACTTTCTTGAGGAAGATGAGGGAATCATAGAAGAGTCTAAGGGGAACACAATAAACATGTTTGAAGTAGAAAACTCAATCCACAATTGTTCCACAGAAGAAGATCAGCCCTCACCCTCATATTGGAATGAGGAAGGATTGGAATCTGAGGATTACAGACTTGGATTTGAAAATGCCATCATGCAGGTCAGAGAACAGTATGAACTTAGAAGCAAAAAGAGCCTAGACAATTCCAAACCCAAATCTTCTGAGATTACCATCAAGAAAAGGCCTGAGAAAACTTCTAAAGCAGCTGCTGAGAGTAACAAATCAGCAGTTGAGAGTTTTGGGAAGAACAAAGAAAAAGACAACCAAAACACTAATAGACAAAGTCAACCAACTAGCAGCACTAGCACTGCAGTTAGTGCTCCTGATAAAACAGTTCCTAAGCCTGTACGTAGTGAGAATCAGCCCACTGATTCTGCCACCAAAGTGGTGGCTAACAAAACAGAGTTGAACATTCCAAAGAGTCAGTCCACTTTCAATTTGGAGAGTGAGATTGCGAAAATCAAAATCTCTGTCCCACTCTCTGAACTGGCCACTCAGGATGTATATAAAGGCCAAATTTTGAAAGCTTTAAACCTAGGTGAAAACAGTGACACTGTAAATCTGAGAGATGATCAACCAGCCCTTCTGTTTAGTCCAAAGATAGAAGGAACGTTTCAGGAAGGGGTAGTACCCCCTTTTTATATCAGTCTCAATATCCACGACAAGATCCTTCACAACACAATGCGTGACTCTGGGGCATCACACAACTTGATGCCTAAGGTAGTTATGGAAAGATTAGGCCTAGAGATAACCTGTCCCTATAAAGACCTCTATTCATTTGACTCTAGTAGAGTAAAGTGTCTTGGCCTGATCAAAGATTTATGTGTGAACTTAACCCAGATTCCAGCCAAATGCATGGTCATGGATGTTGTAGTGGCAGATGTGCCACCTAAGTATGGCATGTTGCTGTCAAGGTCATGGGGAGCCAAGCTGCAAGGCACAATGCAGATGGATGGGGCCTATGCCACAATTCTTGTCTTCAGCCAACTTAGAAGACTGTATAGAGAGGCACAAATGAAATTCCTGATCAGTAGCCCTGAAAAGCCTGAAAATTCTCCTCTGTACTCTGTGGACACAGATCTTGACTCCTTCATCCTTTGCAATGATGAATCCTCAGAGGGGCCATAATTCAAAAACAGAGATACAAACAATGAAACAGAGCCCATAGACTTCAACATAATGGCTACTCTAGACTCGGAAGAAAACGATGTAGAAAACTTTGGACAGTGCATTGAAACAGAAACTCAGAGCAAGCAAGGAATAAAATGCAATCAACTGGTTAGTCACCCTTCACAAGCTCATACACCACACCAAGAACGAAACGATGTTATGCCCGAGAGCGAACCTTTATGGGAAATGAATTTCGATGGGTCATGCACCAAGAAAACTGCAGGAGCAGGAGTGTGGGTACATAACACAGAGAGTGACTACACAGAGAGCCATGCTTGTAATCTGCACTTCAAATGTATAAACAATATCGCGGAATATGAGGCTCTTATCTTAGGCTTGACTCTGTTGAAAAAATTAGGAGCCCATAGGATAGCCGTGCATGGAGACTCTGAGTTGATTATAAAACAAGTGAATTGTGAATACACAGCGAAACATCCTAGGCTGAGAGCATACAGGAATGACGCTATGGATCTATTGAAAACCTTTGTAGAATACGAACTGGTGTTTGTCCCTAGGAGTCAGAACGCAATTGCGAATGGATTAGCCTGCATGGCTAGTTCGTATCACAAGCCTCCCAGTGACCAACAAATCATCATTCAGACCAAATTCAGACCTGCAGTGCCGGACAACGAAAAATATTGGCAGGTCTTTGAGGGCGACAAACAGATTGAGGATTTCTTGATAGGTAGGAACGAGTTTGAATTTTCCGATTCAGACTCTAAATCTGACGATGGCTGCCTGAGTGAAGAGCCCTTAGATGAGGAAGAAACACCCTGCAACATAGAAATAAACACTTTGAACGAACAGGTTGGAAATCCAAATGAAAAATGTGAAAACGCAGATAGCAAGGAAGTAGAGGTGCTGCAGGCCAAAGATAAGAACATACCTCGAGGTCTGGCACCTTTAGAAGACCTTTTTGACTTCGATGATGTAGCAAAAAAGCCCACTTTAGAACACGCAGACGCTGATGTCGAGGAATGCAACATAGGCACTGAAGATCAGCCCAAGATGATTAAATTGGCTAAGTCCCTACTTGCAAACAAGAAAAAGAAATACATTGACTTGTTCAAGGAATTCATTGATGTGTTTTCCTGGAGCTATGAGGACTTAAAGGCCTATGACAAAAACATTATACAACACAAAATACCTCTAAAAGAAAATCAGAAGCCCTTTAGACAAAAACTTTGCAAAATAAACCCAAAACAATTGCCTGCAGTTGAAAAGGAGATAAAAAAGATGTACGAGGCAGGGATAATAGTTCCTGTGAGGTTCTCTGATTAGGTCTCAAACCTAGTCGTTGTGAGAAAGAAAACAAGAGAGATCAGACTGTGCATAGATTTCAGGAACCTTAACAGAGCCTCACTCAAAGACAATTACCCTTTGCCAAAAATGGAACACATTCTTCAAAGGGTAGTAGGCTCAAAAAGGATCTCCCTGTTAGATGGTTTTTCAGGTTACAACCAAGTTTTAGTACTCCCAGAAGACCAACTTAGGACAACTTTTACCACTCCATGGGGCACTTTTATGTATGTAAAAATGCCCTTTGGACTGATGAACGCTGGTGCCACCTTCCAACGAGCAATGGACATAGCCTTTTCAGATGAAATAGGGCACTTCATTGTCATCTATCTGGATGACACAACAGTCTATTCCAAGACCGATGAAGAACACCTAAAACATCTGAGGAGAGTGTTTGAAAAATGCAGAAGGTTCGGTCTGTCATTGAATCCTAAAAAGACTGTATTTGGGTTGCAAGAAGGTAAGCTTCTTGGCCACATTATATCTGAGAAGGGGATTAGGATAGACTCCCAGAGAGTTTAGGGAATACTACAAATCACACACCTGAGAAACATCAAAGAGTTACAGTCCTTTATTGGGAAAATCAACTTCCTAAGGAGGTTTATTCCCAACTTAGCTGAACACCTCAAGAATATGACTAATATGATGAAAAAGGGTGTAGGGGTTAAGTGGACTGTTGAGGCTAAAAAATGTTTCGAATCTGTTAAACTTGCACTCACCCGGGCTCCTGTCCTAATGAGCCCAGATTTCTCAAAGGATTTCCTGATGTTTTCATTTGCCTCCGAGCATATAGTGGCTGCAGTTTTACTGCAGAAAAATCCAGAGGGAATGGAACAGCCCATTGCTTTCTTCAGCAAAGCTCTAAGAGATGCACTCTTGAAATATAACATAATGGAAAAACAGGCCTATGCCTTGGTAAAGGCCTTGAAAGACTTTAGGGTGTACATACTGCATTCCCACACCATAGCCTACGTGCCAAACATAGTGGTTAAAGACATCTTGTCCCAAGATCTGGATGGAAAGAGGGGCAAATGGATTGTTGTGATCCTAGAGTATGACCTTGAGATAAAACCCACAAAACTGATCAAAGGTCAGGGCTTAACCCAACTAATGGCTGAATCAAATTTACGAGCCCTTGACATAAACATGGTAAATGCCTTGGATGAGTAGGAGGGATTTCCTGACCCCACTGTTGAGGAGAAGTTTCAGAGCTCTCCTTGGTATTCTAACATTCTGTACGTGCTTACAAACCTCAATGCCCCTCCTGAACTGTCAAAGGCCAAGGCTAGATTCCTAAGGCTAAAAGCCAGAAACTATTGCATACTTAATAAATGCTTATACTGGAAACATACAAATGGCCTATTGCTTAAATGTTTGCCTAAAACTGAAGCAGAGAGAATTAAACAAGAGTTCCATGCAGGAGAGTGTGGAGGCCACCTGAACTGGAAAGCCACTGCTAACAAAATACTCAGAGCTGGCTATTATTGGCCTACACTCTTCAATGACATCCATAATATGATAATTGCCTGCCATAAATGCCAGATTTTTGAAGGCAAAAGAAAGCTCTTACCTCTCCCTTTACAACCCATCACTGTTGAAGGTCTCTTTTTGCAATGGGGCCTAGATTTCATAGGAGAAATACACCCTGCTTCTTCTGCACAATACAAGTGGATCTTGACAGCCACAGATTACTTCACTAAGTGGATAGAGGCCATACCTACTAGGAATGCCACAGATTCAGTGATTATTAGGTTCCTAGAAGGCCATATCCTCTCTCGGTTTGGTTGCCCAAGAAAAATAATCGCTGATAACGCTGCTGCTTTTGGATCTAAGAAAATGGTTGATTTTTGTCATAGGTATCAAATAGCACTCGGTCATTCAACTGCTTATTACCCACAAGGTAATGGGTTAGCTGAATCATCAAACAAGAGCTTGGTGACCATCATTAAAAAACTGCTTGAAGAGAATAAGAAGTCATGGCATAACAAGTTAGTGCATGCTTTGTGGGCTGACAGGCTTACAACAAAGAAATCCATTGGCATGTCACCATATCAGCTTGTCTATGGAACATAAGCAGTATTTCCTACCAGCCTTGGGGTACCAGTGATTAAACTTGTCCAAGAAATTCAGACAGAAGAAGACAATATGGTGAGGAGGATAAACCAAACAATTCATCTCCAGCAAACAAGGGAAGAGGTCTATAACAGAGCTATCAAAGTTTAGGAAAACATAAAGAAGCTGTTTGACAAAAGAACAAAAGCATGTGACTTCAAAATTGGAGATAAAGTTCTGAAGTGGGACTCAAGGAGAGAGGACAAAGGAAAGCACGGCAAGTTTGACAGTTTGTGGCAGGGTCCATACATCATCCAGGCCACTGTGGGCCCAAATGCCTTTTTTCTACAAGAACTAGATGGTACAGAGCTGCTTGGGGGTCCTGTCAATGGTAGGATGCTCAAACACTACTTCTGCTGATTTCCAATTTCCAGTTTCCATTTCCATTGTAAATACCATTGTTGTGTTATGTTTTCAAGAAAAAAAAGAGAAAATGTTTCAAAAAACAGAGAGAAAGGGGAGGTTCAGACATGCTCAAAACATGAACCTCTGAAGTGCAAAGGATTGGCTCTAATATGATCAAAACCTGAGCAAAGGAAGTAAAACAGCTAGTTCTAACATGCTTAAAATCCGAACCAGGAAGCAAAGAAGAAAAGTATCAGCTCTAACATGACCAAAACCAGAGCTGAAATGAGGAAGAGAAAGTGACTCTAACAAGCCCAAAACTTGAGTCACAAAGAAAAGAAGGATGCTTCAAAACTTCTGATTTCAAGCCTTCAAAGATTTTGTGTTCAGTTTTCTGCAAGTTTCTGTCCATGTGCAACTGCCTTTATGCCTTTGATCCACAGCGAACTAGACTGTCTAATCCTAGTTTGACTGTTTTTAAATTTCTGTTGTAGAATGTAGAGAAGAAATCTGCTGGACAGTTTAATCCCAGCAGGTGTTAGATTAGGTAGAGAAACATATGAGGCCAACAGTTTAATCTGGTCTCGTGGAGTAATAAGGTTAGAAATAGAATAGGTTTATTTTCTTGTTTGTAAAAAATAAATGATGTAAAGGGTCTGCTAGTCCAAATGCACCCTGGAAGAGAAAGTGTTAGGAAATAGTCTGGGTAGGTAGTTGTTGGGGAGAATTTTTCTGCTGATGAGATGTCTTCATGATTTGTGGCAGCTGAAAATCAAAGAAGGAACATGGCTCAAAGATCAGGCATCTGGCCTACCTCAAAGATCATTTCTGGATTCTTGACTCCTTCAAGAAGAAGCCATCCCCATGTGGAGCCACTGTTAGCCCCCTATAAATTCCTTGGCAAGCAAGCAGGGGGCTAAATTGTTTGAGTCTTTAAGGAATGCATTTTTCCTGAAAACACATCATCCTTGAAAGCCTCTCCATACCCTCTGCCCTTTGGTAAAATTCCACTGCTGTTTCCAAGCCTCTCTGTTGTGAAAAGAGTGTCCAAAGGCCTTTCCCCTTATTTCATCTTCACTTAGCCCCTGTTTCCCTCTCTTTTTCCCTCCCTTTGTTCCTCTAAATTATCCCAAAATTCCCCTTTAAATCCTACACACACCCCTCGTTTGGTTTAATTTCCCCTTTTTTTCCCCTATCGTTAACCCTTTCTGGCCTCAACTTGCATTAAAAAAGGGGCCGAAACCCATATTTTGACATATATCAGAGCCTAGCCCCCTTGGCCAGCGCCCAAAGCCATTTCCCCCACGTAACCAGATGCCAAGGCGAAAAGCGCTTAGCGCGATTGGATATCAGGAGTGCTATTAACTGTCGATCTGTACAGATCGGACAGTCTTCGCAAACTCCATAGCGTCTGTGGCCCACCTCTTTCACTGCTCCGATCACATATCCACCGTCCATATGATCCGCAAATCAACGGCCTGCATTTCATCTGCCCTGGTGGTCCCTGCGCCGCGCCCTATTGCAAATCGCCGGTTTCTATCGCACCGCTTTTGGAGGGCGGGCTGTATTTTTCGTTTGGCAGCGATTCCACTCACCGGCCGACACGTGGCTGCATGCACTATTTAAAAACCGCCCCCATCGCGCATTAACGTTCGACTGTGGACCCGGCGCGATATGCGCGTACACCGTCAGATCTGAAGCTGTCCATCCAACGGTGATCGCACCATGAAGATGCTCGGGAGTTAGCTCAAGGCAAAGGGGACCCCTAGCCCACCGTCTGTCGCCCTCCGATGCGTTCTCAACCGTCGATCTCCTCCGGAGATCGGACGGTCCAGATTAACTACATGCCCTGCCATTGACCCGGTCCCGCCACATCACCATTCCACGTGTTTTCATCGCATTCTCGTCCATTTGCTATATATTTTATCCGAAGGTCAATTTTTTAATATTTTACCTTAAAACTCCCTCTCCCACCGTCTTCCAAATGCATCTCCACAATTCCGTCACCTGTCCTCCAGTCCTCCATTACGTCCGCCCACCCCATGCATGGATTTTCTTGATGTGTTTTCGTGTTTTGCAGGGTTTCATGTGGTGAAAACCCCCACTGATTCACAGTCACTGTTCCAGTGACATAGAGTGCAGAGAAGGCCATTGTTCAAGCCTGATATTGCAGAAAAATGTTTGGGAGGGATTTAACAGGAAAGATCTCATCATTGTATGATGCACGACACTGTCAAACCTCCCCAGCACCATTAAAACTCGAAGTTTTCACAGTCAGCGACAGTAATGGAGCGACAAAGAGTATCAGTGAAAGATCAAAGAATGGCTGAGGGTGCAGAAAACAATATGTATCAGTGTCACCATCAGCAAAATGTTCCTACCTGTGAAAGGACGAAGTGCCCATACTGTTTCCATTCAATACCGTGTTCTTGAAGAGATTTCTACCCTGACAATAGTCTTAGGCTATCAGAAGCATTTGTTACACAATATGGCAGACCTGAACCCTCGATCTGCATTTTGTTCAGTTCACCAAAGTACTGCAGAGCGCTACAGCAAGTACATCAAAGACATACCCGGAGTAAATTGCAGCCTGATGAAGGCCACTCTTTCATCCAAAGAGTACTGAAGATAAATGTCCAGAATTTAAAACAGAATGGGGTCTCGGCCCTCTTCCTTCTTCTGAGTTTTAATGCTACATTTAGTTTTCCACCTACCTCCTCAGCCTCTTTTCAGCTATAAAATTCATGAAGAAACTCATTGTAAAGGTTGTTGATCAGATATCTGAGAATTGCAAGTTGTTTCTTTTGAGACATAGTCTCTGTGTAAAGTTGTAAGATACGCTGAGGAAGATGTTTTCAGACTGAATATCAAGCTGCTGGTAATGTTGTACATGACTGGTGTTGCTCTTTAATATGACAAACACGTTTCTTTGGATCCTGATTTAAAGTGACAAAAGTAGATAAAGTTTTTCTCTCTTCAGAGTTGTTTTACCTTAGGTTCATTGTATTTCGCTGTCTACTACTGTGATCAAATCTGGCATAGGATTTACCCTTGTTAGGTACCCTATGTTTCTGCTCTCCTTGCCTTCAATGTTTTCTGCTGTATGTGTTATCTAAGGATTGTTTCAAGCTAATTTAACCAGTGTAGTGGTCAAAACATATGCTGCTAGCTGATGTATGAATTAATGTAACTGTTCTTAGATGTTCTTGTTAGGCTTTAATTAAATGAATTGGGATACCGGGAGTTTAGAACTTTTTCTATGTCTCACTAGAGTCCTTTCACTTGATTAAACCTTTCTAAGTTCCCTTAAGCTGGAGGCCGAAGCATTGAGAGTTCAAAGTCTCTCTCTGATCTCAGGTTTTCATCTTTGTGTTCTAAATCTTTAATGTTCCTTGTCTAAAGAGTTAACCTTTTAAGTTTGGATCACAGGTTGTCCAATGGCATGTCTTGTCCCTGGATCTGATTTTTGAAAGGTCACCTTGGAGGTTTCCTTGCCTTTCACCTTCTTTCCACCATTTCATGTCACACTATCATCTTTAAGATCCAATGCTTTAGATGACTAGCCCAACTGAAAGCCTGCATATTGAATAGCAAGTAAACCCTTTCCTGACTCCATTGCCCAATGGTATTGAATGTTCTCTGAATTATCTCTCCTTTGCCTAAAACCCTCTTTGCTCAGTTTTGTCTTAAACTGAACCCTTCTTTCCTAATTCCCAACAACCACACAAAGATCAAA
>CM076570.1:270875764-271062284 GCA_034641835.2 Pinus albicaulis | reverse complement strand
CTCTTCCTGCTGGAACAGCGTCCTCACTCCCAGACTGATCTGCGTCCTTCCTCCTCTTGGTACAGCGTTTTCCCTGCTCAGATCTGGACTGCGTCCTCCCTGGAACAGCGTCCTCACTCTCCAAGGCTGATCAGCGTCCTTCTTCTCCTGGAACAGCGTCCTCTTCTTCTCAGATCTGCGCAGCCACAAGAGGCTTCTTCCTCTCCAATTCTCCTGCTGAAGATGCTACCAAGTCCCACTGAAACTGAAGGGTGTTACTCATAAAATAACCTTACTAGGGCGGGCACTCGAAGTCCCCCGAAGCTAAGGGTGAAACCAGAAATAACCTTACCAGGGC
Organism: Pinus albicaulis; assembly: GCA_034641835.2. Lineage (NCBI taxonomy): Eukaryota > Viridiplantae > Streptophyta > Pinopsida > Pinales > Pinaceae > Pinus > Pinus albicaulis. The sequence goes on along the minus strand of CM076570.1, from coordinate 271,061,947 downwards.
AGGCACTCGAAGTCCCCCGAGGCTAAGGGTGAGATCTCCGACCGTAGACACTCGGTTGCACTAAACAGTGCTGCAGACCGACTAAACAACCGGCGTGCTGAAGCAGACAGAAGTCTAGCTCTCAATATCAATATAAAATCATGCATACCAAATGAAGTGGAAACCCTCCTTTTATAATGCTAAACTCCCTCCAAAACTTTAACTGCGTCCTTCACCTTGCAGTTACCCTTGGGTCAGCGTGAGGCCTCCCATCATATACGTGTGGACCCCCAAGGCCCCTCTTTAAGTTATAACGTTAATCAACTAGGAAAACACTTTATTTTATAAAGTGAGGTGACTAAAGTGAGGTGGCCCCTCTTATTTCTCACTTTATTTATTATTTCTAACTAAAGCGGCAAAATTAAACAAAAATGAAATATTCCAATTAGCAAGGCTAATTGGGAATATTACATAAATTGACCGCCATACTCTCTTTGACCACTGAAAGCCACTTCTCAACATCCCATCCAGTAGATCTCTTTTTCGTTCCAATGAGCTATTACACTGAGGTGTTCCATCAATTAATCCTCTCGGAATGCCACCTCGAGCATAATTAATTAAGTTATGCCCCATAATAATGCAATTGTTTGAAAGTTGTCGGAATGCAACGGAACGTAAGGCAAATTGTACGATTGATGGATTATGCGATGTGAATGTCATTAGATCCCATAAAAATTCCTCAAAACTCCCTCGAGACTCCTGATGACATAAACCTTCTCCCATGGTCTAGCCATCTAGTGCCCTGGAAATCTACCGTGGTTGTACTATGGAAGAAAATAAAAATGGGGATATGACAACCGAGTCTCTTCCTTTTATAGCCATCCATGTGGTCGAATTGGACCTCTTCTAGGCCGACTTCTCTTGGCAGGGATGACATGGCCTTGGGGGTCAAAATGACTCTTCTAAACTCAAAAATAATATTTTTCTTTTGATACAAAATATTCCAAATGGAACTTTGACACATAACAAATTTTCTTCTTGACTCAATAAACCCTAGATTCTAGAAGCATGAAGAACATGCTTGACTAGAAAAATAATAATAGTAATAAATTTTTTTTTTCTTCTTTTTTCTTTTAACAAGAAATATATATTGATACAAGTACAAAGATAATTATGAAGACCGAACCTAGTTACATTTCCAACAAAGTGCAGATTTGATTTTCAGCTGCACTTCCTTCTTGAGTGGGTAACTTCCAATGCTTGTTTTTTATTTTGATTTGACATAACATAGTGATACAAATTTTAAGTGATTTAACACACTCACACACGCACATAGAGGAAAAGAGAGCATATTTAATGTTGTAAATCTACTGTAATTAATGTGATTTCAGATATGGTTTATTCTTGGAAAAGTGCGCCCCTAGGGCTGGAACTTGTTGGCATATGTTTGGTATCTTTTCTTTTGGGATTCTTAGTGTGTTGGGTTGAAGTGAAATAAAATATTTTCCTTTGTTTGCTTCTGTGAATTTACATTTCAGATCATCTCTAAGGGTTTGCATTTAGGAAACCTCCTTGTGAGATGAAATTTTTGAATTTTCCTTAAAAGTCATAAAACATAAAATTGTTCAGTACAATCAAAAGGTTGAAATTTCACTCTATCCATAGTAAGTTAAATTAAATGGATTCTAAATTGATTTACTCTTTATTTATTTTTAATTTTTTGAAATGCTTCAGTCAAGGACAAGGATTGCATCTATGGACTTGTGAAGGCAAGTCTTAGGCTAAGTAACCATGACAAGGGGGATCCCGTTCTTCCCAAGTTGCCTAGGTTTGAAATCCAACTGTGAAAATTTCAAGTCCTAGATCTGGAATCCTACTGCAACAAACTGAATTACTTCTCCTACTTGTAAATTACATTAACAAGTTATTTTGCAGATTACTTATGAAAACATTGAAGCAATTACTGAAGCAACCTTCACTTAATTAATTTAGATGTGGAAACAGGGAACTAAGCAAAAGAAATAACACACACAGGACATCATTATTTTTGGACAAATGTCCCCAGAAAAACCCAATGTGGGAAAACCGGTGCCGCTGATCTGAGGGTTTTATTATTAAGCATAAGTTATATCTGAATACATCTCTAATTGTATCACCGGAAAAACCAGTTACAAAGAATATTGACAGAGAAAAATAGTGAGTTTACCTCATTCTACAAGTCTCGGCTGATCCGGTAGCTAAAATGATGAAACCCCAGCACCCTCTGCGCTACCTTTTGGGTGTATTTTGCAAATGACCCTCAATCCTTCCTTTATAGTCTTCTCGTTGAGACTTCAACAACGGAGATTATATCTCCAATCAACGACTAAGATCACATTTAGACTTGATCTGCTTTTTCTAGAAGTTTCACCCACAGTTCAAATTAATACCCATTAATTATTTTAATTTCCTAAGTTAGACTTAGGGTCCTCATTAAAAACAATTAATTTATCAAATAAAATTGTTTCTAGGTGGAATTTCCCAAAACAATTTTTGGGTTATCTGTAATGCATGTGTCTAAGTCTCTCCACAAAATTTGAGACTTAGAACACATCCGATGCTACCAGAAATAAACACTTCCTCTTAGCGAGGAATGTGCTCTAGCAACTATGCCCTGCTGCACACTACTCTGATTTTGAAGCATCTCCCTCTGCACTGCTGATGTTTGACATGTTGTCCACCAACAATTGCGTTGTTGCTGCATTTGTACTGCTTCTAACCCTGCCACGATCAACACTGCATTTGTACTGCAACTCCCTCTCAAATGATGCATTTGCTGCTAGCACTACCACTGCTAACTCTGCACTTCAACTCAGCTGCTGAGAGAAGCAACTGAAAAACATTCAACTATTATGAACAAGTGTTCAGGATGCATCTTGATGTTGAAACTCTGAGTACTGCTAGTCCTACGTTGTCTCTCTGAGACACTGCGCTGTCGCTGCTCTACACTGCGTCCCTCTGTGTTGTTGCAACTCTACTCTCCGCTGCTCAGATTTGGCACTGCTAACAACTGCATCTTTCGTTTCTGTACTCCTCTGCACCGACTGAAAACTCCTCTAGCCTGCTACTGTTGATCTTGGGCACCTGTAGCAAGGTCATGATCCAAGAGGTGAACTCCTCAAGGATCCTACCCAACTGAAGTTCTTGCGAATTTACAATTTGATGTCACCCCATCTCCCTCCTAGAGATGCATGGGCACTCATGGCATACTCATCCTCCTCGATCTTCGCGGTCGCAAACTTCGGATCGTGCTTCTCGTCCTTGTCCTTTTCCTTCAAAGTACACTGGGTAGCATAGTGACCAAGTTCACGACACCTGAAGCACTTAATCTTCGAGACGTCTTTCTTACGTCTCCGCTGCTCCTGCTGCCCTTTGGATGCAAGGGTTGCATTTTCTTCCTCCTTCTGATTCATCTTCGATCCACTTTCCACTGTTGCCGTCAAGTTTACGCTTGACTAGGTCTCTCCTTAGCTCCTCTTGCTGAAGAGCAGCCCACATCTCTTCCCAGCCCGACAAGGTTGCTCTCCGCAGGATGCTCTAGACGAACACCTGCCATTATTCAGAGATTGCATTAAGAGCCAGTCTCACCATTGTTATAGGAGAAGGGGTGGCCCCCACTACTTCTAGTTGATCATGGATTTCTTGAAGTTTCGACAGGAACAACACAATACGCTCCCCTTTCTGCATCTACATCATCCTCAGTTTCTGCTCTAAGTACATCTTCCGCTGTTTGGAAGAGCTTTCATATAGTGCTGCCAAGGCTTGCCACATCCGCCTAGCTATGTCCTTTCCAACTATATGGGACACAATGTGATGTTTGCCTCCATCACAGAGCAGACTTTTAGCCTTCGCCATATTAGCTGTTTACTTCTTCAGCGGATTTGGATTTGCAGAGACAACTACCGTACTCGTCACGAAAAGCTTGAGATCGTACTCATCTAGAAGGCATGTGATTCTTGCCTTCTAGATCACGTAGTTGGAGGCTCCCTCCAACTAGTCGTGATCTCTAAGCCCATGAGCTTCCATGGCCGTCTAGAAAATATCGAATTTTCTCCTCTTCTTCCCCCTCTGCGCAACATTGGACATGCTTACACACTCCTAGAGTTTGTAGATTTGTTGCACGGATCTACTGCTTAGATCTTGGAAAAATGAAATTCCCTGGCTAGGAACTTCTTGAGGAAGAAAATTCCCTCACTGTGTTGCTTCTTCCTTTTCCAACGACTTTCCGCCCAGAAAAACAAAATCTGCTTACAGAAACTGCATCCCACCAGCTCTACGTTGCTCCCTCTACCTTGGAAAAATTTCAATTTGGAAGCCCTTTCTCTCTGTCGACTCACTTAGAGAGAGACTTTTCCGAAAATTTCAACCCTTCTGGCTTGGACTACGTGATCCCTCTGGGGATTCGAATTGCTGCTTTCTACATCTCTTCGACCACCGTCTCAGTGCTGGATCTGCTCTTCCTATTCTACAATCAACGCTTTGATACCATGTGAAAATTCCAAGTCCTAGATTTGGAATCCTACTGCAACAAATTGAATTACTTCTCCTACTTGTAAATTACATTAACAAGTTATTTTTCAGATTACTTCTGAAAACATTGAAGCAATTACTGAAGCATCCTTCACTTAATTAATTTAGATATTTAGATGTAGAAACAAGAAACTGAGCAAAAGAAATAACACACATAGCACACCGTTATTTTTGGATGTATGTCCCCAGAAAAACCCAATGCGGGAAAACCGGTGCAACAAATTTGAGGGTTTTATTATTAAGTAGCAGTTATATTTGAATACATCTTTGATTGTCTCACCAGACAAATTAGTTATAGAGAATACTGACAGAGAAAAATAGTGAGTTTACCTCACTCTACAAGTCCTGGCTGATCCAGTAGCTGAAATGACAAAACCCCAGCACCCTCTGCGCAGTAGCTGTTTAGGCTTGCATGGGGACTTCTGAAGGATTGCGTCACCCCTTCTGCGTGATCTTTCAGCTCTCAGGAAACTCGGTCCATCCCTCTCGGCTCAAAATCTCGATTTCCCAGCTGAATTCGGATTGAAACTCGGAAATGTTGCGCTGCATCTGCGTGGCGTCACCCTCTCTGGGCACTGCGCTGTTGCCTCTGCATCTTTATCTGCCTCTCTGCTGATGATCCTTGGTCCCGAAGAAGATCCTCCTGCCAAAACTATCTCTACCCCTCAATTGCGCTGAAGAATCACTTAGATTTGGTTTTCCTCTTGAGCACTGCTCCCTTCAGAAAATTCAATCACTTGATCCTTTTGGTGTATTTTACAAATGACTCTCAAGCCTTCCTTTATAGTCTTCTCATTGAGACTTCAACGACCGAGATTAGATCTCCAATCAATGGCTAAGATTACATTTAGAGTTGATACGCTTTTTCTAGACGCTACATTTTAAATTAATACCCATTAATTATTTTAATTTCCTAAGTTAGACTTGGGGTCCTCATTAAAAATAATTAATTTATCAAATAAAACTGTTTCTCGGTGGAATTTCCCAAAACAATTTATGGGTTATCTGTAATGCATGTGTCTAATTCTCTCCACAAATTTGAGACTTAGAGCACATCTGATGCTACCACAAATCAACACCAACCCCATCCACATGAAAAATCTCCTTGTGGAAGAAAATCAATCCATGAGGGTAATCATATCATCAGTGGGAGTCGAAAGTGGGTGGGAAGGCTTACAACACTTTTCTTTGACCAGCTAGGCTAGACCCCATTGACAATTAAACTTTGATTTTTGAAGTTAATATTTTATGAGATTGTTCTAAATCTATAATTTTCAATTAACTATATACTAATTATTATTTTTTGTATGAATTAATGAAGACTTCTCGCCCTCCACTTCCATAACATAATTTTATCTTTTAGTGTAACAAACAGATTGTACATACTTTGTGACCTTGGTTGTTTGTTCCCTTTACTATAAGAACATAATTTTCAAAGTTATGTAAACTTTCACAAGTCCAATTTTTTTGTTATGCTTCCACTAAGGGGATTAAACACCATTTAGACTTCTAATGAAAAAGTTCTGTTAAATGCTATATTCATTGAGTTAGAGACATTGATGTGTTTTTAATGTCTAAGGTTTTCTAGCTTGTTCAATGCCCTCATGGTGAGTCTTGGGATCAACAAGGGTAGCTCATTCATAATATGGTCTAGAGTGCAATGTTAAAATTTGGGTACCAAAAGACAAGTGGTTCCCTAAGGCTTTGATCTTTAGCCTAGGGAAAATTGTCTAAATGTATTTAACTTTTTCTCCTAAAGTGACTTTATAAGTGGTAAAGTCAAATCTAATTTAAAAGTGACTTTATAAGTGATAAACTTACTAAGTCTAATTTTAAAGTGACTTTAATAAAGTTAATGTGAAATTAGAAAGTGAAAAGTGAATTTGGAAATAGAAGGCTAAGAGGGTCTTTATTAAAGTGGGGTGAATTAAAAAATAGAAAGTGAGATTTAGATGCACATTTAATCTCAGCCCTAGATCTAAAGCTATCTCAATTATTAGATTTAGGGATTCTCCAAAAGTCACTTAGGGTTAGGTTAAAAGAGGAAAAGAAGAGAAAAGATCATTCATTATTTCATGAGCAGATTGAGAGAGGAGGCGAAGAAAGCAAGGAGATATTTCTGAGCAGAGAAGGAGGAAGAACAGTACCTTGGAACGCATATCGAGGCAGCTAGATTTCAACAAATTTGTATAGCAAGCAGCAACACGAAGTTCAAGGCAAGTGGCATGAATTTTGAGGAGGTGAAAACAACATTTATTGCAGCACAAATTTCGAGGTCCATACAACAATTAAGGAGGCACGAAAATCGAGGTCCATACAGCAGCAAAACAATTTTGTTTTTGGAGTACGTACATCAGCTTAGAAGCACGCAAAACGAGGTTCGTATATCAGTCGTACAACACAGATTTTGAGGCATCTTTGGCACAATTTTCAAGGGAGGCCGTACAGCTATTCCGACACTGTTTTCGGTGTTGTCTGTATAACATTTAAGGTTGTACCTTTTGCTGTAATTTTTCTGTTTGCATTTAGCACAAAAATCGAGGTGGAGTTTATGCACGGTTTTCGAGATAAGTAAAAATACTGGGTGCTGGAATTTTTATTGTACTTTTCATTTCTTTGTAAAAGCAATATTAAAAAATAAAGAGGAGCTTTCGAATTGGTTTTCCCCAAGAGTTGTAGGGGGAATTTCCAGGGTCATATTGACAAAAAATCAGCGTGTCATTTTCTGTGTGTGGCTGAAATTATTTCTAAGTTTTATTTCTGCATTTTTCAGTACTTTGAAATTTTCAGAATTTGTGTTTTGTAATATTTCTAATTAGCACCGCTAATTGGAATATTTGATTTTTGTACAGTTTTGCCGACTATAGTTTATTAAAATAAAAGTGAGAAAGGGGGTCTAACTCACTTAAATAAAATAAAGTGTTTCCCTAGTAGGTGCAACGTTATAACTTAAGGGGGAGCCTTGGGGGTCCACACCACGTATGAGGGGAGGCTCACGTAGACTCTAGGAGCTTCTGCGCAGTCTTATGAGGAGCACGTGGGAGAGAGAGGGACCACGTTAGGGTTTTTGAGGAGGGCCAGCGTTATAAAAGGTGGGAGAGCCATCTCATTTGGCATTCTTGTTGTTGATGATATTTGAGCTAGACTTTTGTCTTCTTGAGCACGCTGGCTGTTTAGCTTGTCTGCAGCACTGTTTAGTGCGTTGAGTGTCTCCGGTCGGAGATCTCGCCCTTAGCCCCGGGGGACTTCGAGTGCCTGCTCGGGCAAGGTTTTTCCTTCAGTCTTTTATGGGAGATTTGGTTGTTTGTTTTGCGGAGGAGCTGGGCTTCTTTTGGTGACTGCGCAGTCCCTGGGAGAGAGGACGCAGTTCTTGTTGGAGGTGTTCTGGTGCGGGGTTTTCTGCAGGAGTTTCAGTGAGATCCGGTGTGGAGGCTTAGTCTTTACCAGTTGGAGATTTTCCGGGGAGTTTGTGGCTCTGTTTCAGCATCTATCATTTGGCATCTGCGCTGGGCCTGGAGGGACAGCGTAATTCCTTGAGGAGGGTTTCCTTGGTGATTTTCGGAGGTGGTCCATTTTTGTTATGGTTTCTGGGTTTGGTCCGGGTTGGTGAGTACAGGTGATTTGCAGATTTTCAGCCCATTCCGACAAGGGGATCAACCCCTAGTTTCAGTTCATTCCCGCAGCAGCAGCAGTTTACGGCAGTTTCCTAGCAGCTGGGACGCAGTTTCTTGTGGCAGCCATTTCCTATCTTTCTGAGAGAGTTCTTCACTTGCCTTGAGCAAGAATAGGTGCTATCATTCTAATTATCCATTGTATTTCATTATATTCTCAGATTAATAAAATGGCTTAGCATTCCCGGCATTTTTATGAGTATTTACTTTATGTTCTATTTCTGGCATTTTCCATATTGTCGTATGCTTGTATTGCTGTCTATTTCCCTTTTGGGATATTACAGTGGTATCAGAGCATAGATCTGGCTCAGCCTGTGGAGCTAGCAGTCTATGAGGCCGAGGGATAGACCCCACATCTGTTATCGGGGTAAGAGATACAGAGACGTTGAGCGTAGGTTGGAGAACACCTATGGAGAGGGGGACTGTGTTCGAGTGGTGGACACAGATCAGGAGCAGCCTGTGACAGATACAGATCAGGAGCAGCCTGTGACAGATACAGAGCAGGAGCAGCCTGTGGTGGACGCAGAGCAGCAGGATCCTATGGCAGACGAGGAGGATGCGAGGAGATATAGGGATACGCTCCTCCAAACAATGCAGGATCTGTCGAGACAGATGGAGACGGTGGGACAGAGACTCACTGCGCTGGAGGTTAGGCAGCGGGAAACCCCAAGGGGTTTCCAGATTGGTGAGGGATCGGGCACATCCCACCATATGCCGGAGCGTGAGGCTATCCCCATTATGGCATCGCATGCACCCACGCGATCCACTATGCCCACGTTCCTAGCGGAGGACACAGGGGCAGGGGCACAGCAGGAGCCAGAGCCTGAGCCTGGCCAGATGGGCGCCTATATTGCAGAATACCGGGCATACGGGCCGGAGATCAGAGATCTTATCTCATTCAGAGACTTTGTTCAGCTCCAGCGTGACAGTAGACCCCGTGATCATCACAGAGGGCACAGGCATCATCATGATGACCACCGTGCAGCTAGCAGATTCCATTTGCCCACGTTTGATGGCTCATCAAACAGTTCGGCAAAGTCTTGGGTAGAAAAGCTGGACATCTATTTCTAGCTTAATCAGGTGTCGCAGTCAGAGGCCATTAAGGTGGCAACATTACATTTGGATGGTGAGGCCCAGGACTGGTGGTTTCATGGGATGACGACACTCGGGCATTCTACAGTGACGACATATGCCGAGTTTACCAGGAGGGTGATAGAGCGTTTGACCGAAGGGATCCGGAGCAGCACTTTGTTGAGCTGACGAAGCTCAAGCAGATTGGGAGTCCAGAGACTTACATTTCGGATTTCTTGAGGGTTTCAGTGATGGTGCCAGATCTATCCACAGCTCGGATGATCTACATGTTTGTGGAGGGATTAGCAGAGCCACTTTGTGGCCTAGTTAGGTCGACTAGACCGACTACACTTCAGGATGCCATCAGCAGGACCCGAGATTTACAGGATGTCTTGCCCAGGACTCGGACACCTTACCCCCAGAGACAGGCTTTCCAACCTAAGGGGAAGGACACGAGGATTCCGCCTCCCAAGGGGAATCCTAGACGGGTGCAGGTTGATGATGAGGCCAGGAGGGAGCTGAAGAAGAAGCGGTTGTGCTTCACTTGCCAGGAGCCATGGGCACCGGGACATAGATGTGCTGCAGGGAAAGCACATTTCATTGAGGTCTTCTCCGAGAGCAGCGGGGAAGAGGATGAGGATGATGATGTGGAGGCAGGAGATAGTTGTGCAGTGCAAGGTACCTTACCACCTCCACCACCACCAGCGAGTGGTGCGTCATTTGCACCTACTGGAGGAGCTCTAGCAGCATTGCGAGGAGTCCCCAAGTACTTGACGCTGCGCGTACGAGGGACAGTGCGTGGCCAGCGAGTCTCAGTCTTGGTCGATAGTGGGGCAACCCACAACTTCATCGATGCGCAGATGGTTGAGCGGAGAGGTATACAGACTGAGAGTTTTGATGGATTTTCAGTTTTGGTCCCAGGAGATCAGACCATGGTGTGTGCTCGATATGTTCCCGAGTTATCAGTGACAATGGGCACCTATACATTGACAGATCATTTTTTTGTGGTCGATATTCCGGACACCAACATGATACTGGGTGTTCAGTGGCTTATTACTCTAGGGAAGGTCACGACAGATTGGAAGGCCCTAGAGATGGAGTGGGATGATCCCAAGACAGGGAAGCATGAGAAGATACGGGGACAACACACATACTCGCCTCAGACTGTTTCGGCACATTGGATGGAGGCAACCTTCCGTAAGGGAGACATAGAGTGGGCAGTAGAGTTGCGGGCTTTGGAGGTAGCGACTATAGGACAGGCAGTGCATCTAGAGGTACAGACCATCTTTGACAGGTATGCCATAGTATTCGGGGATATTCCGCCAGGGCAGCCACAGGATCGGGGGTTCGAGCATACCATTGAGCTGGAGCAGGGTATACAGGTAGTGATCACCACACCTTATAGGCATCCCAAGGCCTACCGGGATGAGATTGAGCGAGCTATTCAGGAGTTGCTGGCCCTTGGGCACATTCGGCCGAGCACGAGTCCTTTTGCTTCTTCCGTGGTGTTGGTGAAGAAGAAGGACGACACATTGCGGATGTGCATTGATTACAGGGCTCTGAACAAGAAGACCCTGAAGAACAGGTACCCCATTCCCAGGATCGATGAGTTGATGGACGAGTTGAGAGGAGCACGGTTCTTCTCAAAGATTGATTTGAGATCTGGGCACCATCAGATTCGCGTGAGGGAACAGGACATTCCCAAGACCGCTTTCAGGTGTCATTATGGGCACTTTGAGTTTCTGGTTATGCCTTTTGGGCTGACCAATGCACCAGCCACCTTTCAGTCGTGCATGAATCATATCTTCCGCAGTCATCTGAGGAAGTTTGTGTTGGTCTTCTTCGATGACATACTCATATACAACAGGACTTGGGAGGAGCATCTCCAACATATTGAGACAGTATTGCGCATCTTGGAGGAGCAGCAGTTCTATGCCAAGCTCTCCAAATGTGAGTTTGGATTGACGGAGATGTTGTACTTGGGACATATTATAGGAGTGGACGGGGTGAGAGTCCACGAGGAGAAGATCAGGGCCATCAGAGATTGGCCAGAGCCGAGGAACGTGACGGAGCTTCGGGGATTTATTGGCATTTGCACTTACTACAGGAAGTTCGTCAAGGGTTTCTCACAGCTCGCTGCACCCCTCACAGATTTGACAAAGAAGGGGGCATTCAGTTGGTCAGACACAGCACAGCGGGCCTTTGAAAGGCTCAAGGAGGTGATGAGTAGCTGCCCCGTGCTTGCACTGCCGGATTTCACGTAGCCATTCGTCTTGGAGTGTGATGCGTCAGGAGAGGGGATTGGTGCGGTATTGATGCAGGGTGGTCATCCTATAGCTTTTGAGAGCCGGAAGCTCCTTCCGCATGAGAGGTTGTATTCCATATACGACAAGGAGATGTTGGCCATTATGCATGCATTGGCCAAGTACCGGCAGTATTTAGTGGGCAGCAGATTCAGGGTGAGATCCGATCACAACAGCCTCAGGTTCTTTCTGGAGCAGAAGCAGTTGCAGGAGAGGCAGCAGAAGTGGATCAGTAAGATCCAAGCCTATGACTTTGACATTGAGTACGTCAAAGGAAAAAATAACGTGGTAGCCGATGCCCTTTCACGTAGACCGGCCACGTTATCTCTTATGAGCTTGGACGCAGATTGGAGGGCTCGACTGTTGGTGGAGTACTCCAAGGACAGGTTTGCATGTGAGGTGTTGGATGGACAGGTAGCGGATGACAGGTACAGGGTGGTTGATGAGATTATCTATTACAGGGACAGGATCTTCTTGACTGAGGGATCTCAGCTTAAGAAGAAGATACTCCATGCTTCACACGACTCACCATTGGCCGACCATCAGGGGTTTACCAAAACCTACAGGGCCATTAGAGAGAGGTTCTCATGGAAGGGCCTCAAGGAGGACGTACTCCAGCATGTCAGGGAGTGCGATGTTTGTCAGAGGAACAAGGGAGAGATGAGCCATCCCGCAGGATTGTTGCAGCCTCTTCCCATTCCAGAGGGGAAATGGGAGAGCATATTGATGGACTTCATCACAGGGTTGCCCATGGTACAGGGCAAGGATTGTATCTTCGTAGTTGTTGATCGACTGACGAAGTATGCTAACTTTTTCGCCATATCCGCACACTACACAACAGCACAGGTGGCAGAGCTGTTCTTCAGGGAGATTTTCAGGTTGCATGGTCTTCCTAAGACCATTATCAGTGACAGGGACAGCCGCTTCATGGGCGGATTCTGGCAGGAGCTTTTCCGGCTAGTGGGGACAGAGTTGACACCGAGCACTAGTTATCACCCACAGACGGATGGGCAGACAGAGATAGTTAACAAGTGGCTGGAGGGCTACTTGCGTAACTACGTCAGTGGGCAGCAGCGAGCATGGCTGAAGTGGCTGCATTTGGGAGAGTATTGCTACAACACAACGCATCACATGTCCATTGGTATGTCACCGTTCTATGCTTTGTATGGGTATCATCCTTTATCTTTTGCGGATGTGATGTTTGGTGTTAGCAGGGCTCCGAGAGCCAAGATTTGGATCCAAGAGAGTCAAGACATCCTCCGAGCTCTCAAGGACAACATGGCCACAACACAAAATCAGCAGAAGCTGTATGCTGATAGGGGTCGGGTGGAGAGACAGTTTGAGGTAGGAGATCTGGTCTACCTACGATTACAGCCATACCGACAGTCGACATTAAAGCAGAAGGGGGCCGAGAAGCTCAAGCCCCGCTTTTATGGACCATTCAGGGTGATACGCAGGATTGGACAGGTTGCATATGAGTTAGAGCTGCCCCAAGGCAGCAAGATTCATAACATTTTTCACGTATCATGCCTGAAGAAGGCATTGGGCCAGCAGGTGACAGTCACGGATGAGCTACCACCCACGGATGATGAGGGGCATCTGGTGTTGCAGCCAGAGGCTATTATTGATACTAGGGAGAGGCAACTGCGGAGCAGGACGGTCCGGGAATTCTTGGTGAGGTGGAAGAATTTGCCGAATGAGGATGCCACTTGGGAGAATGAGAAGATTTTGCAGCATCCATCACTTCAGTTGCTTGAGGACAAGCAACATTTTTCCGGGGGAGACTGTAATATTCCTAATTAGCACTGGTAATTGGAATATTTGATTTTTGTATAGTTTTGCCGACTATAGTTTATTAATAAATAAAAGTGAGAAAGGGGGTCTAACTCACTTAAATAAAATAAAGTGTTTCCCTAGTAGGTGCAACGTTATAACTTAAGGGGGAGCCTTGGGGGTCCACACCACGTATGAGGGGAGGCTCACGTAGCCTCTAGGAGCTTCTGCGCAGTCTTATGAGGAGCACGTGGGAGAGAGAGGGACCACGTTAGGGTTTTTTAGGAGGGCCAACGTTATAAAAGGTGGGAGAGCCATCTCATTTGGCATTCTTGTTGTTGATGATATTTGAGCTAGACTTTTGTCTTCTTGAGCACGCTGACTGTTTAGCTTGTCTACATCACTGTTTAGTGCGTTGAGTGTCTCCGGTCGGAGATCTCGCCCTTAGCCCCGGGGGACTTCGAGTGCCTGCTCGGGCAAGGTTTTTCCTTCAGTCTTTTACGGGAGATTTGGTTGTTTGTTTTGCGGAGGAGCTGGGCTTCTTTTGGTGACTGCGCAGTCCCTGGGAGAGAGGACGCAGTTCTTGTTGGAGGTGTTCCGGTGCGGGGTTTTCTGCAGGAGTTTCAGTGAGATCCGGTGTGGAGGCTCAGTCTTTACCAGTTGGAGATTTTCCGGGCAGTTTGTGGCTCTGTTTCAGCATCTATCATTTGGCATCTGCGCTAGGCCTGGAGGGACAGCGTAATTCCTTGAGGAGGGCTTCCTTGGTGATTTTCGGAGGTGGTCCATTTTTGTTATGGTTTCTGTGTTTGGTCCGGGTTGGCGAGTACAGGTGATTTGCATATTTTCAGCCCATTCCGGCAAGGGGATCAGCCCCTAGTTTCAGTTCATTACTGCAGCAGCAGCAGTTTACGGCAGTTTCCTAGCAGCTGGGACGCAGTTTCTTGTAGCAGCCATTTCCTATCTTTCTGAGAGAGTTCTTCACTTGCCTTGAGCAAGAATAGGTGCTATCATTCTGATTATCCATTGTATTTCATTATATTCTCATATTAATAAAATGGCTTAGCATTCCCGGCATTTTTATGAGTATTTGCTTTATGTTTTAGCATTCCCGGCATTTTTATGTGTATTTGCTTTATGTTCTATGTCCGGCATTTTTCTATATTGTTGTATGCTTGTATTGTTGTCTATTTCCCATTGCTTGTATTGCTGCCTATTTCCCATTCGGGATATTACAATTTCATCCGAAGGTCAATTTTTTAATATTTTACCTTAAAACTCCCTCTCCCGCCGTCTTCCAAATGCTTCTCCACAATTTCGCCACCTGTCCTCCAGTCCTCCATTACGTCCGCCCACCCCATGCATGGATTTTCTTGATGTGCTTTTGTGTTTTGTAGGGTTTCAGGTGGTGAAAACCCCCACTGATTCACAGTCACTGTTCCAGTGACAGAGAGCGCAGAGAAGGCCATTGTTCGAGCCTGATATTGCAGAAAAATGTTTGGGAGGGATTTAACAGGAAATATCTCATCATTGTACGATGCACGACACTGTCAAACCTCCCCAGCACCATTAAAACTCGAAGTTTTCACAGTCAGAGACAGTAATGGAGCGGCAAAGAGTATCAGTGAAAGATCAGAGAATGGCTGAGGGTGCAGAAAACAATATGTATCAGTGTCAGCATTAGCAGAATGTTCCTACCTGTGAAAGGACGAAGTGCCCATATTGTTTCCATTCAATACCGTGTTCCTGAAGAGATTTCTACCCTGACAACAGTCCTAGGCTATCAGAAGCATTTGTTACACAATATGGCAGACCTGAACCCTCGATTTGCATTTTGTTCAGTTCACCAAAGTACTGCAGAGTGCTACAACAAGTACATCAAAGACATACCCAGAGTAAATTGCAGCCTGACGAAGGCCACTCTTTCATCCAAAGAGTACTGAAGATAAATGTCCAGAATTTAAAACAGAATGGGGTCTCTACCCTCTTCCTTCTTCTAAGTTTTAATGCTACATTCAGTTTTCCACCTACCTCCTCAGCCTCTTTTTATCTATAAAATTCATGAAGAAACTCATTGTAAAGGTTGTTGATGGGATATCTGAGAATTGCAAGCTGTTTCTTTTGAGACATAGTCTCTGTGTAAAGTTGTAAGATAGGCCGAGGAAGATGTTTTCAGACTGAATATCAAGCTGTTGGTAATGTTGTACATGACTGGTGTTGCTCTTTAATATGACAAGCACATTTCTTTGGATCCTGATTTAAAGCAGCGGTGATGTTTTTCTATCTCTGTATTTGTTTTACCTTGTAGTTCATTACATTTCATTTCTATTGGCTCGCATCAGAAATCTGGCATAGGATTTACCCTTGTTAGGTACCGTATGTTTCTGCTCTCCTTGCCTTCAATGTTTTCTGATGTATGTGTTATCTGAGGATTGTTTCAAGCTAATTTAACCAGTGTAGTGGTCAGAACATATGCTGCTAGTTGATGTATGAATTAATGTAACTGTTCTCAGATGTTCTTGTTAGGCTTTAATTAAATGAATTGGGATACCGGGAGTTTAGAACTTTTTCTATGTCTCACTAGAGTCCTTTCACTTGATTAAACCTTTCTAAGTTCCCTTAAGCTGGAGGCCGAAGCATTGAGAGTTCAAAGTCTCTCTTTGATCTCAGGTTTTCATCTTTGTGTTCTAAATCTTTAATGTTCCTTGTTTGAAGAGTTAACCTTTTAGGTTTGGATCACAGGTTGTCCAATGGCATGTCCTGTCCCTGGATCTGATTTCTGAAAGGTCACCTTGGAGGTTTCCTTGCCTTTCACCTTCTTTCCACCATTTCATGTCACACTATCATCTTTAAGATCCAATGCTTTAGATGACCAGCCCAACTGAAAGCCTGCATATTGAATAGCAAGTAATCCCTTTCCTGACTCCATTGCCCAATGGTCTTGAATGTTCTCTGAATTATCTCTCCTTTGCCTAAAACCCTCTTTGCTCAGTTTTGTCTTAAACTGAACACTTCTTTCCCGATTCCAAACAACCACACAAAGATCAAAAAAACAAACCCTGAGCCTATAACTAGCCTAACATCTTGACTTTAGAGCTTAAAAGACATAAAATCTCTATTGATATAGAGAGATCCCTCTCTGGACGCAGGAGGGCTAGATCCTGAGGTCTGAAAGTGGTTCTGATGTTGTCTCATCTTTTGGTCTTGCCAATCTGGCCAAAACATGGGAACCGCAACATAATGGCGACTCCGCTGGGGAAAAAATCTGAGAGTCTATAACTGATAACATTTGTCTGTCTCCCATTTGTCGTCACCAACATAATGGCGACTCCACTGGGGACAATCTGAGTATTTCCCATCTTACTACATCACAAGAGCCTAAGAAACCTACAATCTCTGGTCAGGTTGGCAGTTAAACACTCCTATTCACAAATCAACTTCTATACCACTTGTGTTTTCTCCCACACTCTTAGACAGAGTCTGGAAAGGGCCAGACAGCCTCCGGATCTCATCCTCTTTCAGAGGTGAAATATCTGGTAAATGCCCTCCCAGTCTATCTCTGGTTAGAGTTTGCTGTGTTTTAAGGATTCCCCTAAAAAGGACATTACAGAAACACTGTGGTGGACAGTATACCCTCTTGAAACATCCTAAACCTTCCACCTGGCGACTCCATAGTTCCTAAACGATTAAAAGACTCCACCGGTGATCGGTAGGCCTGCTGATTATCTTGGTTCACATAAGACTCCACAGGGAGACCAGAGCCCATTACAACATCAGCCATAATAGAAGTAACAAGTAGGGTTAAGCTGCTTTGTTGAAGAACAACATTCTGGCTTCAAGAACCATTCACGCAAGCGCTTATCCCAACCCAAACCCACATGGAATAGTTCATAACCCGTAGAACATCCTCAAGAAATCTCCTGCACCGAAAAGACCAACTATTTCCAGACACATCCATAGAGTTAACTCTGCACCAGAAGACTTTACCGCTCTATCAGACCCACTTTTTGACCTAGACCCTCAAAACAGTGTACCTAGAACTAGGTCATTCAGTGTCCTAGACCAGCCAGACCTTGAGCTTCCTGGTTCACCACCTCAAAGTGGTAAACGCATTAGGGATAAACAGACCCCCCCATCCACACTCCCTGATATTCACTTCATTAAAAAATTGGGACTCAATCATCCTAAATCAGCTCGACAGTTTTCTGCTGGCCCTAGTATCCCTGTCATCCATATACCAGCTGCTCAAGCCAACCCTTTACCTCACCAGAACATCATCATGGCAGCCTGGTATGCACCTCTGGTTTTACCCCAGCCTCTAGTGCCCCTACCCAATGATTATCAATCAAAGATCCCACACTTCACTGCAAAAGAGTCCACCACAGCTCAGCACTATGTAGATAGGATGGAGGATTCTTTTGACTACATGGAGATAGATGATGATATAGTCAAAATGAGAATATTTGCGTAGAGCTTAGGGGGTGATGTGAAAAATGGTTTAAAGGCCTACCTCTTAATAGTATCCAAGACCTTCCTGCTCTATATCAGACCTTCATAAACAAATGGGAAGTTAAGGCCAACCCTCTCCAAATCTTAGTAGAATACAAAAACCTTAAAAGAAACGTAGGAGAGAGCGTCCATGACTACTCTAAAAGGTTTAACAGCATTTATAACGCTCTCCCTCCACATATGAAACCTCCCCAAGGTATGGCTCTAGTGAAATATCCTGAAGGCTTTGATGCTGACATGGCCTACCAGCTTAGGGAGAGGGATTACAACACACTGGAAGATATGCAAAAAGGAGCAGTGAGTGTAGAGGCTAACCTGATTGAGAAGAAAGCAAGATTGAGAGCTGAGAAAAGGGTAACATATAGAGATGACATTGTAGCTTCCACATCTGACCCCAATTATGACCGTTTGTCTAAAAACATGGAAAAGCTACAACAAATGATGGAAAAAATGGTTGTCACAGTTAGTAACCAAAACAGAAATCAAAATCATAACCAGAACTTTAGAAGAAACAATACCACTTCCAACAGACAAAGAGAATCAGATCAGCAAGTTATTCCCCCATTCCAAGAGAACTTTCTTGAGGAAGATGAGGGAATCATAGAAGAGTCTAAGGGGAACACAATAAACATGTTTGAAGTAGAAAACTCAATCCACAATTGTTCCACAGAAGAAGATCAGCCCTCACCCTCATATTGGAATGAGGAAGGATTGGAATCTGAGGATTACAGACTTGGATTTGAAAATGCCATCATGCAGGTCAGAGAACAGTATGAACTTAGAAGCAAAAAGAGCCTAGACAATTCCAAACCCAAATCTTCTGAGATTACCATCAAGAAAAGGCCTGAGAAAACTTCTAAAGCAGCTGCTGAGAGTAACAAATCAGCAGTTGAGAGTTTTGGGAAGAACAAAGAAAAAGACAACCAAAACACTAATAGACAAAGTCAACCAACTAGCAGCACTAGCACTGCAGTTAGTGCTCCTGATAAAACAGTTCCTAAGCCTGTACGTAGTGAGAATCAGCCCACTGATTCTGCCACCAAAGTGGTGGCTAACAAAACAGAGTTGAACATTCCAAAGAGTCAGTCCACTTTCAATTTGGAGAGTGAGATTGCGAAAATCAAAATCTCTGTCCCACTCTCTGAACTGGCCACTCAGGATGTATATAAAGGCCAAATTTTGAAAGCTTTAAACCTAGGTGAAAACAGTGACACTGTAAATCTGAGAGATGATCAACCAGCCCTTCTGTTTAGTCCAAAGATAGAAGGAACGTTTCAGGAAGGGGTAGTACCCCCTTTTTATATCAGTCTCAATATCCACGACAAGATCCTTCACAACACAATGCGTGACTCTGGGGCATCACACAACTTGATGCCTAAGGTAGTTATGGAAAGATTAGGCCTAGAGATAACCTGTCCCTATAAAGACCTCTATTCATTTGACTCTAGTAGAGTAAAGTGTCTTGGCCTGATCAAAGATTTATGTGTGAACTTAACCCAGATTCCAGCCAAATGCATGGTCATGGATGTTGTAGTGGCAGATGTGCCACCTAAGTATGGCATGTTGCTGTCAAGGTCATGGGGAGCCAAGCTGCAAGGCACAATGCAGATGGATGGGGCCTATGCCACAATTCTTGTCTTCAGCCAACTTAGAAGACTGTATAGAGAGGCACAAATGAAATTCCTGATCAGTAGCCCTGAAAAGCCTGAAAATTCTCCTCTGTACTCTGTGGACACAGATCTTGACTCCTTCATCCTTTGCAATGATGAATCCTCAGAGGGGCCATAATTCAAAAACAGAGATACAAACAATGAAACAGAGCCCATAGACTTCAACATAATGGCTACTCTAGACTCGGAAGAAAACGATGTAGAAAACTTTGGACAGTGCATTGAAACAGAAACTCAGAGCAAGCAAGGAATAAAATGCAATCAACTGGTTAGTCACCCTTCACAAGCTCATACACCACACCAAGAACGAAACGATGTTATGCCCGAGAGCGAACCTTTATGGGAAATGAATTTCGATGGGTCATGCACCAAGAAAACTGCAGGAGCAGGAGTGTGGGTACATAACACAGAGAGTGACTACACAGAGAGCCATGCTTGTAATCTGCACTTCAAATGTATAAACAATATCGCGGAATATGAGGCTCTTATCTTAGGCTTGACTCTGTTGAAAAAATTAGGAGCCCATAGGATAGCCGTGCATGGAGACTCTGAGTTGATTATAAAACAAGTGAATTGTGAATACACAGCGAAACATCCTAGGCTGAGAGCATACAGGAATGACGCTATGGATCTATTGAAAACCTTTGTAGAATACGAACTGGTGTTTGTCCCTAGGAGTCAGAACGCAATTGCGAATGGATTAGCCTGCATGGCTAGTTCGTATCACAAGCCTCCCAGTGACCAACAAATCATCATTCAGACCAAATTCAGACCTGCAGTGCCGGACAACGAAAAATATTGGCAGGTCTTTGAGGGCGACAAACAGATTGAGGATTTCTTGATAGGTAGGAACGAGTTTGAATTTTCCGATTCAGACTCTAAATCTGACGATGGCTGCCTGAGTGAAGAGCCCTTAGATGAGGAAGAAACACCCTGCAACATAGAAATAAACACTTTGAACGAACAGGTTGGAAATCCAAATGAAAAATGTGAAAACGCAGATAGCAAGGAAGTAGAGGTGCTGCAGGCCAAAGATAAGAACATACCTCGAGGTCTGGCACCTTTAGAAGACCTTTTTGACTTCGATGATGTAGCAAAAAAGCCCACTTTAGAACACGCAGACGCTGATGTCGAGGAATGCAACATAGGCACTGAAGATCAGCCCAAGATGATTAAATTGGCTAAGTCCCTACTTGCAAACAAGAAAAAGAAATACATTGACTTGTTCAAGGAATTCATTGATGTGTTTTCCTGGAGCTATGAGGACTTAAAGGCCTATGACAAAAACATTATACAACACAAAATACCTCTAAAAGAAAATCAGAAGCCCTTTAGACAAAAACTTTGCAAAATAAACCCAAAACAATTGCCTGCAGTTGAAAAGGAGATAAAAAAGATGTACGAGGCAGGGATAATAGTTCCTGTGAGGTTCTCTGATTAGGTCTCAAACCTAGTCGTTGTGAGAAAGAAAACAAGAGAGATCAGACTGTGCATAGATTTCAGGAACCTTAACAGAGCCTCACTCAAAGACAATTACCCTTTGCCAAAAATGGAACACATTCTTCAAAGGGTAGTAGGCTCAAAAAGGATCTCCCTGTTAGATGGTTTTTCAGGTTACAACCAAGTTTTAGTACTCCCAGAAGACCAACTTAGGACAACTTTTACCACTCCATGGGGCACTTTTATGTATGTAAAAATGCCCTTTGGACTGATGAACGCTGGTGCCACCTTCCAACGAGCAATGGACATAGCCTTTTCAGATGAAATAGGGCACTTCATTGTCATCTATCTGGATGACACAACAGTCTATTCCAAGACCGATGAAGAACACCTAAAACATCTGAGGAGAGTGTTTGAAAAATGCAGAAGGTTCGGTCTGTCATTGAATCCTAAAAAGACTGTATTTGGGTTGCAAGAAGGTAAGCTTCTTGGCCACATTATATCTGAGAAGGGGATTAGGATAGACTCCCAGAGAGTTTAGGGAATACTACAAATCACACACCTGAGAAACATCAAAGAGTTACAGTCCTTTATTGGGAAAATCAACTTCCTAAGGAGGTTTATTCCCAACTTAGCTGAACACCTCAAGAATATGACTAATATGATGAAAAAGGGTGTAGGGGTTAAGTGGACTGTTGAGGCTAAAAAATGTTTCGAATCTGTTAAACTTGCACTCACCCGGGCTCCTGTCCTAATGAGCCCAGATTTCTCAAAGGATTTCCTGATGTTTTCATTTGCCTCCGAGCATATAGTGGCTGCAGTTTTACTGCAGAAAAATCCAGAGGGAATGGAACAGCCCATTGCTTTCTTCAGCAAAGCTCTAAGAGATGCACTCTTGAAATATAACATAATGGAAAAACAGGCCTATGCCTTGGTAAAGGCCTTGAAAGACTTTAGGGTGTACATACTGCATTCCCACACCATAGCCTACGTGCCAAACATAGTGGTTAAAGACATCTTGTCCCAAGATCTGGATGGAAAGAGGGGCAAATGGATTGTTGTGATCCTAGAGTATGACCTTGAGATAAAACCCACAAAACTGATCAAAGGTCAGGGCTTAACCCAACTAATGGCTGAATCAAATTTACGAGCCCTTGACATAAACATGGTAAATGCCTTGGATGAGTAGGAGGGATTTCCTGACCCCACTGTTGAGGAGAAGTTTCAGAGCTCTCCTTGGTATTCTAACATTCTGTACGTGCTTACAAACCTCAATGCCCCTCCTGAACTGTCAAAGGCCAAGGCTAGATTCCTAAGGCTAAAAGCCAGAAACTATTGCATACTTAATAAATGCTTATACTGGAAACATACAAATGGCCTATTGCTTAAATGTTTGCCTAAAACTGAAGCAGAGAGAATTAAACAAGAGTTCCATGCAGGAGAGTGTGGAGGCCACCTGAACTGGAAAGCCACTGCTAACAAAATACTCAGAGCTGGCTATTATTGGCCTACACTCTTCAATGACATCCATAATATGATAATTGCCTGCCATAAATGCCAGATTTTTGAAGGCAAAAGAAAGCTCTTACCTCTCCCTTTACAACCCATCACTGTTGAAGGTCTCTTTTTGCAATGGGGCCTAGATTTCATAGGAGAAATACACCCTGCTTCTTCTGCACAATACAAGTGGATCTTGACAGCCACAGATTACTTCACTAAGTGGATAGAGGCCATACCTACTAGGAATGCCACAGATTCAGTGATTATTAGGTTCCTAGAAGGCCATATCCTCTCTCGGTTTGGTTGCCCAAGAAAAATAATCGCTGATAACGCTGCTGCTTTTGGATCTAAGAAAATGGTTGATTTTTGTCATAGGTATCAAATAGCACTCGGTCATTCAACTGCTTATTACCCACAAGGTAATGGGTTAGCTGAATCATCAAACAAGAGCTTGGTGACCATCATTAAAAAACTGCTTGAAGAGAATAAGAAGTCATGGCATAACAAGTTAGTGCATGCTTTGTGGGCTGACAGGCTTACAACAAAGAAATCCATTGGCATGTCACCATATCAGCTTGTCTATGGAACATAAGCAGTATTTCCTACCAGCCTTGGGGTACCAGTGATTAAACTTGTCCAAGAAATTCAGACAGAAGAAGACAATATGGTGAGGAGGATAAACCAAACAATTCATCTCCAGCAAACAAGGGAAGAGGTCTATAACAGAGCTATCAAAGTTTAGGAAAACATAAAGAAGCTGTTTGACAAAAGAACAAAAGCATGTGACTTCAAAATTGGAGATAAAGTTCTGAAGTGGGACTCAAGGAGAGAGGACAAAGGAAAGCACGGCAAGTTTGACAGTTTGTGGCAGGGTCCATACATCATCCAGGCCACTGTGGGCCCAAATGCCTTTTTTCTACAAGAACTAGATGGTACAGAGCTGCTTGGGGGTCCTGTCAATGGTAGGATGCTCAAACACTACTTCTGCTGATTTCCAATTTCCAGTTTCCATTTCCATTGTAAATACCATTGTTGTGTTATGTTTTCAAGAAAAAAAAGAGAAAATGTTTCAAAAAACAGAGAGAAAGGGGAGGTTCAGACATGCTCAAAACATGAACCTCTGAAGTGCAAAGGATTGGCTCTAATATGATCAAAACCTGAGCAAAGGAAGTAAAACAGCTAGTTCTAACATGCTTAAAATCCGAACCAGGAAGCAAAGAAGAAAAGTATCAGCTCTAACATGACCAAAACCAGAGCTGAAATGAGGAAGAGAAAGTGACTCTAACAAGCCCAAAACTTGAGTCACAAAGAAAAGAAGGATGCTTCAAAACTTCTGATTTCAAGCCTTCAAAGATTTTGTGTTCAGTTTTCTGCAAGTTTCTGTCCATGTGCAACTGCCTTTATGCCTTTGATCCACAGCGAACTAGACTGTCTAATCCTAGTTTGACTGTTTTTAAATTTCTGTTGTAGAATGTAGAGAAGAAATCTGCTGGACAGTTTAATCCCAGCAGGTGTTAGATTAGGTAGAGAAACATATGAGGCCAACAGTTTAATCTGGTCTCGTGGAGTAATAAGGTTAGAAATAGAATAGGTTTATTTTCTTGTTTGTAAAAAATAAATGATGTAAAGGGTCTGCTAGTCCAAATGCACCCTGGAAGAGAAAGTGTTAGGAAATAGTCTGGGTAGGTAGTTGTTGGGGAGAATTTTTCTGCTGATGAGATGTCTTCATGATTTGTGGCAGCTGAAAATCAAAGAAGGAACATGGCTCAAAGATCAGGCATCTGGCCTACCTCAAAGATCATTTCTGGATTCTTGACTCCTTCAAGAAGAAGCCATCCCCATGTGGAGCCACTGTTAGCCCCCTATAAATTCCTTGGCAAGCAAGCAGGGGGCTAAATTGTTTGAGTCTTTAAGGAATGCATTTTTCCTGAAAACACATCATCCTTGAAAGCCTCTCCATACCCTCTGCCCTTTGGTAAAATTCCACTGCTGTTTCCAAGCCTCTCTGTTGTGAAAAGAGTGTCCAAAGGCCTTTCCCCTTATTTCATCTTCACTTAGCCCCTGTTTCCCTCTCTTTTTCCCTCCCTTTGTTCCTCTAAATTATCCCAAAATTCCCCTTTAAATCCTACACACACCCCTCGTTTGGTTTAATTTCCCCTTTTTTTCCCCTATCGTTAACCCTTTCTGGCCTCAACTTGCATTAAAAAAGGGGCCGAAACCCATATTTTGACATATATCAGAGCCTAGCCCCCTTGGCCAGCGCCCAAAGCCATTTCCCCCACGTAACCAGATGCCAAGGCGAAAAGCGCTTAGCGCGATTGGATATCAGGAGTGCTATTAACTGTCGATCTGTACAGATCGGACAGTCTTCGCAAACTCCATAGCGTCTGTGGCCCACCTCTTTCACTGCTCCGATCACATATCCACCGTCCATATGATCCGCAAATCAACGGCCTGCATTTCATCTGCCCTGGTGGTCCCTGCGCCGCGCCCTATTGCAAATCGCCGGTTTCTATCGCACCGCTTTTGGAGGGCGGGCTGTATTTTTCGTTTGGCAGCGATTCCACTCACCGGCCGACACGTGGCTGCATGCACTATTTAAAAACCGCCCCCATCGCGCATTAACGTTCGACTGTGGACCCGGCGCGATATGCGCGTACACCGTCAGATCTGAAGCTGTCCATCCAACGGTGATCGCACCATGAAGATGCTCGGGAGTTAGCTCAAGGCAAAGGGGACCCCTAGCCCACCGTCTGTCGCCCTCCGATGCGTTCTCAACCGTCGATCTCCTCCGGAGATCGGACGGTCCAGATTAACTACATGCCCTGCCATTGACCCGGTCCCGCCACATCACCATTCCACGTGTTTTCATCGCATTCTCGTCCATTTGCTATATATTTTATCCGAAGGTCAATTTTTTAATATTTTACCTTAAAACTCCCTCTCCCACCGTCTTCCAAATGCATCTCCACAATTCCGTCACCTGTCCTCCAGTCCTCCATTACGTCCGCCCACCCCATGCATGGATTTTCTTGATGTGTTTTCGTGTTTTGCAGGGTTTCATGTGGTGAAAACCCCCACTGATTCACAGTCACTGTTCCAGTGACATAGAGTGCAGAGAAGGCCATTGTTCAAGCCTGATATTGCAGAAAAATGTTTGGGAGGGATTTAACAGGAAAGATCTCATCATTGTATGATGCACGACACTGTCAAACCTCCCCAGCACCATTAAAACTCGAAGTTTTCACAGTCAGCGACAGTAATGGAGCGACAAAGAGTATCAGTGAAAGATCAAAGAATGGCTGAGGGTGCAGAAAACAATATGTATCAGTGTCACCATCAGCAAAATGTTCCTACCTGTGAAAGGACGAAGTGCCCATACTGTTTCCATTCAATACCGTGTTCTTGAAGAGATTTCTACCCTGACAATAGTCTTAGGCTATCAGAAGCATTTGTTACACAATATGGCAGACCTGAACCCTCGATCTGCATTTTGTTCAGTTCACCAAAGTACTGCAGAGCGCTACAGCAAGTACATCAAAGACATACCCGGAGTAAATTGCAGCCTGATGAAGGCCACTCTTTCATCCAAAGAGTACTGAAGATAAATGTCCAGAATTTAAAACAGAATGGGGTCTCGGCCCTCTTCCTTCTTCTGAGTTTTAATGCTACATTTAGTTTTCCACCTACCTCCTCAGCCTCTTTTCAGCTATAAAATTCATGAAGAAACTCATTGTAAAGGTTGTTGATCAGATATCTGAGAATTGCAAGTTGTTTCTTTTGAGACATAGTCTCTGTGTAAAGTTGTAAGATACGCTGAGGAAGATGTTTTCAGACTGAATATCAAGCTGCTGGTAATGTTGTACATGACTGGTGTTGCTCTTTAATATGACAAACACGTTTCTTTGGATCCTGATTTAAAGCAGCGGTGATGTTTTTCTATCTCTGTATTTGTTTTACCTTGTAGTTCATTACATTTCATTTCTACTGGCTCGCATCAGAAATCTGGCATAGGATTTACCCTTGTTAGGTACCCTATGTTTCTGCTCTCCTTGCCTTCAATTTTTTCTTCTATATGTGTTATCTGAGGATTGATTGCAACTAATTTAACTAGTGTAGTGGTCAAAACATATGCTACTAGCTGATGTATGAATTAATGAAACTGTTCACAGATGTTCTTGTTAGGCTTTAATTGAATGAATTGGAATACTAGAAGTTTAGAACTTCGTCTCTGTCTCACCAAGATCCTTTCACCTAATTAAACCTTTCTAAGTTCCCTTAAGTTGGAGGCCGAAGCATTGAGAGTTTGAAGTCTCTCTCTGATCTCAGGTTTTCATCTTTGTGTTCTAAATCTTTAATGTTCCTTGTCCGAAGAGTTAACCTCTTAGGTTTTGGATCACAGGTTGTCCAATGGCATGTCCTGTCCCTAGATCTGATTTCTGAAAGGTCACCTTTGAGGTTCCCTTGCTTTCACCTTCTCTCTTGCCTTTCCATGTCACACTATCATCTTTAAGATCCAATGCTTTAGATGACTAGCCCAATAGAAAGCCTGCATATTGATTAGCAAGTAAACCCTTTCCTGACTCCATTTCCCAATGGTCTTGAATGTTCACTGATTTTTCTCTCCTCTGCCTAAAATAATCTTTGCTTAGCCTTGCCTTATACTGAACCCTTCTTTCCTGATTCCCAACAACCAACCAACCAAACAATTAAACGAACAAACCCCGAGCCTATAACTAGCCTAATATATTGACTTTGAGCCTCAACGACACAAAACCTTTGCTTTGATAGAGATATCCCTCTCTGGACCCAGGAGGGCTAGATCCTGAGGTCTGAAAGTGGTTCTGATGTTGTCTCATCTTTTGGTCTTGCCAATCTGGCCAAAACATGGGAACCCCAACACAACTCTCCCTCTGAAATCGAATTCTATTCCTTCAGAATCGACTTCTTTCAATTTACTGAGTGTATGCCTGACTTACTTTCCAAATGACCCTCAAGCCTTCTTTTATAATCTTCTCATTGATGAATCAACGACCCATATTAGAATTTTAATGAATGGCTAAGATTAAAACTTGATTTGATCTTCGTTCTTTAGAAGATTCACACTCTATTTTATTAATACCCATTAATTATTTAATTTCCCTAAGTTTAGACTTAGGGTCTCCATTAAAATAAGTAATGATTTTAATAAAACATGAACCGAGTGGAATTTCCACAAACGGTTTCTGGGTTATTTGGAATATTGATGTCCAAGCCTTGTTACAAATTTTGATACTTGGAACACTTTCCGATGCTACAAAAATCAACACTCCCTCTTAGTAAGGAAAGTGTTCTAGAAATATGCCTGCTGCATGCTGCTCTATCTTGAAGCATCCTCTGCGCTACTAATGCCTGGTTGCTGCCCTTCATCTGCTGCGCTGCTGCCCATGACACTGTCACTGTCATTGCCTCATCTGTACTGCAACTCCTTATGAATTCTGAGCCTATCCATTCCTACTACTGAAATGGATTCTTGATCATCCCCATCTTTTCTTTGAAGTAGACAAACTTTGTCTTCCCCAAAGCTTTCATGAGGATATCCACCACTTTTTCTTCTGTAGGAGTATACTGCAATTGTACAGTTCCCCATTGGACACAGTCTCTGATGAAGTGACACCTAATGTTAATGTGCTTCGACCGATCATGAAACATAGGATTTTCATAGAGCTTGATGCAACTGTGATTATCACATAGAATGATGGTCGCCTCCATCTTTTCCTTGAGTAAGTTCACAAGCAATTTCTGAAGCCACATGGCCTCACACGAAGCCGTGCTTGCTGCCATATATTCTGCCTCTACTGAGCTCAGAGCCACAAATTTCTGTTTTCTACTGCACCAGGAGGTCATTCCTGATCCAACACTGAAACAATACCCACTAGTACTTTTCCGATCTATTGTGCTCCTAGCCCAACCTGCGTCAGTGAACCCACTCAACCTGATGTCATTGCCTTGGGTGTATTTCAGTCCAAGCTCGATTGTTCCTTGTAGATATCTGAGAACATGTTTGGCTGCTACCCAATGAGCCCTCCTCGGTTCCACCATGAACTGACTGAGAGTATTGATAGCATAATAGATTTCTGGTCTCACATTGACCAGATACATTAGAGATCCTATGAGCTACCTATACAGGGTAGGATCAGCCTCATCATCTTCGGAGGTGTCAATTTTCTTCCAGTTGGTAATCATTGGAGTAGCCATGGGTCTACAGTCCTCCATCTGAAACCTCTTCATAATTTTTGTAGTATTCTTTCCTTGACCAAGGAAGATTTCACCCTTCTGTTGCCAAACTTCCGACCCCAGAAAATAATGCATCAGCCCTAGATCCTTCATCTCAAATTCTGCAGCGAAATTCTCCTTGTAGTCCTTGATGAGCCTAGATGATCCTGTCAGAAATAGATCATCTACATACAGCACCAGTATCGGAGGCTTTTCCCCTACTCTCAGATAGTAGAGATTGGGATCTGCGTCACTTCTGACAAATTCTGCAAGTAGCTGTCAATTCGACCATACCAAACTCTAGGGGTTTGCTTCAGTCCATACAAGGCCTTCTTGAGTCTGCACACATGAATTTTCTACTCATGCATCTCAAAGCCCTTTGGTTGTTCAATATATACCTCTTCTTCTATCACCCCATTCAAGAATGCAGCCTTGACGTCCATTTGGTGAATCTCCCATCCCATCTGTGTGGCAAGGGATATCACGGATCTAATAGAATTATATTGGGCTACTGGGGTGAAGGTATCTTCATAGTCTATCCCTTCCTTCTGAGCATACCCCTTAGCCACAAACCTGGCTTTAAATTTCTCGATGTTGCCATCTGCATCATATTTGATCTTGTAGATCCATCTCAAACCCACAACTGATCTGTCATGAGGCCTAGGAACCACTTCCCAGACATCATTTGTCATGATGGCGCTGTATTCTTCCACCATCACATCTACCCATACCTGATGCTAAGCTGCCTCCTGAAAACTAGAGGGTTCCCCAACCTGGGCTACCAAGGCTTGGTACCTTTCAGGTTGCTTGTGTTGCCTTTTCTCATTTCTGGGGGCTCCAACAAACTCTTTTGCGTCCCTTAGATTTTTTCATAATTCCCTGCTCGTCCTACTACTGGTAGTGGGTGGATCTACCTGCTCTCCTTCCAACAAGTCTTCGGGAGATGTATCCCTTGGATTCCCATGCCTTGGAGAGGTACTCGTATTACCCTCCACAGGTCGTTGTGGCTGGACCAACGGATCCTCCTCAGATTGTGTAGCAAAACGCATTGGATTTCCTGATGGCCCTTTCGTCCATGAAATTCACATCCCGCGGTGGCATTGCATAATCTTCATGTTCTCAGGAATGTAAATGCGGCAAGCCTTTGCATTCTCACTATATCCCACCAGATATCCCTTTTCCATAGTCTTATCCACTTTCTTCCTCTTCTCTTCCGGCACATGGCAGTATGTCGCACTGCCAAAGATCCTAAAGTGGCTCACTTCTAGCTTCCTGCCAGTGAAGACACTTTCTGGAGTGATCTTACCCAATGCACTGTGAGGAGTTTTGTTCTGTACATAGACAACTACATGACAAGCTTCAACCCACGTGAATTTGGGCATGTCTTTATCATACAACATTGCCCTTGCAGCCTCAACAATAGTTCTATTTTTTCTCTCTGCAATTCCATTTTGCTCCGGATTATACAGAGCAGTCCACTCTCTTTTGATGCCTTCCCTTGCGCATAACTCTGTGAAGTATTTATCGATGTATTCTCCACCATTATCTGATCACAGTGTCTTTATCCGCTTTCCTGTAAGATTCTCTACTAGAGCTTTAAACTCCTTGAATCGATCAAAGACTTCGTCCTTAGTCTTTAGAAAGTAGATCTAGGTCTTCCTGCAATGATCATCAATAAAGGTGACGAAATATTTGACACTACTAAGAGCTCTAGTCGACATTGATCTGTAGATGTCCGAGTGTATTAAGCCCAACATGCTCTTAGCCCTATTGTTGCTTCTATGGTACACTACCTTGGCATACTTTCCCAATATGCACTCTCTACAGACGTCGTCTTGCTTAGTGCTCAGTTCTGGAACTCCTGAGACAGTTTTCTTGAGAATTCTTAACGCCCCATGGTGTAAGTGCCCCATTCTCCTGTGCCATAGTTCATTCAAATCCTTCTCATCAGTGCTGCCTATCAGTGCCATTGGGTATTCGAGCTGTAACTTGTAGAGTTTATTGCTCCTGACTTTGATTTTTGCCTTCTTCTTCCAACTTGAGTGTTTGACGTATACTCTTTTGCCAATGAAGTAAATGTCATAGCCTTTGTTTTGAAGCTGCGACACAGAGAGTAAGTTCTTCCCCAAACCAGGCACATGCAACACAGTGGTGGCCTGAAGCTTATTACTAGCTTCTATTTGAAACACAATGGTACCTCTTCCAACAGGGGTACATTTCGTCTTATTTCCCATGGTGATTTTAAAATTCATCTGCTCTTCTTGGTAGCTTGAGAAACATTCTCACACTCCCGTCATGTGAGTAGAAGCCCCACTGTCGATATACCAGATCTCAGGAGAAGCAGAGCTTGACACAAGAAAATTCTTCTTCCAATCTGGATGCCAGAACAAAAACATCTTGATCCATCTGCTCTTTCATGCTTTCCCTCTTCTCTGGAGAATTGCGTGAACCATTCTGATTTGTTGTTGCAACAACGTCTGATCTTGGTTCCATCGTCGATTCTCTGCTCCTGTTACTCATCTTTGCTCTGATACCATGTGAAAATTTCAATCTTGAAAATACTTCTGCAGTGATAGATTTATTTCTCCTACTTATTATTTCCTATAAGCTATTTACAGAATTCTTGCAGTAAATTTTGAAATAAATACTATTGCAACATTCACTCAAGTATATGCAGAGAATAGAATAGTAAGAAATACAAGCATAAGAATCAATTACATAGACACAATTATTTTTGGACAATTGTCCCCAAAAAAATCCAATGCGGGAAAATCGGTGCAACAAATGAGGGTTTATATACTATTCTTCAGCAATGAAATTCTTTACAATGAAAAGACAGGTAGACTTCTTTGGAAAACACCTGAGAAAAATTCTCACGAACCCTCTAGAGAATTTCTGACACTCGAGAGACTCACAGCTCTGTTAAAATTTCTTAATCTAAGAAACCGTACCACTAACCATTGATTTACTTCTCCTACTTGATTATTTATACAAGTTATTAATCTGAATATTCAGAAAAACAACGAAGTAAATGAAAATAGCAGCCTACACATATAGATCATTTACTGAATAACACGCTCATATGAAAAAGTGACAAACAAATTTTTTGGACAAATGTCCCCGGAAAAAACCCAATGTCAAAAACCCGGTGCAGTTAGCTCTGGAGGCTTGTATTATTATCCAGAATCTGAATACAACAATTTCTGGGCACCATACATGGTTGGCCCTACAGAGAAAATCATGGCAACAATACCTCTTTCACTCGGAGACAGAAAATATGGCTGATTCACACCCTCAAACGGGATTTACAGAACTCGAGTCCTTTCTGGCCCACCAGAAACCCCAACGCTGCTCCTCAGCCCTCTGTGTCAACATCTACGCTGCTCTAGAAGGGCCTGCATCACCCCTGAAGGGCTTACGCTTCCCCTGCGCTGCCCTAACTGGGCCTGCGTCAGCCCTCCGTGACTCCTGCTGCCTCTGTGTGGCCTCTGCTGGACTGCGTGGCTTTGGCTTGCGTTTGCGCTGACTGGTATGTTGTCTTTTTGTCGCTGTTCTACTCTTTGCCTGGAATGAGATCATCCCCATACCAATACTGCCCCTCGCTGCATTGCAAACACTTCCTGAAATTCTTAGCAAACCATGCCCTAGAATTTCAGCTTAGCTTCAGTGCTCCGCCAATGTGTGTGTTCTCCAACTGAGCCCAAGCCCTTCTCTTATACTTTTCTCGTTGGAAAACCAACGGCTGTGATCTAATCTCTAATCAACGACTAAGATTAGACGCTGCTTGATCCACGTCACTCAAAACATTCTCATCACATGTTTAATTTAATTCAATTTAATCTTTTAATTTTTCTAAGTTAGACTTGGGGTGCTTAATTAAAAAGATTAATTATTTGAATATCTCTTAAACTAGTTGGAATTTCTCCAAACCCTTTCTGGGTCTTGGAGATCTCGTACTCCAGCTCCTCCACAACATTTTGGAGCTAGAGCGCATCTGATACTACCCCAAAATCTCAACACTCCCTCTTAGTGAGGAATGTGCTCTAACAATACATCAACACCGAAGTACTGCTCTCATCTCTGGCATTGGTCCCGCGCTGATGCTTGGCCCGCTGCCCCTCATCACTGCGCTGTTGCTGCTCTTTGTATTGCTGCCCATGACTCTGCCATAGTCACTGCTACATCTGTATTGCAGCTCCCTCTCAAATTGTTGCATTGTGTTGCCAACTGCTGCATTGCAAGTCAGTTGCTGAGAAGTAAACAACTGAAGGACCCCTGCCCAAACACTGATAGACAAGTTAGTTGGGCTGCATCTCATCATTGAAGCTCCCTTGGCTGTTGCTCTGTGCTGTCCCCCTGAAGCCATTGCGCTGCTACAACACTGCACTGCGTAAGCACTGCATCCTCTGCATTGTCGAAGTCCCATCAACGCATCTACGTTGCTACTGCCTCTACACTGCGCTGCTCCCTCTGCAACGTCCCAACTCTGCCCTCTACTTCACTGTGATCTTTTGCACCCACTGCTCCAATCATCCCCGCTACTGTCTTAAGGCTCCCGTAGCATGTATGTGATCCAAGAGTTGGGCTACTCAAGGATCCTTCCTCCACTCTGTAGCTGCTCTATAGATCAATATCGCCCTGCCTCTCTCTCGAGGTACATGAGCCCTCATGGCCATGTCATCGTCGGAGCAATCTTCTTCTTGAGCTGCCGCAACCTTGGAACTAAAAGCTTCCTTGTCCTTCTTCCTTAGAGGAAATTGGTGGCAAAGTGTCCAAGTTCACCACATCTAAAACACTCGATCTTTGATAGATCACGCTTCTTTTTCCCTTGCTGCTTCTTAGATGCCAGGGCTGCATCTTCCTCTTCCTCCTTCTTCACCTTGCTTGATCCGGTGTTGGTTTGTCTCTTGGTCTTTTGGCGGATCTCCTCTTGTCGGAGGATAGCCCACGTGTCGTCCTAGTTTGGAAGGTCCTGTCTGCCCAAGATGCTTTGGACAAATGTTTCCCAATCATCTGTGACTCAATTTAGAGTAGTCCTCACAATGACATCATCCTCCACCTTGGTTGCATGGCAATCAGCTGATCCTGGATCGCCTGCAACCTGAAGAGGAAATGATTGATTTCCTCTCCCTTAGTCATCATAAACAACTTCTTCTGGTTCTCCAGAAGCATCTTCTTTTGGAAGGATTTCCCTTGATTGTAATATTCCTTTTTTTGGTGTCACCTATGACAGGGCTAGGAGAGACTTCCAGAGTTAGGAGCAGACCGGTCACAGGTACAAGTTGTTATCATCAGCGGGCCCAAGGGATTTTTGGAGGAGTTTTGAGGAGTTTCTATGTGGTCGGGTGGCATTATCTTGATATATTCCATCATCCGAGCAGTTTGGCTTTCATTCTGGTGCATTTTGACAACTTTCAGAAATTTGAGTTATTTATGGGCTTAACTCAGCTAATTACGCTCACGGTGGCATTCCGGAAGGAATACATGACAGAACACCTTAGTGTAATAGCTCATTGGAACCGGGACGAGAATACCTCCATGATGGGATAGTTGGACATGAGTTTCAGTGACCGGAGGAGACGTGGTAGCCGATTTACTCTTTTTTTGCATTAAAAAGGAATATTTTAATAAGAGGGAAAAGTGCTCCATGAATAAAATAATAATAAAATAATGCTCTAGAAGGCTCCAAGAGATCTATAAAAGAAAGGTAGGAGGCCATTGAGGGATATCTTTGGATCATATCATTTTATTGTATGAGAGGTGTGAGACACAGTTCTCTACTTCAGCCGTAGCCCCAGGACGGAAACCCTCGGGTGATTTGTGAGTGTTGGACGAAAACCCAACTCTCTTGAGGAGACTTCACTCAGAAGTTTCACAGAGCTTCAGGGATTGGTGTGAGGATCATTCAGATCTTCAACTTGTGCTTCATTATCTTCAGTGGGTTTAGTGACAGCTGTTGTTGGAGGGAGAGTGCAACAGTTCAATTTTGAGGCCAGCGCAATGCAGCAACTCATCTTGGTGGCCAGTTCTCCGTCTCAGCTCTTTCTTTGGGTCAGATGTATTTGTAACCCCAGTGATTATCTATAATAAAATGTTGAGATTCTTCCTATTTGATGTGTTGATAGATTGCAGTGCTTATGTGTTTATTTTACATGGCAATCTTTTGTTGAGTAAATAGTGAGTTTACGGCATATTGTGGAGTTTAGTTATTTTTTTGCATTTTTAATTAAAATATCCCATCCGGGATATTACATTGATACAGTGTGCTTAATGCTTTTCACATACCATTAGCTGTCTTCTTCTTGGCTATGTGTGGGACCGCATGATCTTTGACCCCGTCCATGATGAAACGCTTAGCATGCGCTTCAACTTCATTATGCTTTGTGAGAAGAGCAACATCGATTGGTGTAGCCAAGACGCTCTCTGCATGCTCTCGTAGTTTGTATGCCTCCAGGACTGTCAGGATTTTGGCCTTCCAGACAACAAAGTTGGACAAACCGTCCAACCTATCCTGATCACGTAGTCCATATGGTGCCATCTCCTCAGAAATAAACTGTCGAAACAAATACTCCTCTCCCTGCTTTTGTTGCTACTCTCCACAAAAACTCAGATCTAGGGTCCTTGGCGAGAAAGGCACCCTCTACTCCCTCTGACAACTGATTTCCTCCTTGGAAATCTGCCAAATCTTCTGAATCAGCCCTCTTCGATCACCCTTTGATCGATCCTCAGATTTCTTTGGCAAAAAATCTGCTAAGTGGTTGTTCTCCTCTCACTCTTTGTCAACTTAGCTAGGCACGATTTTGAACCGACATAATCTCCACTACACCAGCAACTGGTGAAGATCTGAAGCTCTTCTTCTAGACTACGACAACTCTGCACAACAACACAAAACTGGACTGCATCCCTTTGGCTGGCCTCTGCATGAGCAAATTGTCTCAATGCAACCTCTGCGTATCGACTGCGTAGTGCAGGCTTCTCATGCGTCCCTCTGGAAGGCTCTGCGCTGCCTCTGCTTCACACAGCTGGAAATGCATTAGCTCCTGCGTGGCCTCTGTTGGGATTGCGTGGCCTCTTTTAATTTTCCTAAGTTAGACTTAGGGTCCTTTATTAAAAAGATTAATTATTTGAATATCTCTTAAATCAGATGGAATTTCTCCAATTGTTTTATGGGTCTTGGAGATCTCATGTACTCCAGCTCCTCCACAAAATTTCAGAGCTAGAGCACATCCAATGCTACCCCAAAATATCAACAAGCTACTCTCTGCGTCCTTCTGCGTGTCTCTCTACGCAGTGCCTGCGTGAGACTGTGTCACCCTGCGTGAGCTCTCTGCGCTGCTGCTCTGTTCTGCCTTCTCCAGCCTTCTGCGTCCTTCTCTCCTCGACCCCTATCACTGCTAACTCCCTCTGCTTCCTCTGCCCTGCAACTCTCCCTCTGAAATCAAATTTTATTCCTTCAGAATCGACTTCCTTCGGGTTACTAAGTGTATGCCTGACTTACTTTCCAAATGACCCTCAAGCCTTCTTTCATAATCTTCTTATTGATGAATCAATGACCCAGATTAGAAGTTTAATCAATTCTTAAGATTAATCCTTGACTTGATCTTTGTTCTCTAGAAGATTCACACTCTGTTTTATTAATACCCATTAATTATTTAATTTCCCTAAGTTTAGACTTGGGATCTCCATTAAAATAATTAAATATTTTAATAAAACATGAACCGAGTGGAATTTCCACAAGCGATTTCTGGGTTCTTTGGAATACTAATGTCCAAGCCTCCTTACAAATTTTGAGACTTGGAACACTTTCCGATGCTACAAAAATCAACACTCTGTGACACCGTTAAGGGCCATCCGTACCATGGTTGCAGCAGTAGGTGTAGCACCTACTGTCGACAACTGGTCTCGAACCTCCTGAAACCGTATGAGGTATGAAGACACACACTCCCCTTTCTGCATCTGGATCATACGAAGCTTCTGCTCCAAGTACAACTTCCGCTGCTCGAAAGATCCTTCATATAGCTCATGCAAAGCTACCCACATCTCTCTGGCAGTATTCTTGCTAACCAAATGTGAGATGATGTGGTCCTTGACACTATCAAGGAGCAACATCTTCGCCTTCTTCATATCAACCTTGTACTTTTTGTTTTGATTCGGATCTGTAGGTACAACTACCACGTTCTCCAGAAATGTCTTCAGATCATATTCATCTAGAAGAAACATAGCCCATTCCTTCCAGATCATATAGTTGGAGGAGCCCTCCAACCGATCTTGATCACGAAGTCCGTGAGATGCCATCTTCGCCGAAAAACTGTTGAATCTGCTCCCTCTTTCTCCCTACTGCGCAGTCCCTGACAGGATAACGCATTCCTTGATGGAGTTGTAAGTTCTGCAGCTCCTCTATTGCTCAAAAACTGAGAAATGCTAACATCTTCTGCTAGGAAATCACTGAGGAAGAATTCCCAAAATATGTGCTCTGACTCCTTCTGATGCTTTTCTGCCCAGCAATAGCTTTAGAAAAACTACGTCCCTTGTCTTCTGCGTGGAGGCTTTGCGTTGCTCCCTCTTCCACAGCAAGATCTCGAATCTGGAAGCCCTTTCTCTCTGTTGATTCACACAGAGAGAGACTCCCATGAAAATCTTAGCCCTCTTGGCTAGAACTATGCAATCCTTCAGTGGATCGTTCTGCTGCACTACAACAACAACGTCCTTAACTTCAGAAATCAAATTTGTCCTTCTTGTTTCACATCATTGCTTTGATACCATGTGAAAATTCCTAGATCCAAATAGATCTAATGAATCCTACTGTAACCATCTGAATTACTTCATCTATTATGTAATTTACTTTACACAATTATTTCTGAATACATTCATGAAATACTGAAGCAATCACTGAAGCAACCTACACTACAATGATTATGATTCTGAAACAAGGAAACTAGACAAGGTAATGATTCACACATATGACACCTTTATTTAGGACTAAGTCCCTGGAAAAACCCAATGCGGGAAAACCGGTGCAACAAATTTGAGGGTTTTATTATTAAGCAGTAGAAATTATCTGAATACATCTCTGAATACCCCTAGGGTAATTCAGTTACAGAGATAAATATTGGCAAAACAATTTTTGAGGATTTACCTCACTTAATCAATGAGTTTCCGACTTATCCGAATGAAGAAAAACCTGCCCTAGGGAGGCTCTGCGCAGTCCCAGCACTGCAACTTGCGGCCTCTGCGTCACCCCCTTCCAGGCTCAGTGTTCAGCCCCAACCAAGTAATTTTGCCTCCTTGGACCCTGAGGCACAGCCTCTCGGTGCCACTTTTCGGATCTCGACCTCCAAAACTGATCCACCAGCAAAATTCCGAAAACCATTCCTCTAGCTTTGTGCTGCCTATGTGTGAGCCTACATAGTCACTGCGTCAACCCTCTTCCTTCAACGCTACCTTGGCTAGAACTCTTCTGCCTTTCTTTGACTAATGCTTCACCGACTGAGAAAATCTTTCTCTCTGGATGCTATCTCTGCCCCTCACTGCTCAGATCTCTTGTTTGAATTTCTCAGCAACCCCGCCCCAGAAATTTCGATCTTAGATCAATTCAGTGTCTTGGCGTATTTTCCAAATGACCTTCAAGCCTTCTTTTATAGTCTTCTCGTTGACATATCAACGAGACCCAGATTAGATGTCTAATCAACGGCTAAGATCATAACATGACTTGATCCATGTCTTCTAGAAGATTCACACTCTATTTTATTTAATACCCTTTAGTTATTTAATTTCCCTAAGTTTAAACTTAGGGTTCCCATTAAAATAATTAATTTTTCAAATAAAACAAAATCTGAGTGGAATTTCCACAAACATTTTTTGGGTTCTTTGGAATACAACTGTCTAAGCCTCACATCAAATTTGAGACTTGGAGAGCTTTCTGATGCTACAAAAATCAACAGGAAGATCCCTCATATAGTGTGGCCAAGGCTTCCCACATTTTCCTGATAGTATCTTTGCCAGCTATATGGGATACAATGTGATCCTTGACTCCATCAAGGATTAGCCTTTTTGCCTTCACCATATCAGCCTTGTACTACTTCAACTGATCTGGATCTGTAGGGACGGCTACTGTGTTTTGCACAAAGAGCTTGAGATCGTATTCATCTGGTAGACAAGTAATCCTTGCCTTCTAGATCACGTAGTTGGAGGCTCCCTCCAACCAGTCCTGATCTCTAAGCCCATGAGCAGCCACGACCATCAAATCTGTCGAATCTGCTCCTCTTCTTCCCCCTCTGTGCAACATTGGACAGACTTACACACTCCTTGTGGAGCTCGTAGACTTGCTGCCTGGATTTGTTGCTCAGATCTTGGAAGAACTGAAATTCTCTGGCTAGGAATCTCTAGAGAGAGAAAATTCCCTCACTGTGTTGCTTCTTCTTCTTTTGACACCCTCTGCCTGGAAAAATCAAGATCTTCCTACAGAAATTGCGTCTCACCAACTCTACGTTGCTCCCTATGGCTCGGCAAAATTCTGATCTGGAGATCTTACCTCTCTGTCGACTCACTCAGAGAGAGATCTTTCCAGAAATTCAGCCCTCCTGGCTTGGACTGCGCAATCCCTTTGGGCATTCGATTTGCTGCTTTCTGCAACTCTTCGGCCTCCGTCTTAGCGTTGGATTTTCTCTTCACTGTTTCACAATGCAAGCTCTGAAACCATGTGAAACTTCCAAAATCTAGATCTGGAATCCCTACTGCAACAAGCTGAACTACTTCTACTTGTAAATCTGATTTAACAAGTTATTATAAGATTACTTCTTAAAATATCGAAGCAGTTACTGAAGCAACCTTCACCCATTAAAATACATATGTCAAATCAAAAGCTAAGCAAGAAAAATAATGCAAACACATGACACCGTTATTTTTGGACAAACGTCCCCGAAAAAACCCAATGTGGGAAAACTGGTGCAGCAGATCTGAAGGTTTATATATTATGAAGTAATTTTCTGAATACAAATCTGGGATGCATTTCTGGCAATCCTTGCAGATAATATGACTGACACAGAGTTAGTGAGAGAAATCTCACACTGAAATATGGAAACTCGACTGACCAACGAACCCTAGACGGAAAGCCCTCCACTGCGTTGCGCAATCTTTGCGTCACTCTTCATGGGGATTGCGTGGCTTCTGCGTAGCTAGTCTTTGGCTGGATGGATCTGCCCTTATGGCCCCTTCCTGTCTTACACCCCGACTTTCTAGCACTGGATCTGGTTGACCCTCAGCTAAATTACGGATTCCCTCAAGGCTACAGTGTTGCCTCTGCGTGGGACTGCGTTGCCTTTGCGTGGGATTAAGCTGCCTCTGCGTAGCTGCTACACTGCCTCTGCTGATCTGTTCTTTGTCTTCTCTATGATGTATACTCCAGCTTAGGAAGATCTCCAACTGGAGTTACTCTGCCCCTCCACTGCAATCAAGAATCACTTAGATCTGATTTTCTTTTGAGCACTGCTCCCTCAGAAAAATTCGATATCTAGATCCTCTTCCTTTATAGCCTTCTCGTTGACAAATCAACGGCTGAGATTAGATCTCCAATCAACGACTAAGATTATATTAGACTTGATCAACTTTATCTAGAAGATTCACCCACAATTTACATTAATACTGATTAATTATTTTAATTTCCTAAGTTAGACTTAGTGTCCGCATTAAAAATAATTTGGAAGGAATTTTCCAAAACGATTTCTGGGTTATTTGTAATGCATGTGTCTAAGTCTTTCCACAAAATTTGGGTCTTAGATCACATCCGATGCTAGCAAAAATCAACAGATGTCACGAGCTCTTGTTTCTAATGCTTTCATGATGCCACAATGCATCTTATTATTTATTATAGCAATATCCTATAACAAACGATGTAACAAATAAAATTTGTATAAAATAGAGTAAATACAAATAAATGTGATTACTAAATAATCAAATAGGATTATGTTAAGTAGTCATTAGTTAATTGAAAAGGCATTTCTAAAAGACATGCCTAGTCATGAAAGGTCACCTGCATAGGTATATAAGCAGGGCCTCATTGTAACTTTCAATTGTCTTAATTATATCTTATCATATCATATTTTATTAATAAATTATTATTATAAATACCTCTTGTGTATTTTTGCTATTAAGTCAACAAAGCTACAGTCTTGTTGCTACAGTGGTATCAGAGCCATGTCGCACAACATCGTCTTACAAGCCTATGAAAATAGTATACGAACCTATGAACATTGTTTACCATACAATGTGCCGTTACGTGAAGATCCTGAAGAAAGTGAGAAGATTAAAAAAATTCAAGAAGCATTTCAGCAATTAGAAAATTCATGTGCAAAAGTTAGTAGTTACAACCCGTCTTAAGAAAATTTATGAAGAAACCCTTGATAAGGATGAAGAGGTTGAAGAAGAAAATG
The DNA here is from genome assembly GCA_034641835.2 of Pinus albicaulis. Classification (NCBI taxonomy): domain Eukaryota; kingdom Viridiplantae; phylum Streptophyta; class Pinopsida; order Pinales; family Pinaceae; genus Pinus; species Pinus albicaulis. The sequence goes on along the minus strand of CM076570.1, from coordinate 271,020,782 downwards.
TTAATCAGAATGAGGACTATATTGAAATCCAATATGATGAGCTATATCATAATAATGAGGAAAATGCTGAAGAATACATTAATGATTCTGAAGATGGCAAGCCTTTCAGTCATGAGTTATCTATATCACCAAAAAGAGCTACAGAAAACACATTGGCCAGAGATTCAGAAAAAAGTTGCGATTTGCTGCCTACTATAAAATTTATTCATCCTAAAGAAATTATGCAACCAAAGGTTGCGAAGTTGCAGGTTAAGGGCATGCAAAATTGTGTGAGCCGAGATACCGAAGATGTATTTGATGACTTCTTTAGCAACAGTAAGGAAACAGAAAATATGAAGCCTTCTAACGATGTTGATCTTGAACGAATTGCAAAGGATACGCATGGATATGTTGGAGCTGATCTTGCAGCCCTTTGCACCGAGGCTGCGCTACAGTGCATCAGGGAAAAAATGGATGTTATTGACTTAGAAGAGGAGACCATCGATACTGAAATCCTCAATTCTATGGTTGTTACAAATGAGCACTTCCAGACTGTGTTGGGCACCAGTAACCCATCTGCCTTACGTGAAACTGTTGTTGAAGTGCCCAATGTTTCTTGGGAAGAGTCTGAAGGGTCTATTCTGACGAAATATTTTTTCGCCATCATGTCAAAAAACCTGAACCTACTTATCAGATTGCAGATGATGAGGAAAAACACCACACAGTGAGTGAACATGGCGGAGAGGAATATGAAATCAGCCATGGAAATTATAACGGTAAAATACTTAGAATTGGGGATCCTGAAACCACTGCTATTCCTGCAATTGCTGGAATACCTAGCAGCAGTGATTTAGAAATCATCATTGAGAAAAGCTATAAAGATGGAATATCAACGAACACAGACTCTGAAATCAGCTATGATTGCCAACATTTGTTTCTAATGCTGAGAGAGTCATTGAGCCAACACTTGTGATGGTTGAGATAGATATACCACCATGTGCCATTATTGACGGTGTGCATGCTAAGAGCTTTTCTGGAACAGGGGTGATTATATATCATTCTAACACAATGGGAATAATTGTCGTTGACAGATACACAATACCTGTTTCTGTTTCAGATGTTAACTTGACATTTGCTGCTAACACAACTAGGATAGTTGGAGAAGTTGTTTTTCTGCACCTGGTACACAATTATGCATTAGTAGCGTATAATCCTGCGAAATTTGATCCAGCGAGGGTTGCAGCTATACGTGCAGCTGTTCTTCTTCATGAACCACCTGTGCGTAAAAGTGATGCAGTCCGTCATTTGGGTTTAGAAGAGGACTTACAAACTGCATCAATGAACTGCATTTTTACAAACCCGGCGACCGCTTTGAAGGCCCATTCGGCCGATTGTCCAGGATTTAAAGACTTGAATGTCGATGTTATAGAATTGGATGCAGATTTCGGGGATACATTTTCTGGTACACTAATAGACAAGCAGTCGAGGGTTCGGGCATTATGGTGCAGATATTCTAAATGCAACTTTTTACAAGTCTTAATCACCAATCAAACAGGTGTGTCAAGCAGGACGAAAGGGTCTCCCACCATAACGCTGTTTTAAAACAATCTAAACGCTGCATAAACCGGTCGAAAGGGTTTATGCTGTTTAAAAAAAAAGGAACGAATTTGTGGATACAAATACAAATACGGTGCCAGATCGGATCAATAAACTTCGTGGATCGGGTTATCAGTTTTACGAAATGGTGTAATCGTGGATCGGCGTACCGTTTTCTTCTAACCTTCGTGTGCCTTTGATTCTTAGATAATTATATTATATATTTTATAATTATAATTATATATATAATTATAATGATAAGTTAAATTAAATTAAATTATATATATATATATATATATATATATATATATATATATATATATATATATAAAAGAAAAAAAAAACCTAGCTCTAAGATAGTGTTGGGAACGAATTTACATGCTGAGCAAAAAAATGACTTGAGCTAAGTGAAGGAAATGAGGAAATGATTAGCAATTAAAGATGAAGACAATTATTAAGCAATATAGCTTTGAGGGCAAGCTTCTGAAGGAAGAGGCAATGTAACATATAAAATTTGTATAAAATAGAGTAAATACAAATAAATGTAATTACTAAATAATCAAATAGGATTATGTTAAGTTGTCATTAGTTAACTGAAAAGGCATGTCTAAAAGACATGCCTAGTCATGAAAGGTCACCTACATAGGTATATAAGCAGGGCCTTATTGTAATTTTCAATCGTCTTAATTATATCTTATCATATCATATTTTATTAATAAATTATTATTATAAATACCTCTTGTGTATTTTTGCTATTAAGTCAACAAAGCTACAGTCTTGTTGTTACAAACGATTTAGGAGCTATGACAAGACTTTTTGTGAGGGAGACTATCTCAATCATAGTAGAGATCTCTTACTTCCTCTTTCTTGGACTTCTTCTCTTCAGCTTCCTCCATCTTTTCGGTGATATTTGTTTCTTTTCTTCTTCTTTTGATATTGTCCCTTTAGGACAATATTTCCTATAATGTCCATAGCATTGAATCTTAGCTATGCTCTTCTTTCTTTTCTGAGGACCAAATTTTCAAAACTTCCCTTTCCTTTCATTTCCTGCAAATGTTTGAGTTCTTTAATCTTCAACACTTTTTCCCACAACTTGTCTTCTTCTATCTAGCATAGAAACCACAAGTTGTCGAATAAGGTAACTTTCTTATCCCATGGACATTTGTTACCTGGTTCATCAGTTAATGCGTTTAGAACAATGATGATTATCTTCTTATCATCTCTTCCAGATCTCACAGTTGACATCTTATGAAGATATCCCTTCATTATTTGATACCTTCAATTTGTGTAGATCAGGTCTATAAGTGATATGACCTTCTTTATGGCATGTTCATAGAATATTTCTTCCAGCTTATCATATATTTGTTTGATTACTCCAATCCTGCTACATAGGGATGCAGGGACCTTTGACGAATTTCATAAGAATCCTTTGAGCCCTTTGATCCCTTTCCATATATTCAGATAATGCTTGACCTTCGGATACTTTTCCATAGATATGATTAATGACCTCACTTTCTTCGAGGACTATGTCTATCCTCCTTTTTTTTTGCATGCAAGGAATTTCGATGACCCAACCAACTTCTAGATCTCCTTGCAAACACGAAGTCATTTTACCAAATTTTATTATAGAATAAAAGATACTTACTAGATAAGTGAAGATGAAATATTCAGCTTGATCACTTTGATGGTGGTTGAAGAAGATGTATTAGTGTTCCCTTTTGGATGATCTTCTTCAAAATGAAAAAGCCTTTCTTCAATAAAGGAGATTGATCCTTTCATGATGACAACATCTTTAGATCCAGCTTCCATTTGTTGATGGTGATTGATGCTTCTTCGAATGATCTTCTTCAAAGATTAGAAGGGGATCCTTGCTTCAATGATAGGGAGCTTGCCGTATAGCCTTTAAGATACTTCAAATACTTGGTAGTGAATGAGTGCAGATCAGAATTGCTTCCAAAGTTTTGAATTTCTCCAAGATGATGTGATCTTCGTTTTAAAGTCCTTTGAGCTACCTTGCTGGAGTATACTTCTAGTTCCTTAGATTTGATTGATGATACCAAGACTTCCTTTTGAAGTAGACTTTCTTCTTCAATGTAGATCCTTCACTTTGCTTTGATGCCTTTCATGAAACTTGATCCTTGAGTGTCTCTTTGATTAGATGCCCTTCCATTGACTTTAGTGCCATAGCTCTGATTCCATGTTGAGAAATCTAGGGCATAGCATTAGGTGGTTTCTCTTCGTTAGTCACTATTTGTGAATGTTTTTACTGCTTTAGATTAGGATCTTCTTCTTACTATCTTGTTAGTGTTCTTCTTCATCAAATAGTAACCAATGTATAAACATAAATAAACAAGAGACACAAAATGTAGGCTATGAGCGAGGGCCAAAACCTCTCTCTTTGGGAGGAAAACCCGCATCAATTCTTCTTATAGAGATTCCAATTGACGAATACCAAGACGAAGACCCTTGACCTAGTAGCCACTCCAAGACTAAGACACTACTCCTTTTACTCTTTGATCTCCCAGCATTGGGACACTTGTCACTGCTGAGATCTTCTTGCTGTCATCATAATTAAAATAAAAAATGTCAGCAAGTTCAAAATTCAAATACATATGTCATAAATGATAAATGATTGTCTCATAACAATCTTGAGTCTCATCACTCATGGGTGACGATGCCTATAAGAAGCCCTCATGGAGTTCATGGTAGCATCGGAAGGCTGAAGCAACTGTGAGGCAGGTGTATTGGGAGTCTCCATTTGAGATGGCAAATTAGAGAGATCCTTAGTCTCTTCATCAAGCCAACTCAAATCAGGGGGCTCCTCCTCCACAACCCAATCAGACTCTTAATCAATGGTATCCAATAAAATCGGATCTGTATCCTTTGGTTGCACTTGTTTTGTGAGCATTCAAAGGTTGTAGTAGATGAAAACCAACTTCTCCAACCTCTCATGCTCCAACCTGTTTCTGTTTTTGCTGTGGATGTGCTCAAACACTGACCAATTGTGCTCATAATAAGAAGCACTACAGGGTTGACTCAGAATTTAGCACTACAGGGTTGACTCATAATTGCAGTGCCTCAGAGCCACAATCTATCCACCAATGAGCTGTAAAAAAGTAACAACAAAGATTATCAGTTTGCAATGCCAAACATATAAAAGAGAACTAGCAAAATTACAAGCTAAGTTCTAACAATTTTCACTTACAACGCATTTTCTTGTCCTTGAGACGTTGGCTTGAGTTGAATTGAAACATGCCAGATGCTTCCTTGTACATATCTCGTTGTAGGTTGATTTTGTCCTAAATATCTACATCCGGGAAAATCTTCTCAATACATATCATGACACCTCTTATCACCTCAGGATCTCTTGGAATGTTAGACCCCTCATTATAGAATAAGCTCGGATTGAGATATGCTCCTGTTGCATGCATTGATGAATGTAGTTTCCTGTCCCACCTGGAATCAATAATTTTCCATATAGGGAGATATTTAGATTCATCTCCCTTATAGAAAGTCTTGATGGCCTCTTTGCCCCTATCCATGCCCTCATAACTCTATCCCATTGGAGGTTTCTCTCCATCCATCAATCCCAAGATTTACACAAGGGGCTCAGTGAAGCTGAAAATCTCAGTGACTTTGTCCCACAAACTATCACCAAAGGCAGATGCTTTCACAGACAATGCTTCTAATTTTGTGCTATCTTTCCAAAATACCCATTGCTGGCTACAAAACATTCTTCTCAAAGCTTGGTACTCATACAAAAGGCTTTGGAGGGAAAGAAATTTTGTAGCAAACTGTGTGATAGCTGGGCGACTAAGCTCACCATATGTGAATTCCCTCATAAGGTTCAACATGTGAAAATTCGACTGCAGTGTATTGGTTTATTTCTCCATCTTGATTTAATTAATACAAGTTATTTTCAGAAAATACCGAAAATAAACACAACTACAACCTACACATGCAGATCATTTACTGAATAATACGCTCATGCAACAAAGTAACACAAGGATTTTTGGACATAAGTCCCCGGAAAAACCCAAAGCGGGAAAACCGATGCAGCAGATATGAGGGTTTATTATTAATTAGTTTTGAGTATAGTAAATCTGGGTTCCAAATCTGGAAAACCCGACAGAGAATAAAAGAAATCAAATTTGCAGCTAACCTGAAGTTCTAGTGCCAAATGTCTGAGTGATCCACACCTTCAAATGGGATTTACAGAACTCAGCCTGGATCTGGCCCTAGAAACCCTTAGTGCTGCCCCTGAAGCCCCAGCGTCATCCCTGCTAGCCTCAGTGTGCCACTGCGTTGCCCAAAGAGGGACTGCGTAACCCCTGGAAGGATGAGGCAAGCCTTACGCTGGCCTGGATGCCCTTCTGCGCAAATCTAAAACCCTTTGGAGCCTCAGCACTGTCCTGCGTAGCGGCTACGCAACACTTGCATAGTTGCTGCTCTGCTTCTCCGCGATGTCCTTGTTGCTGCTCCTCTGTCTCTTAACTCTTGGTCCTGGAATCAGATCATTCCCTTGGCCAATACTACCTCTCGTCGCAGGAAATTCCTCCGAAAATTATTAGCAAACCCGCCCTAGAATTCCAGATATATTCCTCAGCTCTGCAACTGTGTGTCTCCTCCCACTGACCCTCAAGCCTTTCTCTTATACTTCTTGTTGAACCCTTCAATGGCCGAGATTAAATCATTCATCAACGGCTGAGATTAAAAGACTGCTTGATCCATGTGACTTAAGACAATTTTAGCACATGTGTTAATTAATTCACTTTAATGATTTTATTTTCCTAAGTTTAGACTTAGGAAATCCATTAATATAATTAATTATTAGAATAACTTGAACACCAACTGAAATTTCTCAAATCCCTTTCTGGGTTTTGGAGATCAAGTGTGTCTTAGCCCCACCACAAAATTTCAGGGTTAGAGCACACCCGATGCTACACCAACTATACAAAATCTCAACACAACACCCAAGCATGATTATAAATATACTTGGTAATTTGCTTGCATTCTTGCACAACATCTTGCACCCACTCCAACTTCCCAATGTCCTCTAGTATCAAGTCTATGCAATGGGCAGTGCATGGAGTCCAAAAAATGGTGGGATATTTGGCACAAAGCAACCTTCCAGTTGCTACATAATTTGCTGCATTGTCCGTGATTACTTGGACAACATTTGCAACCCCAACTTCCTCCACCACATTAGCCAACAATGTAAAAATCAAATGTGCATCTTTTACATTTGCAGATGCATGAATGGATTTTAGGAACATGGTTCCTTTAGGGCAAGCTACAAAAAAATTTATTATTGTTCTACCCCTCTAATCTGTCCACCCATCAAATATAATTGTACAACTTGTAATTTTCCATGAGCTTTTAATGCTCTCTAATTATTCCTTGACACACTCAAGATCCTCATCTAGCTATTTCCCCCTAAGTGCATTATAAGATGGGGCTTTGTATCCAGGGCCAACACTTGCAATGGCATCCACCATGGGCTGATAAAAATATGACTTTGCATAGTTGAATGAAAGACTATTATGGTACCAAAACCTCCTTATTGCTATATCTGCCTCCTTCCTCTTCTTTTCATTAAAACTATCCAAGGTTGGTTGAGATCACGTAGTTGTACGAGGAGTGAAGAAAGAAGAGGTTATACTCCTGTTTGCCACAACACTTGAAGAGGAGTTACCAATATCTGAACTTTGAATCTGTGTTTCCTTCTAAGATGAAGGTCTACTTATCCCAACAATCTCATCCTTCCTTCTTGCCCTCTTAGAAGTTTCTTTTTTAATGGCTTCCAAATCAGCTGCCATTTCAGTAGTGACTTCATCGGGGCAATTTTGACAACATCCCACACCATTCACAGGAATTTTAGCTAGGTATTATTTTAGCCTGTTTATGCCTACATGCATTGTGGCATTATAATAATTGCACTTGACATGGTGGTCATTACCGACAATGATTCGTTGACCATGTGCCTATGCCGGATCACGAGACTCTCTAGAACCCTTTGGTGGCATGGTGACAAAATTTGGAAGAAAAAAAATAAATTTTTAAAATCTAATTGATATTTTTAATTTTTAATTTTCAATTATTTATTTATTTATTTATTCGAAGTTACAATTTTTTTTGGCCCTGTGACTGAGTTTCTTAGCCACACATGGCCGCTGTATGGTTGAGAAACTCAACCACAGGGCCTGCGGGCTACCTCCTCAGCCTGCAGGCCCTGTGGCTGAGTTTCCCAACCACACAGCGGCCCTGTGTGGCTGAGAAAAACGACAGGGCCTGCAGGCTTAGGAGGCAGCCCGCAGTTCCTGTGGTTGAGTTTCTCAGCCACACAGCAGCCCTGTGTGGCTCAGAAACTCAGCCACAGGGCTTGCGAGCTGAGGAGGCAACCTGCAAGCCGTTGCAACTGAGTTTGTCAGCCACACAGGGTCGTTGTGTGGCTGAGAAACTCAGCCACAACGCCAAAAAACTTTTAGATTGCAATTGAAAAAATAAAATAAAATTGAATTGATTACATAATTAAAAAAAATTACATGCAAGCAACAAAACATTGAAATAAGGATCATGAAGCCTACATGGACAGTGTGTTGCTACTCCGCCAATGCTGTTACTCTCCCAGTGCTGCTACTCCGCTAGTGTTGTGACTCCACCTTGTTATTACAGTGCGTTGCTACTCCACCAGTGCTGCTACTCCGCTAATGCTGTGACTCTGCCTTGCTGTTACAGTGTGCTGCTACTCAGCCAGTGCCGTGACTCCGCCTTGCTGTTACAGTGTGCTGCTACTCGGCCAATGTTGTGACTCCACCAGTGCTGCTACTCCTAAGAAAACAAAGGACTATACAACTGTCTAAACCAATGTTGCACGAAGCGGGGACGAAGCGGGGACGTTTTTTGGAAGCGGGGACGCGGAAGCGTCATTTCCAAAAAATCTAGGAAGCGAAGCGTCTCGGAAGCGTCTACTATATATATATATATTTTTATTTTTATTTTTTTGCATTTATATTAAAAAAATATCCAAAATACCAAATTAATTGTAGAAGACATGGAAGCATGCATATTTGTACATAAATCAAGATAGATATGACATCCATTGTACATTAATGATTAATTATTTGAGCATCAACCATTTAGAATAGATGCATCAACAATCTATAATCTAGATTCTTCTCCTCTTATCTAGCCTTTGCCTCTACCTCGATTATTTAGGGACATTAGTCAAAATTGCCCAATTTTGATCAAACCCTAATGCAAGCCTTAAAAAATGGTAGAAAGAACATAACATGCTTGATCGATTATTTTGACTTGATTGAAATGTAATTTTTTGCTAACGACATGACAAAGGAGTTCAACAATTAACACCACCAACACTAGGGTACATATAGGGCTTGGTGCTCTTGATTAAACGCTAATCACATACCCTCATACATGTTATAATCTAATGACATGCCACCATACCATTGATCCTGAATTCCTGAAAATTGTTAAGTTTGCTGAATTTGGAAGAGGATATGAAATTCTATTTTCTCCATATGAAGTCCGATCAGGCTGGAACCACTCTCAAACATCCTGAGTCATTTCATGGTAATGTTAAAAATTTAAGTAAAAGGATGAAAATGAAAAATAAATGAGAATGTCACTTTTACTTTAAGAATTTAACATTACCATGAGGGAGCATCTAAGAAATATCTAAGGAGGTAAAAGAGAGCTTATATTTTTTTCCTCCTATCCCTAACTCATCACTAACTCACCTACTAACCCAACCAAAGACAAAATTTAAAAATAAAAATAAAAAAAATCTTTTTTCTGACCTACAGTAGTCGGATCCGTACGGTACTGTACGGAACCGTTCACGATCCGTACGGATCCATCTCGGAATCGCGGTGGTCCCATACAGCGATCCGCCGTACGATCCGCGGATCCACTGTACGGAACCGCGGATCCGGGCGTACGGATCCAAAAAACCAGGAACCGCAAATTTTTTTGGGATCCGCGTTTCCGAAAATCGGATCCGCGGTTCCGGGTACGGATCCCATACGGTTCCGTACGGGACGCGTTTCGGGCCTTGGAGCCGGGGGGGGGGGGGACGTTTCCTGCAACATTGGTCTAAACATCTTTTACTTTCAAAATGTCCAGTTCTGCATTGCCTGAAACCATATCCCTGCTCCAAAAGCTAGGAGTAGATGATGGTCCCTGCATTTACCAGCATCAGTGAAACAGGACTCGGCGATTAATCGGCTAAATCGCGAGTCATACTCTGCTCGGCGGCCAAACGAGCAGAGTCAACTACGCGCGAGTCAAAATCGGCGAGTCAAATCGGCGTTTCAAATCGGCGTTTAAAATCGGCGATTTTCCCGTTTTTTTCCCGACTGAATCGGCAGTTTAGGTTTTAGAATTTTTTTTTTAATAGTCAGCGTCGGGTTTTAGATTTCTGATCTGTTTTGCCGCCGTCTGTTTCGCTGCTCCTCGCACACCGGTCGCTGCTCGCACACAGGGTTTTAATTTTTTAAACAGTCGCTGCTCGCACCACACCTGCTCGCACACCCGGTCGCTCGCTGGACTCTGGAGTGTTCATCCGACATCGTGGTCGCTCGCTGGAGCAGTTTGCGCTGGAGTGTTCATCCGACATCGTGGTCGCTCGCTGGAGCAGTTTGCGCTGGAGTGTTCATCGTGTTCATCGTGGGCTTTCTCTGTGCCATTTACTGTAACTGAATCTACAACCAGGCTTACTCATTATAGTAAATAGTGACCTATTTCCAAACGTAAGTGTTTTTATTTTTTCTGGAGAGTGCAACTTCCTGTTATTGAAAATCGTATATGCAAAGTGTCATTGGAAACAACTGCCCAGTTTGGAAATATTGTTAGAGACGGTTACTGATGCTGTTGTTCTTAGATCTTTCATCCTTACTTATTGCTGATTAGCTTAGATTTAGGTGTTGATACAGCACCTCCCCTTTGTATTACACTGCTGTTACCATTTTAGTATCATCGACTTGCTTTTCTGGCCATTCGTTTAACATTAATAAAACTAAACTATTATGGTATTATGATCAAACATATAGCGATAAAAATGAAACAAATAGATAGTAAGAAATATGAAACAAGAACACATGCCATAACAATGTTAAAATATGCCATCACGATTTTAAGAATGTCTCTCATTTAACATCTTGGTCTGGGTATTAGTTATAAGTTTGAATGCAAGAAAACTTTCTGAACCCCCTTTCCTTTATCTTGAAGAGGAATCAAGGGGGCAACCCATTTAAAGGATGACAAACTTTTCTGAATCATGTATGACCAAACTTTTTCTGTTTACATCTAGATTTAGCTGTCTCCAGGTTGGCTTGTTCAGATCTTTCCCCAAATCTGCTCTGCAGTGGCGTGCTTTTCTTCAAAATCTTGCTATTCCTTGCTCTCCATAAAAAACAAAAGAGAATCTGGTTAGATATACCATATCTGCTTTAATGTTTCAGGCTCAGCTTTCCAAAGTGGCTTCTGTAATAATTTATAAACAGTCCCTGTTTGTATATGAAGATATATTGTAATAAACAGTCCCTGTTTTCACTACCATTAGCATCCAAAAAATCACCAATAACTTTCAAGTTTCTATCACTGTCCATCTCTCCTACTTATCTGCATTTTTAATTTTTATTTATTTTTTGTCTTGCAGGGAGCAGGAGCCATAAATTAAACAAAAGCAGCAAAGCCACAACTTCAAATTTCGATTCTTCAATCTTAACAGAAGCCACAATTTAAACACAAGTCCAAAACAACTACAATGCCGAGGGAGAAGGATTTTGCTTGGGCTTATTGTGACAAGATTCCCGGAAGCGCCAAGCTCCTTTGCAAATTTTGCAAAGCAGAGTGTAGTGGAGGCATCTATAGATTCAAGTACCACATTGCACAGATACCTGGGCATGATATAGGTCTCTGCGAAAAGGTTGACGATAATGTCAAACACCAAGCAACCTTGGCCCTTGACATGTTGACTCAGAATAATGCTAAGAGAGCAAAGCAAAAACAAGAAATAGGAACTCTTGGGGCTGACCTTTCTTCTTCCAATACCCCCTTTTCATCTCCTTCTGTTGAGTCCTCAATGCCATTCCCAAGTTTTTCACACATGCCTCCAAGTTCAAGTCAAACTCAAACTCAATTCAACACTGGAGGTGGAAACATAAACACTTTTTTTCCTCCCCGCACAAAACCTGGTTCCCAACCTACCTTGGATGGCACTGGTTGGAAAAAAGATATCCATAAACAGGCAAGGAAGGCCATTGCTAACTTTTGGTTCTATTCTGACATACCTTTCCATTGTGCCAGAAGTCCTTATTGGCAAGCTATGATTGATGCAGTCGCTGTTGTAGGTCCAGGATTCAAAGCCCCTACATCAGAGAGCCTTAGGACAAATTTATTGTTAGAGAGTGTTGAAGATGTCATGCTTGTGCTAGCTGAGTTTCGTTCATCATGGGTAGAGACGGGGTGCACCATCATGAGTGATGGATGGACTGATCAGAGGAATAGAACTTTAATAAATTTCCTTGTATCTTGTCCAGCAGGCACAATGTTTCTCAAATCAGTGGACGCCTCAGAAAAGGTTAAGACTGCCCAACTTATTTGTGAAATGATGGAGGAAGTCGTTCAAGAAGTGGGAGAAGAACATGTTGTACAAATTGTCACCGATAATGCAGCTAATTATATGGCTGCTGGTAGACTTTTTGAGACTAGGCACCCCACTATTTTTTGGACCTCTTGTGCTGCCCATTGCATAGATTTAATGCTTGAGGACATTGGTAAGCTTCATTGGATACATGAGGTTGTGGAGAAGGCAAAATCCATAACCAAATACCTGTCCAACCACACTATTGTCCTAAACACCATGAGAAAATACACTGAAGGTAAAGAAATTGTTCGACCTGCAGTGACTAGATTTGCAACAAATTTCATATCTTTGCAATCTGTGGTTGAGCAAAAGATAAATCTGAAGAGGATGTTCTTGGGACCTGAGTGGATAGCATCTAAACATTCCAAGACCCTTGAAGGCATTGAAATTGTTGCACTTGTGTTTAATGACGGTTTTTGGAAAGATGCCGAAGAGATTATTGTTGTGACAGAGTCCCTTGTCAGAGTTCTCAGGTACTTCAAGTCTTTTAACTTTTTTCATTTTTTAAATTTCATTTCAAGCTTCTTTTTATTTTCAAAGTTTCATAATTCATTAATTTTGAAAGCTAACTTTCAGGATGGTTGATGGTGACAAACCCGCTATGGGTTACATTTATGAGGCGATGGATCTCGCAAAGGAGGCCATCAAAAGAAGATATGGGGATGAGGAGGCAAAGTATTTTCCTCTTTGGGATATTATTGATGCACGTTGGGATAGGCAATTGCATTCCCCCTTACATGCTGTTGGGTACTTCTTAAACCCACAGTATTTTTATGATAAGAGCAAATTTAATGAAGATGGGGAGGTTGGCAGAGGACTTATGACATGCATTGAAAGGTGCTCCCCTGATCCAGAAATTCAAAGTCGTGTCTTTTCCCAACTACAGGATTATAGGACGCCAGCCAAATTATTTGCCTATACCAGTGCTATACGAGAAAGGACTAGGATGCTGCCAGGTACCCTGAAGGCTTCATCAATTCATTAAATTTGTTTAAAATTTATTTTGTATGTTAAATGTTTTATTAAATTTTGTTTTCTTTTAAGTTTTTACTATTTAGTACTTACTACTCACAAACACTTGGCATTTGCTAGGTCTTTGGTGACAAAATTTTGGTAGTGATACCCCAGATTTGAAGAGATTCGCCATTCGAATCTTAAACCAATCATGTAGTGCTTCAGGTTGTGAGCGCAACTGGAGCATGTTTGAAAAAATACATTCTAAGAAGCGCAATCGATTGACACAAAAGCGCTTAAATGACCTTGTATTTGTCCATTATAATCTACGACTTCGCAACAAGCAAATACTAGGTGAGAGCCTGAATTTGAAGTTTTCATAATTTGATTTGCACTTTAAAATTTAAACTTTAAAGTTCAAACTTTAATTTACATTTCAATGTCTCACGATAATGACAGGTTTGGATCATTCACCAATCGACCTTGAGGAGATAGATCTGCAAACTACAAATGCATTAGATTGGGTCCAAATAGAGGAGGAGCCTCCTCTTTTAAGTCTACATGACTTGGAGAACTTAGAGAGTCAAGCAAGTGAAGGAGTGGGAGGAATTGCTTCTAGTTCTCACTCTTAGAGTCTTAGACTCTCAGTTATTGATTTTTTACTAATTTGCTTGGCAGTATTTTTAATTTTGTAAACTTTTAGAAGCATACGCTTCTGGTTCTATGTAGTCACTGATTAGGACTCAGTACTTCGGATCATGTTTGGACTCATAACATATATGAGATACTTATTCATTCATGATATTTTGGACATCTATTGATATTATGCATTGTTTGGACATGGCTTTATTGAATATCAATGAAAAATATTTGTTTTAATTCAATATATATGTATATCTTTATTTATTGAATTTGCCGATTTTTTCCCGATTTTTTCCCGATCCGATTCAAACTCTTCGCTCTTTTGCCTCGCCGATTTATTGCCGATTCCGAGTCTGGTAACATTGACCAGCATTCCATGATCATGAGTATTGAAAAAAACCTTACCGCTTTCCTTGCCTATGCCTCTGAAAGGGAGAAAGGTGCTTATAAAGCATTTTCTTCCCTCCAATTTCCCTTTTCCTCCACCTCATTTCCCAAAAAAAATAGAAAAAGAAAAATAATTGAGAAAAATCCAAATTTTTTTGCCTTTAATGTGGGACGGAACTTATAGGGGTCCAATACAGGTCCTATGAGAAACCCGCGGGTCTTATGCGGCTAGGCGAGTTTAATACGAGTTTGAGTGGGTAAGGGTAGAAAGCGCAGGTTCTATGTGAGTGACCTGGCTCACTATAGAACTTTCGAATACCCGCGGGTCTTATATGAGTGGCGCTTCACTGGTCACAATTACATGTCATTATGAAGACCGAACCTAGTTACACTTTTCAACAGTCTCATCTGTTCAAGCCCTAGCATTTGTCCCAACTGTCCAAGTCCCAACATTTGCCTCAGCTGTCCAAGTCCCAATATTTGTCTCCATTTTCCATGTCCTAGCATTTGTCTCAACTATCCATGTTCCAGCAGTTGTCTCAGTTCTGTATGTCCTAGCATTTATCTCAGCTGTCCATGTCCCAACATTTGTCTTATCTATCCAAGATGTCAATTATACTCTAGTCAGGCCTTGGCATTGGCCTCCAAACAAGGAATCTGTACATTATTTACAACATTTACAATATTTTTATTAGGGTTTTCATGTAGATAGCTCACATGGCTAGTGACCCAAGCATAATGTTGTGTCATATGTCCAATATCACATATAAAAATATACACAAAACAAGAGGTCAAGATGGGGTGTTGCAATAGCTCTTTGGTCATGATGGCTGTGCCATATGTCCAATATTACATAGCCAAATATACACTAAACAAAAGGTCAAGATGGGGTGTTACACTTAACTCTTTGGTAATGATGGCCTATTTGCTTTCATAAATTCACAGTCTATTCCTTGATATCTAGTTTAAAAATTTGGAAGTTTTTATGTTTAATGTAACATGTTATTTGTGAACAATTATTATTCATGGATGGAGTAACCATCCAAAACGTTGGACAGATCAAAAACATTACACAGTTCATTTCTTAATAATCTAGTATTCATTTACAAGTAGCACAAAAATTTATGTTTTCATATTTTCTGCAACTAATTGGGCATTCCGCTTGTTAGTCAGTATTATATATATATATATATATATATATATATATATATATATATATATATATATATATATATATATGATCTCTTTAGACAGTTTCTTCCCTAATATGCTTCACAGTTATCGATGATGGGAATTATTTGAATACACTCTTCAAGTGTATACACAGAATTTAAGTTCACTCATTTTCTAAGAATGAAATTACTGGTCTTTTTCTCTGGAATATATATATATATATATATATCATGGGATGCTTCACTCATAGGTTGTTTTGGGAATTGGAAATCCTGCTCCCACTCTGCACTTTGCCATGCTCTAGACAACCAATATATAGATAGATGGATTCCATTTGTTGCATTTCAACCATTTTTGTATAAAATTGTCAAAAGAATTGTTGTGTTTGTATGTGAAACATATATCAGATCACTGTATTTATATCTTGGTAACTTTAGCGTTATGACAAATGACTACCAAGATATTTTTTCTCACAATTGTGCATGAACAGATCAGTATACTATATTTATAATGTTCTTGCTTAGGATGTGAAAGTTATGTGTGGAATTTCTTGCATTTAACACAATTTAAAGTGAGTAAAACTGCAACAATGTGTTCTATAACATAGTTGTTCATTTTCTGGCAGGTCTTGCAGGTGCACTAATCTACAGTGATAATATATCACTTGCGGTACCAATTGGTCTTCTTGGTTTACTTTTGTTCGTTCAGGTACATTCTCACTACAATAGTTGCCAAGAAATGGTAATTATTGCAAAATATCAACTTCTATAAATCCCAAATATCTTCACTGTTTGACTAAGGTAACTAGGTTCATGAAAGTTTCTTCAAACCAGTGTTCCACGAAGATGTGCTCCCATATGTGCGAGTGTGCTCCCCATGATTTCTACATTTCCGCTATGAGGAAACTCAGTGTGGGATAATTCCTCATGTCCTCATCTTCGGGAAACTCAAGGAAAGACAAGGTGAGATGTTTTCCTTTTGTGGGGGATGCCTAGGTGCTCCCACTCGAAAAAGGGGACTTCAGGATGGCCCCCACGATTTTTACCCATTGGTTTTAGAAAAAATAATTTTTTTAAAAGGACAGAAAAGGAAAACCTAAAGTGACTAAGACCAACCACTTTATAAAACGCCTAAAGCACACACCCATTTATAATTATCATTATCAAATGCTTGGATTTACTTGGTTTTAATTTTAATTTTTTAAGAATTTCGGATGAGGTCTCCTATGGCAAGGATCCCTACATTTCCTAAAATTTGGAGGGTGTCACTATATGTACCTCCCGATGTATTTTCCCATTCTCATGAATCCCCATCCCAGAAATTTGGTGGAACATTGCTTCAAAGTAGAAGGTCCTAAGAGGTATTTAGATTTTTCTTTTCTTTGCACAAGGTCCCAATGAAGTTTTCTTTAATTTTTTATGTCATAACCAATCTTGAATCAAGAGATTCAGTATGAAGAGATAGAGATGTAGTATGAATATATCATATCTAGAAAATGCGTTCTAATATAAAATGAATACAAAGACATTGTCAGTGACACATTGTTTTGTTTTTTGTTTTTCATTTTTTTTTGTATCCCAGAAGAACCCAACAGCTCGCTTGACACGTAACTACTAGTAAATCTCAGGGGGTCTACAGCCTCTCCTCTTCATAAACCGGGTCACAACTGGGGGAATTTGAACCTTGGGTCTCTCAGTTTTCAAATATTTCACATTACATCGATTGTCAGTGACACATTGTTGTATCTTATGGACAAACTTATAAATATTTTGTTTCAGTTCATTTGCATCAATGTTTCTTTCATCAATCCACATTTTGGAAACAATCTCTACTTTTCTCAGTTTCAACTCTACTAACTCATATTGTCATTGAAGGAATGCCTATGCATTTCAGCTAATATATGAATGTTTCAATGGTTTGCAGACTACAAGAGTGAGATTCGTCTTTGATGATGAGGCCCTGGTATGCATATATTAAGTTTACCTTTGATGACAGTATTCAGAAAGAATATGAAAATGGATTTAACTTCTCTTATTTTAATAACAAGACTGCAGTATGCTGAGTAGTCCATGTAAGGGTTATCTGCTCTGAATATTCATCTCATGTCTTGGTAAGATTGAAAGTTAAAATGAAGTTCCTTCTGGGAACAATTGCCTTTGGTTGTAATCCCTTGCATTCCCTGGCAATGGTTGGAAGAAACACTGAGAAGCAATTTGTGAGTTAAATTACTGTAATATGGGATTGTTTTGGAGTATCTTTATAATATCTAGCTTTATCTGAAGTTTCCTTTTCTGGCATAGTCATTGAATTGAAATTCCAAAAAGTAATGTTATGATGGGCCTCATCCTATGGCCTTTTCAGGATCTCCTAGTGACGGATCTGTTTTCCACAGGAGGTAAGGGTGGGAGATGAGCTTGAAGATTCTGGTCAAAATGCATTTGTTGGGGGGAAAAACAAATGGAAGTAAGCGTTCTTAGCTAAATATGTTGGAGAAGTGATCCATGAGATTTCAATAAGTGAAGAAATAGAACAAGAGTCCAACTTGTGCAATAGCTGTTCATGGATTTTGTTATTTTGTAGCTCTTGCATGCTTAAAACTTGTAAACCTCTTATCCTCCCTCGAATCCTCAGGTACTCTACCTTTGTAAATTGGGAGTTTTGGTGGCCAAACTTCCCAATCTTGGTGTATTTCAAGGAGATCCAGACAAAGCCAGAAGGCCAAGTGCATTTTTTCCCAGTGATTTTTGTGAGTGTTGTATTTTGTAACTGTATTTTCATCAGTGCTTTATCAGTATTGAATTCTTCATTTGTGTGATATATATTAGAGTTTTGTGTTCATACTCACATAGCTCCTGTTAGTGCATAGACAGTTATATAATATGGAATATGGAATATGGGTCCAAAATAATATTAATATCTCTTCATATGGATTTAGAATTGCATCGACGTACACAATGGTCGAGAACAGGAAAATTTTAGCCTGAAATATATACATTCCTGCTGGGATAATTATTAACTAACTCTGAATGAATAGAAGTTAGACATTCTATTTGAGATACTATGCTTTTGTATTCTTGTTAGCACACATTTTTAACCCTTTGGAAAGTGACAGAATTGGTAGATGTGGGACAAAAACCTAAATGCAACATCTAGAAGAATTCACACTGTAATGTCACATACAAATCCTTCTCTTCGTTCAGGTTGGTACTTTCCAACCGCAAGGGGGTGTCCCTAGCCTCATATGTGATGTCTTCCATGGAAATCTGCAAAACAAACACACAAAAACATGTATGCAATAGTTTTCTTTGACCAGCAATCTAGTGGCCAAAGGGGTTTGTTGTCGCTCAGATTGTATAGGCACAATGCGACAACGACTCAGATTGGGGGCTATCACTCTGATCCCCGACCTCTCCATTGTAGTTGTCTCCTAACAACAGGCTATGGGGGTTAGACCCTATGGGAATGTGAAGATTTAGGACAAGTTGGAAACCCACGAGTCCAGGAGACACGATTAAATGGCCTAGCAACTTGGTTAATTTTAGCATGACTCAAGGATTGTCATTGGATTAGGTTCGAGTGTGAGACCAGTGCCTTATGTAGTTGACTTCTTGCTTATTATTAATTGGAGACCAAGTAACTAGATGAATAATCGTTGCTTAGATGCTTGACTATCCTAGATGAAATTCAAGCCCTTCCAGCTAGGTGAAATGCAAAATCTTGGTTGATTTTAATTAAATTTCTATTCTAAATGTGACCTTCTTAACTGTTTTGGAACTAGTCTTTAGAGTAGGTTGTGGGATGGAAGCCAATGGGAAGCAAGAAAAGGCTTGATTAACGATACCTCTCCTTGTGTTCCAACCACCTGATGCCTCCGACATTGCAGAGGTTGTGCTCTAGCTCTGAAATTTTGTGGAGGGGCTAGAACACATGAGATCACCAAGACCCAGAAATCGTTTGGACAAATTCCGCCCGAAGTGCATGTTATTTAAATAATTAATTATTTTTAATGGAGCCTAAGTTAAAACTTAGGAAATTAAAATAATTAAAGTGAATTAATGCAAATGTGGGTGAGAAGCTTCTAAGCGACAAGGATCAAGTTTGTTTTAATCTGAGACGTTGATTAAAGTTTTGATCACGACCGTTGATTCCTCAACAAGAAAAGTATAAAGGAAGGCTTGAGGGTCAGTTGGAGAACACACACAGTGAGTGAATCTAGAGATCGAATTCTTCTGACGGAGCAGTGCTCGGATGAAGATCAGATCTAAGTGATTCAGTGCAGTGAGGGGCAGAGACAGTTATAGGTCGGAGGATCTTCTCCGGGACCAAGCGTACATAGCAGAGAGGCAGCAGAGACAACAAAGGAAGCATCACAACCACCAGGAGAGGTGACGCAGGCCCACGCAGGGACTACACAGTGTTTCCAAGGGGCAGTCCGAGTTTTGCTGGAGATCGGGGTTTCTGAGACGGGAGGGCTGAAACTTGATTTTCCGAGAGGCAGATCGATTCAGAGAGGAGGTGACACAGTCCTCAGCCATCCCCACTCAGACCTATGCATCTACTGCGCAGAGGCAATGCTGAGGGAGCTGGGGTTTCACCAGTTCCGATTCGGATCAACCGAGACTTGCAATGTGAGGTAAAACTCACTATTTTTTGCCTGCTGTGAATTCTCTGTACTAGATAGCCAGCAAGGCATCCATAGATTGTACTCAGAAAACTGTTGCTTAATAATACAAACCCTCAGATCTGTTGCACCGGTTTTCCCACATTGGGTTTTTTCAGGGACGTTTAATCCATAAATAAATGTGTCCTTTGTGTGACTGTCTCATCTTATTTTTCAGTACTTGATCTGCATATTGGCGTAGGCTTCAGTGTATTTGCATTAATATTTACTGAAGAAGTCTGTAAATAACTTGTTAATTAAAGAACACAAGTAGGAAATGCAAATCAATTAACTGTAGTAGGATTTCTGTTTGTTAGATTCAGAAATTTTCACACTAAGTCCCTCAAGCTAAATTGAGGAAGGGTGGCCCTAACTGTCTCTCAACCAAGCTTATGCTCGGAGGTAAATTATTAAGTGCAAAGCTAACTTAGAATGATATGCAAAGACTATGAGTGAATACCTCTTGAGTGAAGATTGTTTTACGTTAAATACTTCAGTTATGATTAACCTCCAATTGTGACAATAAGTACTTATGAAAAGAAATCAATAGACAATCTTTTCCCACAAGAGAATGTGCCAATTTTAACAAGTGCAAATGATAAACAAGAGATACTCATGAGATGCAATTGCTCAAGAAATAAGAAAGATGCTCTTCACAATGATACACAAATGTATACCCACTAAGAATATGAACTATAGATGACAATAAGAGCACATATCCACTTTAAATGACTTTCAATATAAGATGCCAATCAATTAGAGTTTTTCTAGAATATTTCAATAAGGTAAACGCCATTGATGATTTCACAACAAAGTTATTAATGATCTTATACAAATATGACTCAATGCTAATTATCAAGAGATGCTCAGTTAGATTAGAAACCCTTAAGCAAAGAACACTTAGATGTTAAGATACCAAATCACAACCAATTAGATTTTTAGAACCTCAAGATCACATTTAGAGATATGCCAATAAGATTGCAAGTGTCCTTAGCCAATATTCTTCAATGATTGGTCCAATTTACTTAAGAGACACAAAATGATATTTACTGGTGAGTGAATTAAGTGCAAAGTTAATGATCTTATGAAAAAGAGCTTACAAGAGACAAGCAAACGTTAGATTCCAAATAACAATGGCACTTAAGATCACTAGACAAGTAACAATTAGAATGTGAAGCAATGAGAGCACTTATGTAACTTGTATTCCAATGTTAATATAGATCTATGATAGCAGTAAGTTACTTATGATTTAGGGTTCATTCAAGTGCAAAATGATGAGCATACACTAGCCAAATATGAGCAATGGCAACCCAAGAGTCACACCAATGAAATCTTAGATGTTTTAGGCCTCTTATAATTTAATTATTACTGTTATATCAGATCCGATTGCACTTATGACAGTCAGCAATAAAACATAGAACAAGATCAATGATAAATGCCCAACTCATGCAATTAATTTATCAATGTCTTAGGCAAAGTATGAGTGCTTTCTAGAGCATATTCATAAGTGTTTGTCACTGTTATGAATTAAAAATGACTGTTGTAACTAAACAGTGAATTGATAAGGGTTAGAGACCAAACCCTTAGGCCCTAGGCCTAGTAGATCATTGTCCAAAATTGTCCTATGGCTGGAACACCTGCAAACGCTAATTTTTGTGCCAAATACCTCTGCAAAATGCACCAAAATTCAGTCAAGAAATCAACTGGTCAAATCAGCGATGGAAGGGGGTGATGAAGGAAGGAATGAGGGAGAGGATAGATGAGGCCAAAAGGGGTTGCGGAAAAGGAAAAAGGCCTAGACTGGCCTACGACACAAGGGAAGAAGTCGTAAGGGGTTCACGACAGGCCCAAGAGGGCTGCCGCTAGGCTTGAGGGAGGGTCGAGAGGGCAAAGGAAGGAGAGCGAAAGATTGGAAGGCCTAAACAGGCCTGTGGAAGGCTTAAAGGAGGGCCGAGGATCAGGGGAAGGAAGGCCGAGGTAGGGAGGAGACCTGAAATGACCCGTGGCTAGGCCTTAGAGACCTAAAATGCAACGTGGAAAAAGTCTAAGTCGGGATTAAATCGGCGAGGGTCCAAAAGTTGAAAAACTCGACAAAGTCTAGAGTTTTCTGAAAAAGTCGGCAAAACTAAAAAAATACAAAAATATTCATATTTTGAAAAAATCCTGACTTTTTGGAAAAAATCCCGATTTTTTCAAAAAAAATTTAAAAAATTATTAAAGAAACTACCTCACTCACGATTTTTTGGAAAAAGTCAGCAAAAAGTCGGGACTTCGAGGATAAAATCGCGACTTTTTCAGGGATGAAAAAGTCGGCAAAAAGTCGGCTGATAAAGTCGACTCAGGGAAAAATTCGGGACTTTTGCCGACTTTTTCCACACTGCTAAAATGTGTTGAGATTTTGTGGTGTTGGGGTAGCTTCGGATGTGCTCTAGCTCCCACACTTTGTGGAGGGACTAGAATACATGAGATCTCCAAGACTGAGAAATAGATTTGAGAAATTGCATCCAGTTTAAGAGAAAATTAATTAATTAATATTTTTAATTAAGGATCCTAAAGTCTAACTTAGGAAAATTAAAATATTAAAGGTAATTAATTTAAGCATGTGATGGAAATTACTTAAGTCACATGGATCAAGCTTTCTTTTAATCTTAGTCGTCGATTCAAGATTAGATCACGACCGTTGGTTTCAAAACGAGAAAAGTATAAAGGAAAGGCTTGGGGTAAGTTGGAGAACAATCACACGGAGGCAGAGCACTGAGATTAAGCTGGAATTCTAGGGCATGGTTTGCTAAGAATTTCCAGAAATGTTTCAACTACAATGAGGGGTAGTATTGGCTAAGGGGATGATCTGATCCCAGAGCCAAGAGTTGGCAAGAGGTAGAGAAGCAACAGTCAGAGCAACACAGAGAGGGCAGTGGCTAAGTAGTAGTTACGCAGTGCAGAGGCTTTGGGTGCTACACGGGTCCGTAAAGGGCATCGTAGAGGCAGTCAGGGCTTACGCAGGCCCAACTAGGGCAGCGCAGAGATAGCGTAACCCAATTTGGGGTTCGCAGCTCTCTCCTGAGCAGCGCAGGGGCACCAGTAGGCTAGCAGAGCTGACGCAGAGGCCTTCAGAGCAATGCTGAGGTTTCTGAAGACAGAAAGGGGCTGAGTTTTGTAAATCCTGCTTGAGGGTGTGAATCAGTCCAGTTTTTCGTCTCCAGAACTGAGGTATTGCTGCAGATTTTTGTTTTCTCTGTCGAGTTAACTAGTAAGGTGCTCGGATTTGCTGTACATAGAATCTACTTAATAATATAAACCCTCTAGCAGCCAGAAGACTGGTTTTCTTGCATTGGGTTTTTTCCGGGGGACAGTTGTCCAGAAAATCTTGTGTCACTTTGTCTATGTGCATGTATTCAGTTTTAGATCTGTATCTGTGAAGAACTGTTAATGTGTTTACTTCGATGTTAATGCTGAAATTTCAGATTAATAACTTGATTAAGTAGGAGAAGTATAACCAGATTAACGGTAGGGTTTTTGCATAAGTAATATTCAGATATTTTCACATGGTATCAGAGCGATTGCAGATCTAGCTGAATCATTAGCAAGAAGACTGAAGAATCCTTGCTGTAGAAAGCAGCAACAGCCGTAGAAAGTCGGACCAGAGAGGACAACGTAGCAGCAGAGGGAAGCAGAGCCACACAGAGGCCAGAGTAACGCAGTCCCCACGCAGTCTCCACGCAGGCCCTTGTACTTACTGCCTAGAGGCAGCGCAGAGACAATGCTGGGACTGTCTGCTCACACAAAGGCCAGCCAGGGTGACGCAGTCCTGAAGCTGTGGCTGATTCAAAGTGCCGGAAGCAGTGCTGCAGAGCTTCAGTAGTTGTTGGTGGGTTAAATTTCTGGAGGTGCAAAATTTAGCCTGAGCATTAGTTGACAAAGAACGGGAGGAGAACAACTTCTCAGAGGTTTTCTAGCCAAAGAAATCTGTAGTTTGATCAGAGGATCGAAGAGAGCTGATTCATTGTGATTTGGCAGACTTCCAAGAGAGGAGGTCAGTTGTCAGAGTGTAATATTCCCAATTAGCATATAGCTAATTGGAATATTCATTTTTGATTAATTTTTGCTTTCCTTAAGTTTAACAGGAAATAAAGGGGTGAGGGGACCTATGAATAAAACATTAGGATAAAAGCACTTTCTTAAAGTCACTGGGTAGATTAATTAAAAGGTGAAGTGGGGCCCATGAGGCCAAGTGACAAAGCAGGTGAAGAGGCACTTAGGACAACGCAGTGGCAGCATGGGGCTAGGCAGTGTAGTGGCAGCGTGGGAGAGGCAACGCAACGCAGCAAGGGACAACGTGGCACTGAGGGACAACGCAGCATAGGTGGGCCCAAGGGAATTTAGGGGTTCACAAGCATAAAATGAGAGGAAGGCAACCTTTCTCATTCATTCTTGCATCTTATAATTTTCTGTCTGTCAAGACTAGAGCACGCTTAAGCTGTTTAGTGGAGTTTGCAGTGTTGTTTAGCACAAGGGTGTCTCCGAGCGGAGATCCCAGCCTCGTCCTCAGGGGACTTCGAGTGCTCGCTTAGGAGAGGAGCGATTCCACTAGTTTTTGGAGAGTAGCATCATCATTTCAGCCACAAGATTACGCAGTCACTTCCAGGGTAGTGCAGTCTTCCAAGGGGATTGCTCAGTCATAGAGGAGAGCAGCTCCAGGGGAGGAAAACTTCACGAGATTTCAGTCTGGGAGATTGTGAGGGGATCAACCCTTCCATAGCTGAGTTCTTCAGAGATTTGGGGGCCTTTCTTTCAGTGTTTTCATCATAGAGGCCAGTGTACGCAGCAGGAGAGCGTAGCCATCCCTAGAGGGTGAATTTCCGAGGTCAACCTTTCCAGAATTCCTTCGCGGTTATTCTTGGTTTTTGGAGAAGCCGGTGTCCGAGTTTCAGAATTTTCCAAGCAGCAGAGTAGCCCCATCTTGCAGTCCCTTTCGAGCCAGCAGCAATATTTTCCAGCAGGACTACGTAGAGGAGCAGCGCAGAGCAGAGCTTGAGAAAAGATTTTGATAGAGGAGGGAGTGACCATTTTAGCCTGCCTTAAGTAGGCCAAGGTGCTAACGTTCTGAGCACACTTTGTAAATGTTCCTCATTTCAGAAATTTAATAAAATGGCTCAACAATTCTGGTTTATTTGCAGTGTTTCCTATGTGTGTCTCTATATGCTGTAGTTTTTGTTTATGCTGCTTTGTATTGCTGTTTATTTCCTACTCAGAATATTAGAGTGGTATCAGAGTTCATAGACTTGGCTTAGCCTGTGGAGCAATCAGCCTATGACACTCGAAGATAGAGAGTTCATCACTTACCGAAAGCAGAGGTACAGGGACAAAGATCGTAGGCTCGAAATCACACCAGCAGAAGAGGACATCATTCTGGAGGAGGAAGACACAGGGAAGGCACCAATGGCAGATGAGGTGGATGACGGGAAGGAGTTTGGTAACCTCCTCTTGAAGTTTGTACAGGAGCTTTCCAAGAAGATAGAGGAAATGGGGCAGAAGATTGTCGGAGAAAATAGACAGTGTGAGATTCCAAGGGAATTTCACAGCGGAGATGGATCCGGTACTTCTCACCATATTTTGGAGCAGAATGCTGCACAATAGGTGGTGTTACACACTCCCCCACGTTCCACTATGCCCACATTTTTGACCCCAGGAGTAGGAACGGGAGGACCCCAAGAGCCGTAGGTGGCTCTTTACGGGGACTATTTTGCAAAGTATCAGTCGTATGGGCGAGAGTTTGAAGAAGGCCTCTCCTTCCACGAGTTTTTCCAGCTGAAGAACAACAATCGACCTCGAAGCCAGAATAGAGGAGGGTACACAGAGGGGAACGACTTGCAACATAACGTGGGCAGATTTTTCTTGCCTACCTTTGATGGATCATTATAGTGTTCGACTAAGGCTTGGGTAGAAAAGCTGGACATCTATTTTCAGCTGAACCAGATGGCGGAGGTAGAGGCTATCAAGTTGGCAGCGCTGCACCTTGAAGGGGAAGCCCACAACTGGTGGTTCCACGGGATGTCCACATTGGGTCATGCAGGAGTGACAGCGTATGCAGAGTTCACTCAGAGGTTGGTGGAGAGAATTGATCGAACGGACCCAGAGGAACATTTTGTTGAGCTGACTAAGCTCAAGAAGTCAGGGAGTGCGGAGGCTTACATCTTCGATTTCTTGAAACTCTCAATGATGGCGCCAGATTTGTCATTGGCCAGGAGGATTTATATGTTTATCGACGGGTTGGCAGAACCATTGCGTGGACTAGTCAGATCCACTAGGCCTACGACACTGCAAGATGTAGTGAGGAGGACTAGGGACTTGCAAGATGCCTTGCCAAGGACGAGAGCTCCTTTTCCACCAAAACCAGTGTTCCAGTAGAAGGGAAAAGACACGAGAGCTCCACCCCCGAGGCAGAACCAGGGCCGAGGACTATTGGATGATGATACCCGGAGAGACTTGAGACAGAGGAAGCTATGCTTCACTTGCCAAGAGAAATGGGCACCAGGTCATTGTTGTTCCGCAGGGAAGGCACATTATATTGATATCTTCTCCGACCGTGAGGGAGCAGAAAAGGTATATGAGAAGTTGGAGGGAGATGCCAACGCTGGTGCACTGGGAGGAGATCATCCACCACCACCTCCCCCTGCAGCAGGAGTAGCGTTTGCACCCACTGGAGGAGTCCTTGCATCTTTGTGGGGAGTTTCCAAGTATTTGATGCTGAGAGTCTGAGTTACGGTTTAGGGACAGCGTGTTTCAGTGTTGGTAGACAACGGGGCTACACATAACTTCATTGATGCTCAACTAGTGCAGCGGAGAGGCATACTGACAGAGAGTTTTGATGGGTTCTCTATGTTGGTTCCAAGTGCTAGGACCATGCAGTGCATGTGATATGTTCCAGCATTAGCAATGACCATGGGGACATACAACATGATAGATCACTTCTTTGTAGTCGACATCCCAAATACCAATGTGGTATTGCGTGTGCAGTGGCTTATCACGCTTGGTAAGGTCACCACGGATTGGGAGACATTGGAAATGGAGTGGACGGATAAGAAGAGTGGGAAGGATGTGATGATCAGGGGCATGCAACATACCCTCCGCAGATAGTCTCGACACACCGGATGGAGGCAGATTTCCTAAAGGGAGATGTAGAATGGACAGTGGAGTTGTGTATTTTAGAGGCAGGAGTGACAAGGCAACCAGTGCATCCCGATGTAAAGTCTATATTGGAATGTTACGCTACTGTATTCGGGGACATACCACTAGGGCAGCCACTGGATAGTGGATTTGAGCATACTATTGAGCTGGAGAAGGGGATCCAGGCAGTGATTACCACCCTTTATAGGCACCCCAAAGCCTATAGGGATGAGATTGAGCGGGCCATACATGAGCTTTTGGCGTTGGGGCACATCAAGCCCAGTACTAGTCCCTTTGCTTCTTCCGTGGTCTTGGTGAAGAAGAAGGATGGCACATTGCGAATGTGCATCAATTACAGGGTGCTCAACAAGAAAACCATGAAGACCAGCTACTCCATTCCGAGGATTGATGAGTTGATGGATGAGTTGAGGGGAACGAAGTTCTTCTCAAAGATAGATCTGAGGTCAGGGTACCATCAGATCAAGGTGAGGGACTAGGCTGTCCCCAAGACTGCGTTCAGATGCCACTATGACCGCTTTGAGTTCTTGGTGATGCCCTTTGGGCTGACCAATGCTCTGACTACATTCCAGTCTTGTATGAACCACATTTTTCGTGGCCAGCTGAGAAAATTTGTGTTGGTATTCTTCGATGACATTCTCATCTATAGCCACACATGCGAGGAGCACTTACAACATATTGAGTCTGTACTACGTATTTTGGAGGAGAAACATTTCTATGCTAAGCTATCAAAATGCGAGTTTGGGCTTACAAAGATGCTCTACTTGGGGCATATCATCGGAGTGGACAGGGTAAGAGTCCATGAGGAGAATATTCGGGCCATCCAGGATTGGCCGGCACCGAAGAATGTGATAGAACTTCAGGGATTTGTAGGCATCTGCACTTACTACTGGAAGTTTGTCAAGGGGTTTTTATAGCTTGCAACACCCCTCACGGACCTCACCAAGAAGGGGAATTTTGGATGGACTGATGCAGCGCAGAGGGCCTTTGACAGGCTCAAGGAGGTGATGAGCAGTTGTCCAGTGTTGACATTGCCGGATTTCACATAGCTCTTTGTGCTGGAGTGTGATGCTTCAGGGGAGGGTGTAGGAGCAGTTTTGATGCAGGGAGGCCATCCTATTGCTTTCGAGAGTCGAAAGATATTGCCGCATGAGAGAATATACTCGATATATGACAAAGAGATGCTGGCCATCATGCATGCGTTGGCCAAGTTCTGACAGTACCTGGTGGGTAATAGATTTCAGGTGAGGACTGACCACAACAGTCTCCGGTTTTTCCTTGAGCATAAACAGTTGCAGGAGAGGCAGCAGAAGTGGGTCAGCAAAATATAGGCCTATGACTTTGACATCGAGTATGTCAAGGGGAAGAGCAATGTAGTAGTGGATGCCTTGTCACGGAGGCCATCAACGTTGTCTTTGATGAGCCTTGACGCAGATTGGAGAGCCCAGCTGTTGGTGGAGTATTCCAAGGGCCGTTTTGCTTGTGAGATGCTGGATGGACAAGTGACGGATGACAGGTATTGGGTGATGGATGAGGTCATCTACTACCGGGACAGGATTTATCTGACAGGTTGCTCCCAGCTCAAGGAGAAGATCTTGCGTGCAGCTCATCACTCACCTCTTTCAGGTCATCATGGGTTCACCAAGACTTACAGGGCAATTCGAGAGAGGTTCTCATGGAGAGGCCTCAAGGAGGACGTACTCCGGCATGTCAGGGAGTGCGAGGTTTGCAAGAGGAACAAAGGGGAGTTGAGTCATCCCGCAGGTTTGCTACAACCGATCTCCTTTCCAGAGGGGAAATGGGAGAGCATCTCCATGGATTTCATCACAGGGTTGCCCATGGTGCAGGGCAAGGACTGCATCTTTGTAGTCATAGATTGATTGACAAAGTATGCACATTTTTTTCGCCATCTCCGTGCGATATACAGCTTCACAGGTGGCTGAGTTGTTCTTTAGGGATGTTTTCAGGCTCCATGGTGTCCCAAAGACCATAGTCAGTGATAGGGACAACCGGTTCATGGGCAGATTTAAGCAGGAGTTGTTCCATTTGGTGGGTACCGAGTTGACACCCAGTACCAGTTATCACCCACAGAAAGATGGACAGACAGAGATAGTGAACAAGTGGCTGAAGGGCTACTTGTGAAACTATGTCTTGGGGCGACAGAAGGTGTGGCTGCGCTGGCTCCACTTGGGGGAATACTGCTACAACACGACATTTCATATGTCGATCGGTATGTCTCCGTTTTATGCTTTGTATGGATATCATGCTCTAACTTTTTTTGATGTTATTTTTGGAGCAAGCAAGGCCCCACAGGCCAAATATTGGATCCAAGAGATCCAAGACATCCTCTGGGCTGTCAAGGATAACTTGGCCACAACACAAAACCAACAAAAGATGTATGCACACATAGGCCGCGTAGAGAGACATTTTGAGGTAGATGACTTGGTTTACCTCCGCCTCCAGCCATGCAAACAATACACGTTGAAGAAGAAGGGAGCAGAGAAGCTCAAACCTCGCTTCTATGGGCCATACAAGGTGATTTGACAAGTTTGTGAGGTGGCATATGAGCTAGAGCTACCAGCAGGGAGTCGGAGCCATAACATCTTCCATGTCTCATGCTTGAAGGAATATCTGGGACAACAGGTGACTACGACTATGGATATCCTACCTACATATGATGAGGGGAATTTGGTGTTACAACTAGAAGCCATTCTAGACACTTGGGAGAGACAAATGTGGAGCATGAAAGTCAAGGAATATCTAATCAAGTGGAGGAACCTTCCTTATGAGGATGCCACTTAGGAGGGGGAGAAGATCGTACAAAATCCATCCTTGCAGTTGCTTGAGGACAAGAAAAATTTTTGCGGGGAGGACTGTAATATTCCCAATTAGCAAATAACTAATTGGAATATTCATTTTTTATTAATTTTTTATTTTCTTAAGTTTAACAGGAAATAAAGGGGTGAGGGGACCCATGAATAAAACATTAGAATAAAAGTGCTTTCCTAAATTCACTGGGAAGATTAATTAAAAGGTGAAGTGGGACCCATGAGGTCAAGTGATAAGAATACAGTGGAGCACTCCGACAATGTAGATAAAGGTTTGGGGCCGGGAAGCACGGCAAGGGACAGTGTGACACAGAGGGACAATGCAGCATAGGTGGGCCCAAGGGAATTTAGGGGTTCACAAGCATAAAATGAGAGGAAGGCAACCTTTCTCATTCATTCTTGCATCTTATGATTTTCTGTCTGTTAAGACTAGAGCACGCTCAAGCTATTTAGCTGAGTCTGGAGTGATGTTTAGCACAAGGGTGTCTCCGAGCGGAGAACAAAACCTCGTCCTCAGGGGAATTCGAGTGTCCACTCAGGAGAGGAGCCATTCCACCAGTTTTTGGAGATAATCATCATCATTTCAGCCATAGGATTATGCAGCCACTTCCAAGGAAATGTAGTATTCCAGGGGGATTACGCAGTCATAGAGGAGAGCAACTCCAGTGGAGGAGAACTTCATGAGATTTTAGTTTGGGAGATTGTGAGGGGATCAACCCTTCCATGTATAAGTTCTTCGGAGATTTGGAGGCCTTTCTTTCATTGTTCTCATCACAGAGGCCATCGTACCCAGCATGAGAGTGTAGCCATCCCTAGAGGGTCAATTTCCGGGGTCATCCTTTCTGGAATTCATTCGTGGGTTATTCTGGGTTTTTGGAGAAGAGCGATTGATTTGTTGTCAGGGTTGAGGAATTTTCCGGCAATGATAGCCCCATCTTGCGGTCCTTTCCGGCCAGCCTTGATATTTTTCAATCGGGGCTAACGTAGAAGGAGGAAACGCGGAAAACCGAGCTGAGCGATATTTCGATAGAGGAGGGAGTGACCATTTTAGCCTGCCTTGAGCAGGCCAAGGTGCTATCCATTATGAGCACACTTTGTATATGTTTCTCATTTCATAAATTTAATAAAATGGCTCAACTATTTTGGTTTTTTTGCAGTGTTTCCTATGTGTGTCTCTATAGGTTGTAGTTTTTGTTTATGCTGCTTTTTATTGTTGTTTATTTCCTACTCAGAATATTATACAGAGGGAGCAGAGGATGCCTTTCTCGCCAAGGACCCTAGATCCGAGTCTCTAGCATAGAGAGAAGGATTAGTTCCGACAGATTTGCTGAGCAGATGGCACCTCAAGGAATACGTGATCAGGATAGGTTGGACGACTTGTCCAACTTTGCAGTCCGGAAGGCCAGAATCCTGGTAATCATGGAGGCATACGGTCTGAGGGAGCATGTAGAGAAAGTCTTGGCCACGCCAACCGAGAGGAAGAAGATGCATCCTTGGCATCAAAGAGGCAGCAAGGGAGGAAGAAGCGTGATCTATCAAAGATCAAGTGTTTCCAGTGCGGGAAACTAGGACATTTCACTAGCAATTGTCCTCAGAAAAAGAAGGAAAAGGAAGCTTCTACCTCCAAGGCTACTGTGGCGGACGATGGCTCTGAAGATGACGTGGCCATGAGTGCTCATGAACCACGAAAGTGGGGCGACATGGATCTGTAGAGTAGCTACATAGTGATGGCGGGATCCTTGAGTAGCCCAACTCTTGGATCACATACGAGCTACGGGAGCCTTAAGACAGTAGCAGGACAAGTGGAGCAGTGGATGCAGAGAATCACAGATGGAGCAGAGGTAGAGCTGGAAGCTGAAGGGAGTAGCGCAGTGCAAAGGGGTTGATATGACTTCAGCAGTGCATTGCAGGTTAGCTTACATAGAGCAAATCTACGACCGCGCAGTGGCTTCAGGAAGACAACGCAGAGTAGCAGCCTATGGAGCTTTAGTGATGAGGATGCAACCCAACTGACTTGTCTGTCAAATAATGGGTAGGAGTTTTTAGTTGTTTCTATCAACAACTGAGTTGTAGTGCAACAGTTGGCAGCACGATGCAACAGATTGAGAGGGAGCTGCAGTACAGATGTGGCAGTGGCGGTGGCAGCGTCATGGGCAGCAGTACGGGAGAGCAGCAACAGTGCAGTGATGAAGGGCATCAAACCAAGCATCAGCGCAGAGATCCATGCTAGAGATCAGTGCAGAGCTTCAAGGTCAAGCAGTGTTGTGCTAGAGTACTTTCCTTGCTAAGAGGGAGTGTTGAGATTTTGTGGTGTTGGGGTAGATTCGAATGTGCTCTAGCTCCCAAACTTTGTGGAGGGACTAGAGTACTTGAGATCTCCAAGACCGAGAAAGGGATTTGAGAAATTCCATCCGGTTTAAGAGAAAATTAATTATTTAATATTTTTAATTAAGGACCCTAAGTCTAACTTAGGAAAATTAAAATATTAAAGGTAATTAATTTAAACATGTGATGGAAATGACTTAAGTCACACAGATCAAGCTTTATTTTAATCTTAGCCGTTGATTCAAGATTAGATCACGACTGTTGGTTTCCCAACGAGAAAAAGTATAAAGGAAAGGCTTGGGGTTAGTTGGAGAACACACACACGGAGGCAGAGCACTGAGACTAAGTTGGAATTCTAGGGTGTGGTTTGCTAAGAATTTCCAGAAGTGTTTCAACTGTAGCGAGGGGTAGTATTGGCTAAGGGGATGATATGATCCCATAGCCAAGAGTTAACAAGAGGCAAAGAAGCAGCAGTCAGAGCAGTGCAGAGGGGGCAGCGGCTACGCAGTAGTTACGCAGCGTAGAGGCTTCAAGTGCTATGCAGGCTCAGAAAGGGCAACGCAGAGGTAGCAAGAGGCAGTAAGGGCTTACGCAGGCCCAACTAGGGCAGCGCAAAGACAGCGTAACCTAGTTTGGGGTTACGCAGCCCTCTCCTGAGCAGCGCAAGGGCACCGATAGGCTAGCAAAGCTGATGCAGAGGCCTTCAGAGCAGCGCTGAGGTTTTTGAAGACAGAAAGGGGCTGAGTTTTGTAAATCCCATTTGAGGGTGTGAATCAGTGTAGTTTTCTGTCTTCGGAACTGAGGTATTGCTGTAGTTTTTTGTTTTCTCTGTCGGGTTAACTAGTAAGGTGCCCAGATTTGCTGTACTTAGAATCTACTTAATAATATAAACCTTCCAACAACCAGAAGATGGTTTTCCCGCATTGGGTTTTTTCCGAGGACAGTTGTCCAGAAAATCTTGTGTGTCACTTTGTCTATGTGCATGTATTCAGTTTTAGATCTATATCTGTGAAGAACTGTTAAAGTGTTTACTTCAATTTTAATGCTGAACTTTCAGATTAATAACTTGATTAAGTAGAAGTATAACCAGATTTAACAGTAGGGTTTCTACATAAGTAATATTCAGAATGGCGAGCCCTAAAGGGTTGCCATCTAGGTGCTTGAGGAAGGCCGAAGCCTTAGAGGCTTACGGCCAGGCCTAAGAAGGCCTTAAATGACCACGACTAGGGGGAAAAAGGCAGGTTGAGGCCTAATTAGGCCTCTGGCTAGCCTTGACGGCTAGAAAAGGGGGGGCGCAGGGTCTTTTAGGCCCACGATCAAGGATAAGGAAGGTTGGATGACTAAGCTGGAGGTGGACACTGGGCCTAGAGGGCCGCAAAAAGTTGAAACCCTTGCCAAAAATCAAAATTTGCTTCAGATCTTTAGTTTTACTGCAAATTTTCCAATAGCTGGCCCTGCAAAAATTTAGAGACTAGATCTCACCCTCAAGGGCCTAGATCTAGCTCTAACTCAGGAAACTTCCTTGGATCTCACCTACACAAATGAATTTACAAGTGCCAAAAATCCCAATATATATACAAAAACAATTCAAAATTTCAAAACCTCAAACCCCAACTGCAAAACAAGGGTTAGAAAATGAAGTAAAATTTATTTACAAGGATAATTTACAAATTATACAAATATTCAATGCTTGAAAAGATTTTTTGAGGAATGATTTTTAAATAAAGTTTTGATGATGGCTAGATGTATTTCAAAAAATAAATGTTAAACCACAACCTTAGTGAAGTTAGAAAATCACATAAAATATTCAGAATCCAAACATGGTCAACTTGTGCCCACAATTTGTGAAAGTGGAGCCCAAGGGTGGGGGAACCTGCAAACTCTATATATTTTCTCAAGAAGAAACCATTAGAACATACAATGAATCAGATCACCTAAGATAAGCCCAAACCATACCAATAGAATGTTCCTATCATCTACAATGAAATAACGATTTAATTATTATTTGAAGCACAATATAGAATGCACGTAGCCAACACATAACACAAATCAGTGAGACAAAGACATCATGAACTGGACCCCAAAGTATTTTATTATGATGATCAAAACATTCCCAGCAGAAAAGTGGCTTTACACCAGCGTTTACAAATTACATCAGACCCAACTCATAAAAAATGATGAAAAGATAGAAGAAAAATATCTTCTATTTATAGAGAAAATCCTCCAAGTGGAAAATGACGACTAGTTGGCTTGATCCTCGTCAAAATAATCTCAACCGTCGATAAATCCCTGATCAATCTTTAATCTCCACCATCGGAAATAATTATTTTTGAGGAATTTTCGAATTTCTCAATAAAACCATTTTTTATTAGCTCAAAAATAATTATTTTGAGCTAATTTCCTAAAAAAATTGACTTTGACTTAAACACGAAGGTCCAAGGGTCCAAATTTTCTTGAAATTTCCAATATTCCCTTTGTGAGGGATTTCCAAAAATGAATTTCTTTTAGACCCATGAATTTTTTCGCTTAGAGAATTTAATTTCTCTAACTTTTACTTTTTGTGTGAAAATTTATGAATCCAAATTACAGAAACCCTACTACAGTATTCTGATTTACTTCTCCTACTTGTTTGATTTAAATAAAAGTTATTTTTTTGAAATATTTAGTAAAACATCAAAGTAAACACTACTGCAGCCTTCACATACATACAGATCAAGTACTGAAGAATAAAGCTCACATGACAAAGGACACACAATATTTTTCAGATAAATGTCCACTGAAAAATCCAATGCGGGAAAACCAGTGCAACATCTCTTGGAGGGTTTTATTATTATGCAAAATTTTGAATACATTAAAGGGCATCAGACATGGTTTTCCCAAACAGAAAAAATCACGATAGATGTACCTCTATCTCTTGGAGACAGAACATATGGCTGATTCAGCTGAGGATGAAGAACCCCATAGGTACCTACGCAGTCACTGCGTCATCTTTTAGTGTGGTTGCTTCACACCTTCTGGATCTGCTGAAAACGAGCGCTTTCTGGCTCACTAAAACCCCAACGTTGCCTCTCCCAGCACTGTGTCAGCCCTACGACCCTATGTGAGCCTCTACGCAGCTTTGGCTGGGCCTGCGTCACGTTGGCTGAGCCTACGCTGCCTCTGCGCTGCTCTGGCTGGACCTACATTACCCTTGCTGGGTCTTTGCGCTGCTCTGGTACGGATCTGCCTCTCTGCCAATGCATCCTCGACCTCAGATCTGAAATCCCACTGTCGATCTGCCCCTCACTGCCTGCACTGCAAGCTCACTTGAAAATTATCAACAAACCAGACCCCAGAATTTCGACTTAGCTCAATTGCTGCTATTATGTGTGTGTTCTCGAACTGACCCCAAGCATTCCTTTAATACTTTTCTCGTTGAACATTCAACAGTCGTGATCTAATCTCTAATCGACGGTTAAGATTAGAAAAGACTTGATCCACGTCACTTAGAACATTCTCACCCACATGTCTAAATAAATTCACTTTAATTATTTAATTTCCCTAAGTTAGACTTAGGGTC
The DNA here is from genome assembly GCA_034641835.2 of Pinus albicaulis. Classification (NCBI taxonomy): domain Eukaryota; kingdom Viridiplantae; phylum Streptophyta; class Pinopsida; order Pinales; family Pinaceae; genus Pinus; species Pinus albicaulis. Next base: position 270,984,825 of record CM076570.1, on the reverse strand, counting down.
TCCATTAAAATAATTAATATTTTGAATAACTTAGGTTTTGGATGGAATTTCTCCAAACGATTTCTGGGTCTTGGAGATCTCATGTGTTCTAGCCCCTCCACAAAGTTTCAGAGCTAGAGCACATCCGATGCTACCATGTATGCAGGTTGGGGGTTTGCTTCAACCCATAGAGGGCTTTCTTCAACCTGCATACATGTGAGTAGAACTGCCCTGGAAATTACCTCCGGAGTAGTGAGTGGATGTACTTCCCAAAAACTCGCATATACATTAAGTATTCAACCCCACGAATTTTACCTAGTACCACTATTGCGTAGGCCCTAGATTGGCATATTTGGCTCTCACAAAAGCTGCAACTTCCAGCCCTGAAAATCTCCATAAATGCTAGTCCAACCGGAGGGAAATTTATGCTAAATTCTCAGGCCAAAATACCCCTTTTCTCTGCCCCAACCCAATGGTACCATTTTGATCCTTCTGTCCTCCCTGGAAATCGAATTGGCTAAGAAATGGGTTGAAAGGTACCACAATCTCTAGCAAATTTATCTCCCACTAAGTTCAAAAATTCCTCCTTAGGGTGGAACTCAAATTCTAGCGAAAGAGAGGATGGAATTCCCACTTGGGAATTCCTTGTGCTAAACAACACGGCTTTCTTAGCTAAGCAACTCAAGAGAACTAGAGTTGAATTGTTAAAATGATCAAAGATGTCCAAATGAGAGCCTCCATGCTCTATTTATAATTGTTGATCCTATCCTCCTTAGTGGCCCCCACTCTTCACTAGTCTGCACCCTTTCTCTTTCTCTCACCTTTACGAAGTGTGAATTGCTCCATTGGGTCGAATTTACTTCTCTTGTGGGCCCCACATTCCACTGGAGTTGTAATATTGTGTTTCTCCTAAGTCCCATATGCCAAAAATGTCTCCAAAGCCTAGATTACAAAATTGTGCTATGCTTAGCACCACCCCAAGGATCCGGCTGACCTCCTCAAGTGAAAAATCAAAATTGGGGATATTATAGTCCTCCCCGCAAAACATTTATTGTCCTTAAGCAATGCTTGAAGAAGCGCCCCCACTATCTGCTGGCCCAACAATCACTGCAAACAATACTGGGATCCCAAATGTGCCCCTGAGTCATCCCCAACCCCTGCACTGTCCTGTCATGAAGGAATCCCTCGATGCTAGGATCCCAAGCCACCCTGATTAATGTGAAGCACCCTTTGCTCCACTCACTTTCTATCCAAGTATAGGTGCCAAAAGCCCTTTGTAGACTATCCATAAGTAGCGCATCGTGATAATGTAGGACTCTGTCCAACTCCCCATGAAGTTTTCCTACCGAGTAGTCCATCTCATGCACTCCAAGAGTAAACTCCTGAAAATACAACCCAATCCCTGTGGGGATGTCGTCTATCCTGCATGAGCTTTCCCACATATCATGCTGCTGACCAATCTTCCATGCTGATGAAGTGCCCCACGCCATCAGTGACTCACTAAAACCCAATGGAGGATCAAAATGTTCTCCCCCTGTAGTAGCCTGCTCATCCCTAAAGGTGGTTGAGATGTCGAGTAATGTGACGCCCGGGTCCCATGCTAGCCTTAGAACGATGCCACCATGTTGTCGTTGGGCTGCTCTGGCTCTAACAGGCTTCCCATCGGGCGTACATACTACATTGTATCCTCCTCTCTTGAATCCCAATAGTGAAATACTGATAGAGGTGAGATACATCCTACTGAAGCATCTCCATGATGCCAAAACCTACCCATCCAAATCCAACTCTGAACCTGTGCTGCAATAGAGAAAGCCCGCCTTGCCATACAATGAAGGCCTCTGCAAACCCCCATGTGTCAACCCATGAGTGAACTAGATCACTCTCTGCCATTACTCTGCTCATCACGAGACAGAGTGATCTATAAACCAACTGAAACCATGCATCCCGTAGCCATACTTGTTGCAGCATAGCTATGGCAACTATTGGAATCCACCTGTGCCTCATCTCTAGTCCCTGCTTGCAATCAATATATAAGCTCCATATATCATCAACTAATCCGACGTATGCTAAACTACCTTCTGCCTGCCACTTTGTAGTACTGATGACTGATGGAAACCACATGTGCCCAATAGCTACCCCCTGAATGCAGCCAATAGATGGGTATCTGATACTTGCAATCGACTCAGTGTATGTGGATCAATCCTGCTCTTGCCAACCATCACCACTGGTTCTGCCATCTGCCCTCTTGATAATGTGTCGATACAATATCGAGAGCCCAGACACATACTGGAAAACTGCCTTAGTCGTACATGGTATCCTCTTCTCATGCATGGTCCAGACATGCCCTGTGGAAAGAGTGACACATGTCTCCCCCATGACCAACTCCCCAGGAATAGGCTCAGTGATGAATGATATGCCACCCTTGCAAATGATCACCTCATCCCCCAACCTGTGGCTGTCAACTCACGCACTGACCCAATGCCACCACTGAGAAGTCTCTCCCCTAGTGCGTTGAGTGTCATCCAAATATCTCGAGTGAGCTCCTCGTCCCCTGTTGCTTGTGCCCAGAGTGTCAAAGGACAATAGCCAAATTGTTGGTGCATGTAAGTGATGTAGAAGAGGGATAGGCGTGTGAGTCCCCATGGATACCATCAAGTATCACTCATCTGCGTCCTTATCGATCCTAGGTGAACTACACCCAAAGGTATGCCCGGTGTCCCTGTCCATAAGTCTCCCTGGAGGCAACACTCCAAGAACCTGTTGTGCAACACCATACGCCTCTGCATACCACTGAGTATCCTTGTACTCCTCGACATGCCATTGTACATCGCGGCCTACCCCTATACACCGCTAGATACCCCGTGTTACTGCTGCCCCATCCTGTATCATCTCGTGTCCTCCCTGTGTCACTGCACCTGACACTCCTCGTGGGTACTCAATGCGATGTGAGTCACTCCTACTCCACAGTGTAAACCGACATGCTACGACATACCACCCTGCATCACCATGCTCCTCTACAGGCCACTTCTCCTCGTTGCACACCACTGGATGCTATGGCCTAAAATTGGGTCTGTATGCATCAGTCTGCATCCCTCTACATAACACTGGACCCTACAACATAACTGTTGAGATTTTGGGTATTTGGGGTAGCATCAGTTGTGCTCTAGCTCCTAAATTTTGTGGAGGGACTAGAGTACACTTGATCTACAAGACCCAGAAAAGGATTTGGGAAATTTCATCTGGTTTATGAGATATTAAATTAATTAGTTATTTTAATGTATTTCCTAAGTTAAAACTTAGGGAACTTAAATAATTAAAGTGATTTAATTAAACATGTGATGAAATTGTCTTAAGTCACACGGATCAAGCTTTCTTTTAATCTTAGCCATTGATTCAAGATCTGATCATGGTCGTTGGTTTCCCAACGAGAAAAGTATAAAGGAAAGGCTTGGGGTCAATTGTAAAGGCACACAGAGGCAGAGCACTGAAGCTAAGCTGAGATTCTAGGGTGGGTTTGCTAAGAATTCTCAGAAGTGTTTCAACTGCAGAGAGGGGAATTTAGGCCAAGGGGATGATCTGATCCCAGGGTCTAGAATCAACAAGAGGCAGAGATCAGCTCAGAGAGGCAATGCAGGGAAGCAGGAGAGTAGCAACAGGAAGGGCAGCAACTATGCTACGCAGGTACTGCGCAGTCCCTCAAGGACAGCGTGATTTTCAGCTGGAAGCCCTCAGGGGTTACGCAGAGACTCGAAGGTGCAGCATAAGGACTGCATCACCCATTCTGGGGTAACGCAACCCTTTCCGGAGCAGTGCTGAGTGTCAGAGGGGCTCCAGAGGCTAACGCAGAGGCTTTAGGGGCAGCGCTGGGGTTTCTAGGCACTAATTTTGGCTCAGTTCTGTAAATCTCGTTTGAGGGTGTGGATCATTCATTATTTTAGCCCTAGATCAGCCAGTGAGCTGTAGATCTATTATTTCTCCGTCGGGTTTTCCAAATCTGGAACCCAGGTTTATTGTATTCAGAAAATTCTTAATAATAAAACCTTCCACAGCGAGAAGACTGGTTTTCCCGCATTGGGTTTTTCTGGGGACTATTTGTCCAGAAATAACTGTCACTTTGTCTAAGTGTGCATGAACTTGTTCTAGATCTGTTATGTGTTTTGCTTCGATTTTAACTTGAATTTATTTCAGTTAATAACTTATCTAAGTAGGAGGAGCATAACTAGATTAATAGTAAATAATTTCTGCATAAGTATAAGATTCAGAATTTTTCACATGGTATCAGAGAAATTGCAGATTTAGGAGGGTCACCAGCAAGAGACTGAAGGTTTTAGCTGCAGAAAGCAGTTGGAAAAGCAGTAGAAACGTAGATCTGAAGGGACAACGCAACTTTCAGAGGTTGATTCACGCAGAGGGAAGGGTGACGCAACCTAACGTTGTCTCCTAGCAAGTCCACGCAGTTACTGCGCAGAGGCAGCTCAGAAATAACGCTGGATTGGTCTGAAGCCTGCCAGTGTGATGCAGATCTGAATTTGTCAGATCCAGAAAAGACTGAAGATTAACTGCAGAAATTCAGAAGGTGCTGGTGGGGTTAAATTTTTGAAGTTTTCAGATTTTTAGCCTAAGCAGAAGTGACAAAGAGTGGGAGGAGATCAGCTTCTCAGAGAGTTTCTAGCCAAAGAAACTTGCAGACTGATCAGAGGATCAAAGAGAGCTGAATAATTGTTGATTTGGTAGATTTCCAAGGAGGGAAATCAGTTGTCAGAGGGAGTAGAAGGTGCCTGTTTTGCCAAGGGCCTTAGATCCAGTTCTCTAGCAAAGAGAAAGGGAAGTTCCGACACATTTCTGAGCAGATGGCTCCTCATGGACTGCGTGATCAAGACAGGTTGGATGGCCTCTCAAACTTTTCAGTTTGGAAGGAAAGGATCCTGATAGTCCTTGAGGCATATAATCTTAGAGACCATGCAAAGCAAACTTTGGCCACATCGACTAATCGGGATCTCCTTCAGAAGCATAAGGAAGTTGTTGGGCATGCTAAGCGACTGATTATGGAGGGAATTAAGGACAATATTGTAACACACTTAGCTGAGAAGAAGAAAACTAATGAGATGTGGAAGGCCTTAATCTCCCCATATGAGCGAAAATCTGTCCAAAGGAAGATGTTGTTGGAGACACAGATGAGGTCATTCATGATGACCAAGGGAGAAGACATGGAGCATTTCCTCTTCAGATTGCAGTCGATCAGAGATCAGTTGACTGCAGCGAGTGCTAAGGTGGAAGATGATGTGATGGTCATGACTGCCCTCAATGCAGTCATAGATGAGTGGGAAATCTTTGTCCAAAGTATCTTGGGCAGAGCAGACCTCCCAGATTGGGACAGCTTCTGGTCAATTCTACATGAAGAACTCTGCAGATTCTCCAAGAAGCAGTACAACACGGGATCAAGCAAAGTGAAGAAGGAATATGAAGAAGATGCAGCCTTGGCATCAAAGAGGCAGTAGGGAAAGAAGAAGAAGGATCTATCAAAGATCAAGTGCTTCCAGTGTGGTGAAATGGGACATTTTGCCAGCAATTGTCCTCAGAAGAAAAAGGACAAGGAAACTTCTTCTTCCAAGGTTGTTGTGGCAGATGATGGGTTTGAAGATGATGCAGCCATAAGCGCTCATGAACCACGAAGGTGGGGCAACATATCACTTCTTCTTCCAAGGCTGTTGTGGTAGATGATGGGTTGGAAGATGATGCATCCATAACCGCTCATGAACTATGAAGGTGGGGCGACATGGATATGTAGAGGAGCTACAAAGTCTAAGGTGGGATCCTTGAGTAGCTCATCTCTTGGATCACAAGCGAGTTACGACAGCCTTAAGATAGTAGCGGGACAAGTGGAGCAGTGGGTACATAGATCACAGATGAAGCAGAGGTAGAGGCAGATCTGAAGACTGGGAGGAGCAGCGCAGAGCAGAGCAGCAGCAACGTAGAAGCAGCAGCAACACAAGGGGCTGATGTGACTTCAGCAGCACAGAGCAAAGCTGCAGCAACGCAGAAGGCTTCAGAGGGACAACGCAGTGCAGCAGCAGCGTGAGAGATTTCAACACAAGGACCTGATGTGACTTCAATAGTGCAGAGGTAGTCTACTTACGCAGTGCAGAGCTGTAGCTGTGCATCATCCTTCAGATGCCAGCATAGATCTGTAGCCTATGGAGCTTTAGTGATGAGGATGCAGCCCATCTGACTTGTCTATCAAATATTGGCCAGGAGATTCAGTTGTTTCTCTCAACAATTGAAGTTGCAGTGCAGCAGATCAGTAGTGGCAGTGCTATGAGCAACACAGATGCAACATATTGAGAGGGGGCTGCAGTACAAAGGTTGTAGTGGCAATGGCAGAATCATGGGCAACAGTACAGAATGGCAACAACAGTGCAGAGTTGAGTGGCAGCAGGCCAAGCATCAACAGCACAGAACCAGTACCCAAAATCATGTAATGCATAGTGTGATGTATTGCTAGAACACACCCTTGATGCTAAGAGGGAGAGTTGAGATTTTGTGTATTTGGAGTAGCATCAGTTGTGCTCCAGCTCCCAAATTTTGTGGAGGGACTAGAGTACACTTGATCTACAAGACCCAGAAAACGATTTGGGAAATTTCATCTGGTTTAGGAGATATTAAATTAATTAATTATTTTAATGTATTTCCTAAGTTAAAACTTTGGAAATTTAAATAATTAAAGTGAATTTAATTAAACATGTGATGAAATTGTCTTAAGTCACACAGATCAAGCTTTCTTTTGGGGTAGCATCAGATGGATGTGAAGACCGAAGACAGATGGATGGATGTGAAGAGCACATCTAATGCTACCCAAACACTCAAGAAATCTCAACACTCCCTCTTAGCGAGGAATGTGCTCTAGTACAAACTCTGCTTATCCCCGAAGCTCTGCACTAATCTCTAGTGTGGGTCTCTGCACTGATGCTGGACCTGCTGCCCTTCATCACTGTGCTGCTGCTGCCATTTTGTATTGTTGCCTATGACGCTGCCATCGCCACTGCTACATCTATATTGCAACTCCCTCTCAATCTGCTGCATCCATGTTGCCATCTTGTAATGTTCCAAATTTTTCTTCAATAAATTGGAACATTAATTTTTGTCTAAATTCATTTCTGAGATGAATAATCGGGTAAGGAGGCCCAATTGATAATAAAATCCCTCTAGTATGAAAAGGGATCAACCGTGGAACCAGATTTCACACCCTCATGTGTGAAAGGAGATATTTGCAAAGAGGTTTGACCAAGTCAACCAACACAGGGTATGAGGTGGAAAGCACTACATGACAACGTAGGAGGGAAGCTTCTAGAGGAAGGGAAACCCTAACTCGAAGTAGGGCCCATGGAGAGTCTTCATTTGCTATATATGGAGAGGAGGAGAGCTATTGCCATTCATGCATATGTTTATGATATTGAGCTGGTCATTTTGACTTCTTGAGCACGCTGGTTGTTTAACTAGTCTGCAGCACTGTTTAGTGCACCGAGTGTCTCCGTTTGGAGATCTCACCCTCAGCCCCGGGGGACTTCGAGTGCCTGCTCGGGTGAGGTTGTTCCATCAGTATTTTGCAAGAGAATTGGTGTGTGGCTTTCATAGTGGAGCAATGTATTCATAACTCCTCCACAGCGTTATTGCTGCAGCAGCGTAATACTGTGTTGTAGGGTGTTGCCGTGGAGAATCCACAACACCTCTTCCATTGCGTGTTTTTTAGAGGGAGAGTCTTTCTTGCCTTTGGAAGCTTTAGAGCTCATTTGCAGATCTTGGCATTAGGCCAACTCATATTCTTGCCCCTACTGCGCAATTTTGTCCAGTAACTACGTTATTTTCATAGTGCAACTTCTGCGGAGTTTTACAGATTGTTTAGAGGGCGAGATTTCACGTGTAAGGATCAACCTTCCACTTTGGAGCCCATTGGAGAGGGTTTACTTCAGATCTTTCATCTTATTCAGCCTTCTCTATTGAGATCCAGATTTGAGTTGCAGCAGCTGCCCAGCAACTCCGGCATTTTTTCCATTTTGTATATTTCAGCCAATCCTCTAAAGGATTGATGTGTTTGTGCTTCTAAGGGTTAGAGCTTAGCTCCCCTAGTGTATTTGAGCCATATAATGTCATATCTTTCAGTTATTATGGATCAGTACCTCTTATAAACTGCGTCCTCATAGCTTGGGTTTATGCAGAAATAACACTGCTCCTTCATTTTCATGTACATGTATTATTGAGGCTTGCATTGCCTTTCTTGAGAGGTTGTTTCCTCAAGACTTGTACACTCTTTGCTGCTATACATTATTCTTGGCTATATGTCCATCTTCTTGTCTCACAGCTCATTGTATAATGTTGTCTCTTCATGGTATGTTCATATATGCATTTGCATATTGCTGTAACTCACCCTTGAGTGGGATCCTTCAAGCAGCTCTATAGACAGAGTCTGAAAAGGGCCAGATAGCCTCTGGATCTCACACTTCCTTGAGAAGGTGACACATCCGATAAATGCCCTCTTAGTCAATCTCTGCAATAGATTGCTGATTGCTGACATTCCTGAAATAGGAATATTACACATCTGTTGCACTGCATCTTCAATTGCTGAGAGAAACAACTGAAACTCCTGCCCAATCTTTGTCAGACAATTCAGTTGGGCTGCATCCTCATCACTGAAGCTCCATAGGCTGTTGAACTCTGCCGACATCTAGAGACAGCTACACAACTACAGCACTGTACTGCGTAAGCAGACCTCCACTGTGCTGTTGAAATCACATCGACCCCTGCACTAAAATCTCCCACGCTGTTGTTGTGCTGCGTTGTCCTCCTGAAGCCTCTACGCTGCTTCAACTCTGCTTTGTGCTGCTGAAGTCACATCAGCCCTTGCGTTGCTGCTGCTGCATCTGCACTGCACTGCTCCCTTCAGCCTTCCGCTTCGCCTTTGCTTCCTCTGTGATTCTCTACACCAACTGCTCCACTTGTCCCGCTATTGTCTTAAGGCTCCCGTGGTTCGGATGTGATCCAAGAGATGAGCTGCTCAAGGATCCCGCCATTACTCTGTAGTTGCTCTACCGAACCATGTTACCCCACTTTTGTGGTTCATGAGTGCTCATGGCTACGTCATCTTCTGAACCATCATCCGCTACAACAACCTTGGAAGTAGAAGCTTCCTTGTCCTTTTTTCTTTTGAGGACAATTGCTGGCGAGATGTCCTATTTCGCCGCACTGGAAACACTTGATCTTGGATAGATCACACTTCTTCTTCCCTTGCTGCGTCTTTGATGCCAATGTTGCATCCTCTTCCTCTTCCTTCTTCATCTTACTTGACCCTGTGCTGCACTGCCTCTTGGTGAATCGGCGAAGTTCTTCTTGATGAAGGATTGCCCACATACTGTCCCAGTTGGGGAGGTCTGCTCTGCCCAAGACACTTTGGACAAAAGTTTCCCAGTCCTTTGTGACTGCATTGAGTGCAGTCCTTACCATCACATCATCCTCCACCTTTGCTCCCATGGCAGACAACTGATCTCTGATCACCTGTAATTTGAAAAGGAAGGGCTCTATTTCTTCTCCCTTGGCCATCATGAATGACCGCAAATGGTTTTCCAGAAGCATTCTCCTTTGGACGAACTTTCCCTCATATAGGGCAGTTAAGGCCTTCCACATCTCATTAGTCGTTTTCGTATCAGCTATGTGTTGAACTATATGATCCTTAACCCCATCCATTATGAAGCGTTTAGCATGTGTTGCAGCTTCCTCATGCTTCTTCAGGAGATCTGCATCGGTCGACGTGGCCAGAACTTTTTCTGCATGGTCCCTTAGACCGTATGCCTCCATGACTACTAGGATTCTAGCCTTCCAGACTGCAAAGTTGGACAGGCCATCCAACCTATCCTGATCACGTAGTCCATGAGGTGCCATCTGCTCAATAAATCTGTCAGAACTCCTCTTTTCTATGCTAGAGATTTGGATCTAGGGTCCTTGGCGAAATAGGTACCCTCTGCTCCCTTTGATAACCGACCTCCTCTCTTGGAAGTCTGCCAAATCAAACGAATCAACTCTCTTCGATATTTTGATTGATTTGCAAATTTCTTTGGCTGGAAACCCTCTGAGAAGTTGTTCTCCTCCCGCTCTTTGTCACCTAGTGCTTATGCTAAATTCTGAATCTTCAGTTTAACCCCACCAGCAACTTTTGAAGCTCTGCAGCACTGCTTTTGCCTCTCTAAAAAACAACGGCTTTAGATCTGTGTCGCCCTAGCTGCCCTCTGCGTGAGCAGACAGTCCCAACACTGTCTCTGCGTTGCCTCTGCGTAGTAAGTACATGGGCTTGTGTGGAGACTGCGTAGGACTGCATCACTCTGGCCTCGGCGTGGCTCTGCTCCCTCTACTGCTGCATTGTCCCTTCCGGTCCGGATTTTTGCTGCTACTGCTGCTTTCTGCAGCAAATATTATTTAGTCTTCTGCTGGTGATCCTACTAGTCTGCAATCGCTCTGATACCATGTGAAAATTTCTAAATATTACTTTATGTAGAAACCCTACTGTTAAATCTGGTTATACTTCTCCTACTTAATCAAGTTATTAATGCTGAAATCAGATTAATATCGAAGTAAACACATAAAAGACTTTCACTGATTCAGATCTAAGCAAAAATACATGCACATAGACAAAGGACACACAAGATTTTTTGGACAACTATCCCCGGAAAAACCCAATGCAGGAAAACTGGTCTTCTGGCTACTGGAGGGTTTATATTATTATGTAGTTTCTGAATACAACAAATCTGGGCACCTTACTGGTTAACCCGACAGAGAAAATCAAGATCTACAGCTAACCTACTGTTCTGGTAATTGAAACTTTCACTGATCCACACCCTCAAACGAGATTTACAAGACTCAACCAAATTTTGCCTCTAGAAACCCCAGCGTTTCCCTTGAAGCCCCTGCGTCCGCCTTGCTAGCCTCTGCGTGCCCTTGCATTTGCCTGGAGAGGGCTGCGTAACCCCAGACTGGGTGACGCAGTCCCTACGCTGCCCTAGAAGACCTCTGCGTAACCCTGGAGGGCCTCCTGCTGCATAGCGCTGCCCTTTCTGGGCCTGCGTAGAACCTGTGTAGCGGCTGAAGCTCTCTGTGCTGCGCAGCTGCTGCTCCTTCCCCTGCTCCTCTGCGCTGCTCCTGGTTGCTGCCTCTCAGCCTCTTGCTAATTCTTGGCATTGGATCAGATCATCCCCTTAGCCAATACTACCCCTCTCCACAACTGAAACACTTCTGAAAATTCTTAGCAAACTCGCCCTATAATTTCAGCTTAGTCTTAGTGCTCTGCCTCCGTGTGTGTGTTCTCTAACTGACCTTAAGCCTTTCCTTTATACTTTCTCGTTGGGAAACCAACGACCATGATATAATCTTGAATCGATGGCTAAGATTAAAAGAAAGCTTGATCCGTGTGACTTGAGTCATTTCCATCACATGTTTAATTAATTACCTTTAATATTTTAATGTTCCTAAGTTAGACCTAGGGTCCTTAATTAAAAATATTAATTAATTAATTATCTCCCAAATTGGATGGAATTTCCCAAATCCCTTTCTGGGTCTTGGAAATCTCATATAATCTAGTCCCTCCACAAATTTTTGGAGCTAGAGCACATCCGATGCTACCCCAATACTCAAGAAAGCTTAACATTGCCTATTATTGTACCACCTTGTAACGTACAATATTCCACATGTGCCACAGTATCAGCCACTCTGCTAGTGATCCCACCATGACACGCGTCATATCTTCTCACTCGTCTTGGTAGACCTCGCCTAACTCCCTACCTGCTAGAGGGGATAACTCTGTTGTGCCAATCCTCGGCGACTCCTGTGCCCAATACCTAAATGGGAGAACATCAATACAAAGCCTGGTCCGATGGCCTACCCATGCCACCTCCACCAACCAGATCATGCCAAAGAATGCTAATCACCATGCGACCCCATGTGCAACCAACATCCCATAACAACCCATGGAGTTTTCTCACAAATATCCTGGCCACTAGTACCAACTGGAACTCCCTTAAGGAATGTATGCGCTCAGTCACTAGGTCTACTACCTCATTAAGGCCATAGCCATCCTGCATGTCTGATATCAGATAAGAAGCCCCACCTAGATCCCAATGCTAACTCGAGCCTCCAATACCCTCGGTGTCTGAGAGATCCCACTGACTTCACTTCGGACTATGACCATCTCGATGAGTCCAACACACTGCACCAGGTACCAACTCAGAATTTCTCGCCATCCAACCCCAAGGGTAGGATCGAATGTACGTGTACCCACATGCGTAACAACCCCAACATGCGAATGTTTCGCCTTGTGCAACTCTAGTTGTTTCATCACGTTGTCCTAGCCAACACATGAAATCTGACTAGGTAGCTCTGCCTCTCTCTCTCTAATGGGAAAAGGTAACCTAATAATGTTGCTATCCCCATCTATGTATGCCTGAAGAGGGTTGCTTCGACGCTCCACTGTACACTATAGCTGAACCATTAGGGAATCCAACCATTCCCCAACAGGAGTCAATTTGGCCGCTGACTTGACAAAAACTGCTCTCATGCCCTCCAACTCCTTGTTCTGCTGCAGGATGGCCTCTCACACTGACATAGCCTCCCTTTTCAATGCTAGAGTGTCAACTTGAAACTGCTGTGAGCAACCATCATCTAATACCACTGTAACTCCTGGCACCTCATTAATGGTGGATACATCTCTTGGCACCTCACCCATCTATTGCGCACTGTTATCACCCGAGAACTCGGTCACAATCTCGGATACCTCATCAATGGATACCTCAACAACAGATGGCATCTCATCAATGGGTGTATGCTCAATTGTCTTCCTTCCAACCATGGCCCCTTCAACTACTCTTTCATCATCTTCCTTATTCCTCCTCATCATCCGTGCATAATTCCATTGAATTCCCACTGATTTGTGCATGTCTCTTAGTTCACAGAACTCCCAAAAAGAGAGGGACGCCTGAATGCCATGTCCCAATGATTGGTATGCCCTCCAATTTGCCGCTAATAACTCCACATCAGTTGCAATCATGTCTTTCCATCTTGATGCATTATCCATAATTTTGGGCATAATGGATTTGTTGTATAATTGAGAATGGTCTTGATTCCCAATTGTGGTGTGAATCAGCTACTTCCCCACATCAATCATCATTTGTTGCATCCTAATCACCTCATTCAAGGTTACTGCCATCTCATTCGATTTTAATCTTTCTTTGGATCCCATGTTTTTTTTAATTTTTTAATTTTTTTTACTGGTCTTGCATAGGATGAAGGGTTTCCCACAGTCTGAGCCACAATTATGCTCTAATACCACTATAATGTTCCAAAAAGGAAAAAACAATGAAAAAAAAAGAAAAATACACATACAACACATAAATAATTAAACAATAATCAATCAACAATCAAACACCCACAATTTACATCGGAAATGCGCCAAAATTCAGCCATTTTATTATAAATGGAGAAGAGTACAATGCATGAAATGTTTGCACCTGGGCTTGCCAAAGCAAGCTCAACAATCCCAGGTGAAAAAAATGTTACCCAAATGTAGAGGAAAGGCTTCTCCTCAATGTTCTGTGCTGGCCTTGGAAATTCTACAACTATTGGTTGGAAGAAACCCCTGTTTGTGCCTACAAAATTGCTCAGAAAATTCTGCCAAATTAATTATGAGCTCTCCACCAAAAACCCAGAAAAACCCCGAAATGGTTTGGGCAAATTTTACTGACCACCCAGGTCCCAAAGTTTAAGCTCTCTTCTCCTAACTGGGTGCCAAATAATTCTGTCTTTTTGGGGCACCAAAACTCCTCCAAAAATTCTACAAAATTAGGAGCAGACTTGACCCCTGATCGACAAAACCCGGAAAGGAATTGGGCTAATTCTAAACTCTCGGAATTACCCAATTTTTGGTGCTACGCCCTTCCTGGCAGAAACTGTGTCCCCCACACTTCATCTCCTAGATTTGGCACTTGGTCCTCCTCCATCTACTGTAGAACTGCCCTGGAAATTGCCTCCGGAGTAGTGAGTGGATTTCCTTTCCAAAAATCCGCACAAGCATGAAGTATTCAGCCCCATGAATTTTACCCAATGCCACTACTGCACAGTCCCTAGAGTGGCATATTTGGCTCTCACAAAAGCTGCAACTTGCAACCCTGAAAATATCCACAAATGGTAGTCCAACTGGAGAGAAATTTTTGCTAAATTCTCAAGCCAAAAGACCCCTTTTCTCTACCCCAACTCAGTAGTACGATTTTGATCCCTGGGTCCTCCTTGGATATCGAACTAGCTAAGAAATGGGCTGAAAGGTACCACAATATCCAACAAATTTACCTCCCACTGAGTTCAGAAATTCCTCCTTAGGGTGGCACTCGAAGTCCACCGAAAGAAAGGCTGGAATTCCCGCTTGGGAATTCCTTGCGCTAAACAGCACAGGTTTCTTGGCTAAGCAGCTCAAGAGAGCTATAGTCGAATTGTTAAAATGATCAAAGATGTCCAAATGAGATCCTCCATGCTCTATTTATAATTGTTGGTCCTCTCCTCCTTGGTGGCCCCCACTCTCCACTAGTCCGCGCCCTTTCTCTTTCTCTCTCCTCTAGGAAGTGTGAATTTCTCCATTGGGTCGAATTTACTCCTCTTGTGGCCCCCACGTTCCACTAGAGCTGTAATTTTATGTTTCTCCTAAGTCACATATGCCAAAAATGTTTCGAAAGCCCATATTACAAAATTGTGCTATGCTTAGCACCACCCCAAGGATCCGGCTGACCTCCTCAAGCGAAAAATCAAAATTGAGGATATTACAAATTAACATGTATTATCCCTTAAGGATGAGTCATTTAATTTCTCTTCAAGGTTGGGACATGCAAGGGTTTCTTTTCTGATGTAATGGAGCAACATTTTCTCAAGAACCGAGTGATGGCCATAAGGAGTGAGGTAGAGCTCATGCTAGGCTTTTTCCCACGTGGTAATGTGTATGTCCCAACCATCTTTTTCATTTTGATATTCGTTTTATTTTATTTTGTTTCCATGATATGCTCTTTTCTTTTCTTTTAGCTGCATCAACCTCCCAAGGCAAAGTTTCAAGCCCTACCCAGGCTTGCGAATGTATGGGTGCCAAATCCCAAAAAACCAATAGTCAATTGAACCCGAAGAATGGAGGTGGAATACAGACTTATAATGTAAGATGGAAAGTGGTAAGTATGGAATAGGGATAAATGGAACTACACTATCTCAATCAGGGCTTCCGAAGTAGTGCCCCTCCTATACTGATTAGGCCATTAGGGTAAGTCCCTTTGGACTAGGATCGAAGATTAATCCCCCCCATTTAAGATGAGTGTTAATTTTAGTTAACCATGGTATGTTCTATGCTTAGAGCAGTTTACTTCAATCTTCTTATTAGCCCAATTCAAATTCAGATTTGCAATCACATAATAATTGAAAGTAAATGTTGATAGAGCATAAGATAAATGGACAGAAGACAAGCCAAGACAAGAGACAATAATTTATATAATTCGTCTTATTTAGAAGAGAGAGAGAAAATGTCTTTTACAGCAGTCAACAGGATGCCCTAGACAACAAAGACTTTACTGGTCAAACCAACCCTTCAACCTCCAATTAGGTTCAGTCAAACATAGTCAAATTCGGCCTTCCATCAATGTCACACAAAACCCAAATCCAATCCACAAAACAGTCAACGTAGAACTCAAAATTCTGCGGTCAAACCAGTCAACGTCGCGGTCAATGCTTCGGTCAATGCTGCGGTCAAAGTCAACGTCTAACCTCAATTTCTGTGCCTCCAGTTGCGGCCTCCACAGATCGGATTTTCTGAGTTAATAACGCAGTCAAATGGTGAAGGTTGACGCAAAATCAACGCTGTCCAGAAATGCCCTAAACCAGTCTGAAATTGCAGCTTCTTGTTTTCACACATGTGGAGGAGAGAGAAGCCTCTAAGTCTGTATGAACCAATAAGATGAGAGAGAAATGTGTGATATGAGTGAATGATGAAGTGAGCATCATGTCTCTCCTTTTTATATCCATGACTGTGGGTGTGTGACACAACTTTTGGGGCTTGTGAGCCTACATTACAATTCTGGCCGACCTTGACAATTTGCACGTGTGGAAAATAAATTCAAAATATAAGTTCTGCTCATCCAAACAAGATGATATTTAGATCAATCTTGCATCTTTCCGAAAGAGGAATCCAACAAAAATATCATCTCCATCATATGAGCAATGCAACATGGAGTTTGGCCCTAGATGCCAAATTTAACACTCCCTCTCAAATAGGGAGAACTCCATCTGTCCACTTGTGCAATCCTGTCATCCAGTACCATCATGTGCTATGATATATCATCATCATTATGCAATCCTGTTGTCTATGCTTTGCTGGATCTGCTCTGCTATAGAAGAAATAATAAGAAAATATCATCGAGAGTGATTCACAAAGACTTTCCCACTCTCCACTGACCCGAAGTCAGTTTAGAGGTAAAAATCTCATCCAGACACACTGACCCGAAGTTAGTTTAGAGGTAAGAACCTCAATCAGACTTGATCCCAGATCAAGTTGTTGGACACATCCCATTCTAGACATAGAGAGTACGACAGTACCTAATGCGTCCATCAATAATGCTATGGTCTCTATCCTCATTTCCCAACTCATTGGCCAAATGAGAGGTACTTACCATGAGTCCCAGACTACATGGGTAGGATGCATGTGGGGCATAGATCAAAGAGAGCGTGAACCAGCTCAATATCATAACGGTAGGGAAGAAGCACACCAACAAGGTAAGGTGAACATAGCCCTATGTTTGCTTATAGCTCCAAGTAGCTATTCCCAAGCTCCTTGGAGCTCCTAGAGCTCACAGTCCAACTCAAGCGAGACCCTTACAATAGGGTTTGTCCACAATACCAGGCTTCTCACAGAAGGTTAAGAATTTGACTTTCCCCAGGGGCTTCGTGAGAATATCTACAACCTGCTCATTAGTCCCAATGTGATGGAGCCTTATGGCGCCTTGTTGTACCATGTCCCAGACAAAGTGGTACCTAATATCAATATGCTCGGATCGGTCGTGGAACACTAGATTCTCAGAAAGACGAATCCCACTTTGGTTATCACAAAGTATCATGGTGGTATCTAGCACATGTCCAAATATCTCACTGAAAAGCTTTATCAACCAAATAACTTCACAACTGGCCATACTTGTTGCAATATATTTAGCCTCGACGGTGCTCAATGCAACTGATTTTTGCTTCGTGCTCATCCAAGAGATCGAAGGAGAACCTAGAGTGAAGCAACATCCAGATGTGCTTTTACGATCCACCACACTGCCTGCCCAATCGGCATCGGTATATCCGTGTAGCCTCGTATTCCCATAGAGGGATTTCTTCAACCTGCATACCTGTGAGTCTCTATCTCGGACTTCGAAACCTAGAGGTTGTTCCACATAGACCTCTTCCTTGATTGAACCATGTAGGAAGGTAGTCTTCACATCTATCTGATGAAGACCCCATCCTTGTGTTGCATCAAGTGAAATGATCAATTAGATGGTGGTGTAGCGGGTAACAGGTGCAAATATTTCATCATAATCTATGCTTTCATTCTGCGAGAAGCCTTGGGCGTCGAATCTTGCCTTGAGCTTTTCAGCACTTCCATCGGCTCCATGCTTGATCTTGTAGAGCCATTTCGAGGTGACAACAGATTTGTCCTTCGGTCTAGGGACCACATCCCAAACATCATTCTTTGTGATAGACTCATATTCCTTGTGCATTGCATCCTTCCAAACTTCATGCTTCACGACTTCTTCAAATTTCCAGGCTCAGATTGTACAATAGTGCTCATGGCTGCTAGGTACCGTTGGTACCTATTCGGCTTCTTACTTTCACGGAATGTTCCCCTTGGAGCAATATGTCCCTCAGCATCTTCGAGAATGTCTCTAAGCCATGAGGGTCTTCTTTTATTTGAAGAAGGTGGATCTATAGGATCCATAGGTCCTTCAACTTCGGGTGGTTCATCCTTCAGTTCTTCTTGCCCTCCCATCCTGAGGGCAGTATCTTCGTCGAAGGTGATATCATGACATATCCTCACCTCTCTTTGACCAGACACATAGATTCTATATGCCTTCGAGGTTTCAATATAGCCCACAAACGTTCCCTTCTTCCCAGAAGCATCCAACTTGCTTCTCTTTTCTTTTGGCACATGAAAATAAACGTGACTTCCATTAGGGGACTTTTGAGGTCTAAAATGGGCCTTCTAAGGAAATTATAAATAATAGTGGAAATAATAAAATAAGATTATAGACTACATCATCAAATTTTAGAGGGAAAAAAGAAAAAAAAATTCAATTTGTATTTTCAACTTATCTCCCTATGGGTTTACTCAAATTTCAAGCGAGAATACTCATTAGATGCAGAATTTGATTCTTCATCAAAAGAGTATCCATGTTGCATACTTTCGATGGATCCTTCTATATGAAAAAGAAGAAATACATGAAAAACGTGATTGCAATCATTTTTTTCATGTATTTCTCCTTTTTTGTGTAGCAGAGTCAATCGAATGTATGCAACATGGGTACTCCTTGGATGAGGAATTAAATTTTGCATCCAACGCGTACTCCTGCTCGAAATTTGAGTAAAACCTTAGGGGGATAAGTTGAAAATACAGGTTGAAAAAGTAGTTTTATTATTTTATTATTTTTAATCTTTTACTTTTTTACCCCAAAAATGGTGAATCATCCCCCATGGTTGACATCATCATCTTGAATCCTATTGGTTCTTATAAAGTTTATTTTGGTTGTACATTTTTCTTAGGAGGCCCATTTAGATCTCAAAAGTTCTCTAATGCAAAAACTCTAAAATGAGAGACATCGGGCTTCTTACTAGAGAAGACTTCTTCGGGAGTTTTGGAGTCCAATGCAAAATGTGAGCATCTATTTTGAACATACACAACGATGTTGGCAGTGTTACCGCTTGCCGTCTACACCTATCTACAGTTAGCAGGAAAAGCCTTTAACCCCACAAGGTGCGGTTGGTGGCAAGGAACTAAGAGAAGGGGCTGTCACACTAATCCCAACTCTCTCCATTTAAGCTATATGTTAATTTTAGGCAACTAGGTCCAAATTCCATGTTGCACTTCTTATATGATGATGATTATATTTTTTTTGGATTCCTCTTTCGGAGAGGTGCAAGATTGATCTAAAGATCATCTTGTTTGGATGAGCAGAACATATATTTTGATTTTATTTTCCACACATATGCAAGGTCAACCAGATTTGTAATTTAGGCTCACAAGTCTAATATATGTGTCACACACCTTCACTGATGGATATAAATTAGAGAGATTTGGAGGTCATTTGCTCATCAACTCATCACACATTCTCTCATTGTGATTTGATTGGTTTGATAGCCTTTGGAGGCCACTTTCCTTCATAGGTGTGGAGCTGAAGCTGTGGAAAATCTGCAGATTTGTTTTAGCGCTGTTTGCTGTGCATTGACCACGTTGACCGTGGTCAACCCTTAACCATTTGACCTCCAATCTTTGCTGAAAATCCGATTTTTGTAGACCGTACAGCTGGGCACAAAAATAGAGGAAAAAAGAATTGTTTGACCGTAGCCCTAAATCTGCAGCGTTGACTTTCTGCATTGACTTTTCTGCGTTTAATTTTGATGAGTTGTCTTTGAGGGTTGTGTGTGTGACACTTGGACGGTTGGCTGATCTAAGAAAGACTTTGCTGGCTGTGCATCCTGTTGACTGCTGTAATGCACACTATCCTATATCTTTGTTGGACAAGAAGAATTGTAAAATCTGTTCTATATTATTGGCTTGTCTTTTGTTGATCTATTATTGTGTTCTATTAGCATTTTACTTTCATGTTTATGTGATTGCTAAATTGAATCGGGCCTAAGAAAGATTGAAGTAAATTTGCATTAAGCATAGAACACACCATGGTTATCTAAATTTAACATGGTATCAGAGCTGAGGTGAAGACAAATCCCAAGCTAGTGTGAGAAGCAATCACCAAAGACGAAATCCTATCAAGGACCAGTGGCCTCCTCAACCTATAAGGGTTTGAAGTCTGATGATAAATTCACTGATAAGTCTAATTATCATGCATGAAAGATGTCCTTGGATTTGGTATTAGAAGATCAAGATGTCATGGACTATGTGCAGGGGAAGATTCAAGAGCCTCCATCAAATGCACTTGTTGCCACTAAGACGAAGTATAGAAAAGGGGAAATTGAAGCAAAGATGATTATCCAGGATTCTATTCATAAGCACTTGGTTGCTTACATTTCTGGGTTGGGCACATCTAAAGAGGTGTACGATAAATTGGTTAGCATGTTCAGGGCTAGCAATGCTAATCAAGTTCTTTTCTTCAAGAATCAATTGAAGAATATCAAGAAGGGCAAGGATGAATCCATTCAATCCTATTTTATGAGGCTCATTGAAATCAGGAACAATCTTCTAGCCATTGGAGAAGAAATAGTTGATCGAGAGATGGTTCTCATTGTGCTTGGAGGTATCCCCCGTGATTGGTATGTATTCAATACCACTATTCTTAATAATAATGTGATTCCTGATTTTGATGAAATATTGACAAGTGTAATATTCCTATTAATTTTGATTAATTTTTCCTTATATAGTTAAAATATAAATAAAGTGGGTAAAAGGAGAATGTGACTCACTTAACACGCTCCCTAAAGTCACCTAGGAGACATAACGTTGTGGTCAAGGTGGGCCAAGGGGGGCCAAGTGACAACGTAGAGGGGTGACACACTTAGACAGCATGGGCCCAGCCAGCACAGTTGAGTTGGCAGCGTGGGCCAAAGAGAGGCAACGTAAGCATGGTGGGGCCAAGGAGAGAGGGAGGCTCACCCAAGATAAATAGAGGGGAGGCTACCTCATTTCTTTCATTGTTGATTATGCATTTTGGAGATTGTCTCTAGACATTGAGAACGCTTGCTGTTTAGCTAGTCTGCACGTACTGTTCAGTACGTTGGGTGTCTCCGTGCGGAGATCCCAACCTCAGCCTCGAGAGACTTCGAGTGCTTGCTCGGGTGAGGAGTCCTACCATATTTTGCAGGGAGAGATCAGAGCTTCAGTCATTGAGGAGCATTCCTTGGAGGGACAACACAGTCTTGCAGAGGGAGGACGCAGTTCTAGTTGGGAAAAGTTCCGGATTGAGGTGATTTGGGTGGATTCAGACTGGAGGATTAGGGAAGGGATCAACCCTTACCTATTGGAGACATTTTGCAGAGGAAGAGGCCGTATTTTGTAGTGTTGCCTTCAGGGTCAGTGTTTTCCCTTAAGGGATAGCGTAGTGCCTCAAAGGAGGTATTTTTCGGGGTCAGCCATTCTCGAAAAGGTCTCTGGGCTTTTTTGGGTATTGGGAGAGGAGGCCATTCCCAGAGTTTCAGCATTTTCTGAGTTGAGGAACAGCCCCAAAGACTCATTCCATTCCAGCAGTTGCAGCAGCACGGCAACATTTTCCAGCAGCTTGGAGATTACGCAGTTGATAGAGGGAGCAGCCATTCCATACATTGTTCTGAGAGTATTTCTACACTTGCCCTGAGCAAGTCGAGGTGCTATCATTCTGATCACCTTTGTACTTTCCTTATTTCTCAGTATTAATAAAATGGCTCAACATTCTCCATATTGTGTATTTTGTCTCGTGATTTATCTTTAGTTGTTGTGTACCTTGTTATGTGCTTTATATTACTGTTTATTTCCCTTCGGGATATTACAACGAGATTTTCTCAAGAGGAGACAAGAATGATGGCGAGAGATCATCCCTCTAATGGAAATGGAGGTGACCCTACTGCATTCACTGCTCATGCAAAAAAGAGGAACAATGGTGGTCCGAGAAATCAAAACCATGGAAGAGTGGGGCCCAAAGGAAGGAAGGAAAGATGTTACATTTGTAACAAGTTTGGTCACTATGCAAGAGAGTGCCCTTATAAAAGGGACTCTCCCAGGGATGATGATAACAACAACTCCAGTGGGAATGGCAATCAAAGGAGCAACAGGTTCAAAGGAAAAAGCAAGGCTCCCTATGATCGTAGTGGAAATGGGTAACCTTTCAAAAGGTTAAGAAATTCCAGGTACGATGAGTCTAATGTTGTTGATAATAAGAGAAATGAATTTATTCTTGTATCTGCCCTCTATACTGCATCTCCTCCCGACACCTTGGATGTCTAGTTGATTGATAGTGGTGCTCCAAGGCACCTCACTAGTTATAAAGAAGCCCTCTCTGATTTAATTGAGAAGGATACTAATCTAGAAATTATCTAGAAATTATCCTTAGGGATAATTTCTAGATTAGTATCTTGAAGAAGTCTTCTTCGGTAAGAAACCTAATGTTTCTCATTTTAGAGTTTTTGGTTGACCTATTTACTTTCATGTGCCGAAATAAAAGAGAAGTAATCAAGCAAGTTGGATGTTTCTGGAAAGAAGGGAATGCTTGTGGGCTATAGTGAAACTTCAAAGGCATATAGAATCTATGTGCCTGGTCAAAGAGAAGTAGAGATATGCCATGATGTCACCTTCGATGAAGATGCTGCCCTCAAGAAAGTGAGAAATCTTCCTAGCTCCAAGGAAAACAAAGAAGATGAAGAAGCAGGGAAGCAGGAAGAGTCGAAGGATGAACCGATGCCTAATGTTGAAGGACCTATGGGTCCTCTTGATCCACCTCCTTCAAATAAGAGAAGACCCTCATGGCTCAGGAATGTAGAAATTTCTTTTTTCCCACCCTGGTTTTCAATTTCACCTTATTTCTCCAATTAGTTAAATGCCCTTTCCCATAGTCTTATATTCAACAAGCTGGAAAATAAATATTTTCTGAAAACACAAATTCTGGAAAATTTTCACAGTGCTGGAAATTGCAAAAATAAAAATCAGCAGACTAAAACAGCGACACAAAACATTTTAACACAGTGATTTTTGGTCAACATGACCCTAGAAAAACCCCCTACAACTCTTGGGGAAAACCAGTTCGAAAGCTTCTTTTTATTTTATGAATATTTCTTTTATAGTGATGCAGAAATTTACACAGAAAAAAATTACAGCAACTTCGAAACATAACTTATCTCGAAAACTGTGCCAAACTCCACCTCGGTTTCCGTGCCCACAAAACAGAAAAATTATAGCAAAAATTACAGCCTTCAAAACTGTACGAACAACCTCGAAAACAATGCCGGAATGGCTGTACGGCCTCCCTCGAAATCTGTAGTTTTCTCTCGAAATTCGTGTCCACTTGCCTTGAACTTCGTGCTCAGCCCTGCTGTACGAATTTGCTGAAAGTTAGTGTTGCTGCCCTCCTCACTTCTCAGAAATTTCTCTTCAGCTTTCTCCTTCTCTTTCTCTTAATCTGGTCATGAAAGAATTAATGAATGAATAACTTTTTCTCTCCTTTTCCTCCTTTAATAGAACTCTAAGTGACTTTTGGGTTGTCTCCAAATCCAATGGCTGAAATAGCTTTAGATCTAGGGCTGAGATTAAATGCTCTTTTAAATCTCATTTTCTATTCTTTAATTCACCCCACTTTAATAAACACCCACTTAGTCATTTATTTCCAAAGTCACTTTTCCTTTCTAATTTTACATTAACTTTATTAAAGTCACTTTAAAATTAGACTTTAGTAACTTTATCACTTAAAGTCACTTTTAAATTAGATTTACTATAACTTTATAAAGTCACTAGGAGAAAACAAATTTTGGACACTTTTTCCTCAGCCAAAGATCAAAGCCTTAGGGAACCAATTGGCTCAGTAACCAAATTTTCAACACTTCTTAATGGTGAAGGTGTTCCTCACCACACCCATCTTATCTCCGAAGTAGACACATGCTTGCCTCGTGTAAGGCTTTGGTAAGAATATCCAGAATCCTTGCTCATAGTTGGAATATATTCGAGCTTCTGCCAGCCCTTCGGCATAGTCTCCGGCGAGAAGTGATATCCGATGTCTATATGCTTTGACAGGTCATGAAATAATGGATTCTCCGTGAGTTTAATGCAACTTTGATTATCACAATATATCACTGAAGGTCTCAACGACTGACCAAATAAGCCAAACAACATCTTGCAAATCCATAGGGCCTCATAACTAGCTAGACTGGTTGTCATGTACTCTGCTTCCACTAAACTCAATGCTATTGAATGCTACTTCCGGCTGAACCATGACACCACTGCCGAACCCAACCCAAAACAACAACCTGAAGTGCTCTTCCTATCAGAAGCACAACCTGCCCATTCAGAATTAGTGTAACCTGCCAATCTCACTCCATCTCCTTGCCTATAATCCAGACCATAATCCACTGTCCCCTGCAAGTACCACAAAATGTGTTTTTGAGTAACGCACCCGTTGAACCTTCCTAGGCTCACACATAAACCGACTCATCGTGTTGACTCTAAAACATATATCTCGGTCCGGTGTTGACCAAATACATCAAGGAACCAACCGCCTGTTCATACACGGGGATCCACCAACCCTGGAACCAAGCGATGAAGCTTCTTCCGAACAGATCACCTGTCGACATGGGTCTACAATCCGACATCCTGAATCTCTTCTGTCTGCAAATATATCGCTCCAGGAAGAAATGTCCCTCCTGCCACACCTCCAAACCCAAAAAGTAATGCATCAAGCCGATGTCCTTCATCTCAAATTCTGCCGCAAGATCTCTCTTGCAGTGCTCTATGAGTCTCTCTGCACCCGTAATGACCAAGTCATCCATATACAACACCAGAATGAGAGGCTCCTCACCTATTACAATGAAGTATAAGTTTGGATCTGCCTCACTCTTTGTGAAACCCATCTCTTGCAAGTATGTATCTATGCTAGAGTACCAAGCTCTGGAAGCTTGCTTCAGGCCATAAAGGGCCTTCTTCAGTCTGCACACATGGGACTCCTTCCCATGCATCTCAAAGCCCTGTGGCTGCTCAATGTACACCTCCTCCTGAACATCATTCTTCATGATAGAAGAGTACTCCTCCAGCATGGCTTTCCGCACCCTTCCGCCGGCTAGCCGCCTCTCACAGCTAAAGGCCCGCAGGCCGCGATGTTGGCAACCACGTATATAGCTACAAAACCTCTCAGGTGGTCTGCTCTCTCTGACCGGCCTCTTAGGCCCAGCAACAGATGTGGCCTCTCTCAAGGTATCCTGAAGCCACTGGGGCTTCCTCTTCCCTGAGCACACTTCTCCCATTGGAGAATGAAACTCCTCCTCCTCATCAGAAGTCTGAACTCCTGACTATCTGTCCGCTGTCCTCCTGCCTGCACCTAAACCTGTAGATGCTGAGGTACCGTGTGAACTGTCCATCAGTGGACTCCCTAGTGAACTGCTCTGCATGCTGCACGAAGCACCACCCCTCTGACTCTGTGAGCCACTGCTCACTGATGGACCTAACACCGTAATCGATGTACCTCCGGATCCTCCTGATCCTTGCCCACTGGATCCCTGCGACTGACTCAGCTGCTCTTGAGGGTCTAGCTGATCCAGATACTCTAACTCCCGTGACCTCCTGAAGGCCCTGCCCTCCTTGAACTTCACATTCCGCCTGACAACAACTCTCCTCTGTGCGGGAATATAAATCCGAAAGGCCTTAGAGGTCTCACTGTAGCCCACAAAGACACCCTTCTCTGTGGTGGGCTCTAGTTTGGTCCTCTTCTCCTTGGGTACATAGGAGTATTCAATACACCCAAAGATACAGAAGTGACCAACATCAGACTTCTTCTCAGAAAAAGCCTCCTCCAGAGTCATATGCCCCAAGGCATGATGCGGACTCCTGTTTTGCAAATAAACAACAGTGTTGCAGACCTCTACCCACAAAAACAATGGCAACCCCTGATCATGTAACATGGCTTTGACAGCCCCTCCGATGGATCTGTTCTTCCTCTCTGCAACCCCGTTTTGCTGGGGGTTGTAAGGAACAATGAACTCCCTCCTAATGCCTGCCTTCGCACAATAGTCAACAAACTCTACAAGGGTGTACTCTCCTCCATTGTTCGACCTCAGGGATTTGATCTTCCGACCTGTCTGAGTCTCCACAAGAGCTCTAAACTCCTAAAACCGCTTGAAGACCTCACTCTTGGTCTTCAAGAAATAAATCCAAGTCCTCTTGGAGTGATCATCAATGAATAAAACATAATACTCATATCCACTCAAGGAAACATGAGACATTCGACTGCTCACATCGGAATGAATCAAATCAAGTATCCCAGTCGCTCTGCTGTCACTACTGGGAAAAGGGGATTTGGCAAACTTGTCCATCGCACATCCTCTGCAAGTATCAAAGTGATCAATATTGAAATCTGGCACACCTGCAGTGATCTCCCGCAATGTCCTCCAGGCCCCATGATACATGTGCCCCATCCTGCGGTGCCAAATCTCACATAGCTTAGAACTGCTAACTCTGCTGTCGGTACTACTGCTCAATGCCAAAAGGGGCTGAAATGCAAACTTGTACACCTTTGCATGGCGTACTCCTATTACTCTAGCTGAATCGGCTGGAGCACCCTGGGATATATCAACACCTGTCCTCTCCTGAACAATATCTCATACCCTCTGTCCTCCAATGCTGAGACAGATATGAGGTTCTTACTCATCCCTGGCACATATAAAACATCTGACACCTTCAAGGGAGGTTTGGACTCCCTCTGAAATGTCAATGTTCCCACACCGACTGCTCTAACAACTCCGTCATCACCGAGTACTACCTCTATATCAGTGCCACTCTCTGAAAGCTCTGAGAAGTACTCACGGACTCCTGTCATGTGACGTGAAGCCCCACTGTCCACATACCAGATACTCGAAGATGCTCCGCTAATCGAGGGAAATGCATGCTCCCTCTGAACCTCTATGGCAGATAATCCCGCACTAGAGGACTCACACGCAGTGAACCCAAACTCCCGGTCAAAACGATCTGCAAAGTCCTCAACCTCTGCTGAAGCTGCCATGCTCTGGTTCTTCCCCTTCTTCTTCTTCTTCTCCGAACACACAACCGCATAGTGTCCCATCTTCTGACAATTCCAACACTTCACCTTGGAATAGTCCTTCTGTGTGTTATCCTGTTTACCTTTACCTTTGCCTTTTCCCCCACCATTGCTTGTGGAAGCCTGCTTCTTCCCTTTGCCTTTCTCGCATCCTGCCAACAGTGCTACATCCTCATCCTGCTCAACTGGCTTGGCTGCCCCAAGCTGACCTTTCCTGATCTCTGTCTGAATGCAATCATCCCAAAACCTCTCCCCTGTGGGAAGGGTCTCACGTGCACAAACCCCATCAGCAAAGTTCATCCATGAACTGGGGAGGCCATTCACTGCAATCCGCACCAACTCAGTGGGTGGAATGACCTCTCCAATCGCTGCCAACTCATCTCTCACATTAGTAATCTTTGTGAGATATCTAGCTGCACTATCATTACCCATCTTAATGGTCTTCAGCTTCTCCTTCAGGACCATTTTCCGGTTCTCATTGGTACTCTGGTAGAGATTGGACAATGCTGTCCACATCTCATGAGCATTTCTCTTTCCTCTCACATGAGGAATGCAATGGTCTTTGATTCTGTCTAGAATCAGTCTCTTACCCTTGTTATTCTTTTTATTATACGCTGTCAACTGAACAACATCAGTGGGCACAACAACAGGGAGTTATGCGGTATGCACCATGACATCCCAGACTTCTGCCTCGTCAAAGATACTCTGCATTCTCTCCTTCCACACGCTGCAGTTACTATGCCCATCCAACCTATCCTCCACCCTCAATCCCAATGACATCCTTGCTGTTCTAAAAACTGAAAATAGCACTGCTGTAGTAAAGATAAAATTTCTGTGTGAGAAAAATCAGCTTGCTGGAATTTTCTGAGTGAAAAATCAACAACTTGTAATTTTTCTCTTTGCTGTCCCAAACTGCACTTTCAGCACTCAAGCTCTGATACCATGTAGAAATTTCTGTTTTCCCACCCCGATTTTCAGTTTCACCTTATTTCTCCAACTAGTTAAATGCCCTTTCCCATAGCCTTACATTCAACAAGCTGGAAAATAAATATTTTCTGAAAACACAAATTCTGGAAAATTTTCACAGTGTTGGAAATTGCAGAAATAAAAATCAGCAGACTAAAACAGCCACACAAAACATTTTAACACAATGATTTTTGGTCAACATGACCCTGGAAAAATCCCCTACAACTCTTGGGGAAAACCAGTTCGAAAGCTTCTCTTTATTTTCTGAATATTGCTTTTACAGTGATGCAAAAATTTACACAAAAAAAAATTACAGCAACTTCGAAACATAACTTATCTCGAAAATCATGCCAAACTCCACCTCGGTTTTCGTGCCCACAAAACAAAAAAATTACAGCAGAAATTACAGCCTTCAAAACTGTACGAACAACCTCGAAAATAGTGTCGGAATGGCTGTACGGCCTCCCTCGAAATCTGCAGTTTTCTCTCCTCGAAATTTGTGCCCACTTGCCTCGCGCTTCATGCTCAGCGCTGCTGTACGGTTTTGCTGAAAGTTAGTGTTGCTGCCCTCTTTCTTCTCACTGCTCAGAAAATTCTCTTCAGCTTTCTCCTTCTCCTTCTCTCAATTTGCTCATGAAAAAATTAATGAATGAATGAATTTTTCTCTCCTTTTCGTCCTTTAATAGAACTCTAAGGGACTTTTGGGTTATTCCCAAATCCAATGGCTGAAATAGTTTTAGATCTAGGGCTGAAATTAAATGCTATTTTAAATCTCACTTTCAATTTTTTAATTCATCCCACTTTAATAAACACCCACTTAGTCATTTATTTCCAAAGTCACTTTTCCTTTCTAATTTTACATTAACTTTATTAAAGTCACTTTAAAAATAGACTTTAGTAACTTTATTACTTAAAATCACTTTTAAATTAGATTTTACCTTTTAACTTTATAAAGTCACTTTAGGAGAAAAATTAAATTCTTTTGGACACTTTTCCCTAGGCCAAAGATCAAAGCCTTAGGAAACCACCTGTCCTCCGGTAACCAAATTTCAACAAGGGATATTCTCGAAGATGCCAATAGACATATTGCCCCAAGGGGAACATTCCGTGAAAGCAAGACGCCAAATAGGTACCAAGGGTACCTAGCAACCATGAGTACAATTGTACAATCTGAGCCTGGCTCATTTGAAGAAGCCATAAAGCATCGAGTTTGGAAGGATGCTATTCACGAAGAATATGAGTCCATTATGAAAAATGATGTCTGGGAAGTGGTCCCGAGACCGGAGGACAAATGTGTCGTCACCTCGAAATGGCTCTATAAGATCAAGCATGGATCTGATGGAAGTGCTGAAAACTTCAAATGAAGATTTGTTGCCCGAGGCTTCTCTAAAAAAGAAGGCATAGATTATGATGATATATTTGCAACTGTGGTCCGCTATACCACCATCCGATCTATCATTGCCGTTGATGCAACGCAAGGATGGAGTCTCCATCAGATGGATGTGAAGACCGCTTTTTTGCATAGCTCTATAAAGGAAGAGGTGGATGTGGAGCAACCTCTGGGGTTCGAAGTCCGAGATAGAGACACCTATGTATGTAAGTTGAAGAAAGCCCTCTATGTGTTGAAGCAATCCCCTAGGGCAAGTATGAGAGGATTGATAGCTACTTGATGAAGTTGGGCTTCACTCGAAGTGATGCTGATCCAAACCTTTCTTTTAAGGTTGATAAAAAAAGGCCTCTCATTTTGGTTCTCTATGTGGACGATCTCTTCCTGACAGGTGCCGACCCTCTCATTCATCAATGTAAGAGGGGGCTAGCTTCTAAGTTCGAGATGAAGGACCTAGGGCTGATGCACTATTTCCTAGGCTTGGAGGTCTAGCAAAGGCCAGGTGAAATTTTCCTTTCTCAAGGAAAATATGTCGTGAAGTTGCTGGAGAGATTTGGGATGGTGGATTGTAAGTCTGTGTCGACATCGATGGAACTCAACTTTAAGAAGTTGTGTGGAAACGATGTTGGGCCCGTGTTGGGAAATCCTAACAAGTATCGACAACTCGTGGGGGCCCTGATGTTTCTAGTGAACTCCCATCTAGACGTATGTTTTGCCGTGAACACTTTGAGTCAACATATGGTTGATCTTCGTCACATTCACTGGATTGGTGCCAAGAATCTATTGAGATATCTTTGGGGCACAATCAACCATGGGCTGAGATACACTGTCAGGAGTTTGAGACTCCATGGATATACTGATGCCAATTGGGCTGGCAGTATGGTGGATCGCAAGAGCACATCTGGATGTTGCCTCACCTTGGGTTCTGCTTCGATATCTTGGATGAGGAGGAAGCAGAAGTCAGTGGCTTTGAGAACTGCTGAGGCCAAATACATTGCAGCGAGTATGGCCTGTTGTGAAGCTGTTTGGTTGCGAAAGTTCTTTAGTGAGTTGTTTGGGCATGTGCTAGATACCACCGTTATCCTTTGTGATAACCAAAGTGGGATTCGTCTTTCTGAGAATCCCATGTTCCACGATCGATCCAAGCATATTGATATTAGGTACCACTTTATCCGGGATATGGTACAATGAGGCACCGTAAGGCTCGATCATATAGGAACTGATGAGCAGGTTGCGGATATTCTCACGAAGCCCCTAGGGAAGGTCAAGTTCCTAACCTTCCGTGAGAAGCTTAGAATCATGGAAAGACTCTATTCTGAGGGTCCTGTTTGAGTTGGACTATGAGCTCTGGGAGGTCTAGGGGGCTTGGGGATAGCTTCTTGGAGCTATAAGCGCACACGGGGCTAGGCTTCTCGAACCTTGTTGTGCTTCTACCCCACCTTTATGATATTGAGTTGGTTCACCTCTCTTTGATCTATGACTTGCACGCATCCTAACAATGGAGTTTCAGACTCATGGGAAGTACCTCTCATTTGGCTAATGAGGTGGGAAATGTGGATAGAGACCAATAGCAAGGCTGATGAATGCATCGGAGATTGTCGTACTCTCTATGTCTAGGATGGCACGTGTCCAACACCTTGATCTGGGATCAAGTATGATGAGGTTCTTACCTCTAAACTGATTTTGGGTCAGTAAACTAACTTCGGGTTAGTATGAGACTCTTTTTTGAGTCCAAGAGAGGTTTTAACCTCTAAGCTCACTTCGGGTCAGCTGAGCGTGATATCTTTATGACTCACCTTTTGTTCTATTTGCGAAGAAAAGCCAGCAAAGCAAGTTACGGCAGTATAACACACAATGCTATATGATGGTACACGATGGTACTGATCTCTGGATGACACAGGTGGACATATGGTGTTCTCCCTAGTTGCGAGGGAGTGTTAATTTTGGGCAACTAGGTCCAAACTCCATGTTGCATTGCTCATATGATGATGATTATATTTTTGTTGGATTCCTCTTTCAGAGAGGTGCAAGATTGATCTAAAGATCATCTTTTTTTGATGAGCAGAACATATATTTTGATTTTATTTTCCACACATGTACAAGGTCGGCCATATTTGTTATGTAAGTTCACAACCCTAATAGATATGTCACACACCCTCACTGATGGATATAAATTGGAGAGACTTGGAGGTCATTTGCTGATCAACTCGTCACACATTCTCTCATTGTGATATGATTGGTTCGATAGCCTTTAGAGGCCTCTTTCCTTCACACGTGTAGAGCTGAAGCTAGGGAAAATCTGCAAATTTTTTTGACCATGGTCAACCCTTGACCGTTTGACCTCCAATCTTTGCTGAAAATCCAATTTTTGTAGGTCGTGCAGCTGGGCACAAAAATCAAGGAAAAAGTTGCGTTTTGACAGAAGCCCTAAATCTGCAGCGTTGAGTTTGGTTGACTAGCGTTGTCTTCTGATGAGCTGTTTTTGAGGGTTGTGTGTGTGACACTTGGAGGGTTGGCTAATCAAAGAAAGACTTTGCTTGTTGGTGCATCCTGTTGACTGCCGTAACGCACAGTATCCTATATCTTTGTTGGACAAGAAGAATTGTAAAATCTAATCTATATTATTGGCTTGTCTTCTGTTAATCTATTATTGAGTTCTATCAGCATTTTATTTTCATGTTTATGTGATTGCTAAATTGAATTGGGCCTAAGAAAGATTGAAGTAAATTTGCATTAAGCATAGAACACACCATGGTTATCTAAATTTAAAATGGTATCAGAGCTGAGGTGAAGACAAATCCCAAGCTAGTGTGAGAAGAAATCACCAAAGAAGAAATCCTATCAAGGACCAATGGCCTCCTCAACCTATAAGGGTTTCAAGTCTGATGATAAATTGACTGATAAGTCTGATTATCATGCATCAAAGATGTCCTTGGATTTGGTATTAGATGATCAAGATGTCATGGACTATGTGCAGGGGAAGAAGATTCAAGAGCCTCCATCAAATGCACCTGTTGCCACTAAGACGAAGTATAGAAAAGGGGAAATCAAAACAAAGATGATTATCTATGATTCTATTCATAAGCACTTGGTTGCTTACATTTCTGGGCTGGGCACATCTAAAGAGATGTACGATAAGTTGGTTAGCATGTTCAGGGCTAGCAATGTTAATCAAGTTCTTTTCTTCAAGAATCAATTGAAGAATATCAAGAAGGGCAAGGATGAATCCATTCAATCCTATTTTATGAGGCTCACTGAAATCAGGAACAATCTGCTAGCCATTGGAGAAGAAATAGTTGATCGAGAGATGGTTCTCATTGCGCTTGGAGGTCTCCCCTGTGATTGGTATGTGTTCAATACCACTATTCTTAATAATAATGTGATTCCTGATTTTGATGAAATATTGACGAGATTTTCTGAAGAGGAGACAAGAATGATGGAGAGAGATCATCCCTCTAATGGAAATGGAGGTGACCCTAATGCCTACACCGCTTATGCAAAGAAAAGGAACAATGGTGGTCTGAGAAATCAAAACCATGGAAGAGCGGGGCCCAAAGGAAGGAAGGGAAGATGTTACACTTGTAACAAGTTTGGTCACTATGCAAGAGAGTTCCCTAATAGAAGGGACTCTCCCTTGGATGATGACAACAACAACTCCATGGGGAATGGCAATCAAAGGAACAACAGGTTCAAAGGAAAAAGGAAGGCTCCCTTTGATCGTAGTGGAAATGGGCAACCTTTCAAGAGGTAAAGAAATTCCAGGTACGATAGCCTAATGTTGTTGATAATAAGAGAAATGAATTTATTCTTGTATCTGCCCTCTCTGCTGCATCTCCTCCCGACACCCTCGATGTTTGGTTGATTGATAGTGGTGCTTCAAGGCACCTCACTAGTTATAAAGAAGCCCTCTTTGATTTAATTGAGAAGGATACTAATCTAGAAATTATCCTTGGAGATAATTTCTAGATTAGTATCCAGAAGAAGTCTTCTCTCGTAAGAAACCTGATGTTTCTCATTTTAGAGTTTCTGGTTGTCCTGTTTACTTTCATGTGTCGAAAGAAAAGAGAAGCAATCAAGCAAGTTGGATGCTTCTGGAAAGAAGGGAATGTTTGTGGGCTACAATGAAACTCTGAAGGCATATAAAATCTATGTCCCTGGTCAAAGAGAAGTAGAGATATGCCATGATGTCACCTTCGATGAAGATGCTGCCCTCAAGAAAGTGAGAAATCTTCCTAGCTCCAAGGAAGACAAAAAAGATGAAGAAGCAGGGACGCAGGAAGAGCCGAAGGATGAACCGATGCCTGATGTTGAAGGACCTATGGATCCTATTGATCCACCTCCTTCAAATAAGAAAATACCCTCATGGCTTAGGGATACTCTCGAAGATGCTGAGAGACATATTGCCCCAAGGGTAACATTCCGTGAAAGCAAGAAGCCGAATAGGTGCCAAGGGTACCTAGCAACCATGAGTACAATTGTACAATCTGAGCCTAGCTCATTTAAAGAAGCCGTATAGCATCAAGTTTGGAAGGATGCTATGCACAAAGAATATGAGTACATTATGAAAAATGATGTCTGGGAAGTGGTCCTCAGACCGGAGGACAAATCTATTGTCACCTCGAAATGGCTCTATAAGATCAAGCATGGATCTAATGGAAGTGCTGAAAACTTCAAGGAAAAATTTGTTGCCCGAGGCTTCTCTAAAAAAGAAGGCATAGATTATGATGATATATTTGTAACTGTGGCCTACTTTACCACCATCCGATCTACCATTACCCTTGCTGCAACGCAAGGATGGAGTCTCCATCATATGGATGTGAAGACCACTTTTCTGCATAGCTCTATAAAGGAAGAGGTGGATGTGGAGCAATGTCTAGGGTTCGAAGTTCGAGATAGAGACACCTATGTATGCAGGTTGAAGAAAGCCCTTTATGGGTTGAAGCAAGTTCCCAAGGCTTGGTATGAGAGAATCGATAGCTAATTGATGAAGCTGGGCTTCACTCGAAGTGATGTTGATCCAAACCTTCATTTTAAGGTTGATAAAAAAAGGCATCTCATTCTGGTTCTCTATGTGGACGATCTCTTCCTAACAGGTGTCGACCCTCTCATTCATTAATGTAAGAGGGGGCTAGCTTCCGATTTCGAGATGAAGGACTTAGGACTGATGCACTATTTCCTAGGGTTGGAGGTTTGACAAAGGCCAGGTGAGATTTTCCTTTCTCAAGGAAAATATGTTGTGAAGTTGCTGGAGAGATTTGGGATGGACTGTAAGTCTGTGTCGACACCGATGGAGCTCAACTTTAAGAAGTTGTGTGGAAACGCTATTGGGCCCGTGCTGGGAAATCCCACCAAGTATCGACAACTCGTGGGGGCCTTGTTGTTCCTAGTGAACTCCCGTCTGGACGTATGTTTTGCCGTGAACACTTTGAGTCAACATATGGTTGATCATCATCACATTCACTAGATTGGTGCCAAGAATCTATTGAGATATCTTCGGGGAGAATCAACGATGGGCTGAGATACACTGCCGGGAGTTTGAGACTCCATGGATATATTGATGCCGATTGGGATGGCAGTGTGGTGGATCGCAAGAGCACATCTAGATGTTGCCTCACCTTGGGTTCTGCTTCGATATCTTAGATGAGGAGGAAGCAGAAGTCGGTGGCTTTGAGCACTGCTGAGGAAAAATACATTGCAGCGAGTATGGCCTGTTGTGAAGCTGTTTGGTTGCGAAAGCTCTTCAACGAGTTGTTTGGGCATGTGCTAGATACCACTGTTATCCTTTGTGATAACCAGAGTAGGATTCGTCTTTCTAAGAATCCCGTGTTCCATGATCGATCCAAGCATATTGATATCAGGTACCACTTTATCTGGGATATGGTAGAGCGAGGCATCGTAAGGCTTGATCATATAGGAACTGGTGAGTAGGTCGCAAATATTCTCACGAAGCCCCTAGGGAAGGTCAAGTTCCTAACCTTCCGTGAGAAGCTTAGAATCGTGGAAAGACCCTATTCTGAGGGTCCTGCTTGAGTTGGACTATGAGCTCTGGGAGGTCCAAGGGGTTTGGGGATAGCTTCTTGGAGCTATAAGCACACACAAGGCTAGGCTTGTTGAACCTTGTTGTGCTTCTGCCCCATCGTTATGATATTGAGTTGGCTCACCTCTCTTTGATCTATGCCTCGCACGCATCCTACCCATGGAGTTTCGAACTCATGGGAAGTACCTCTCATTTGGCTAATGAGGTGGGAAATGTGGAGAGAGACCAATAGCAAGACCGATGGACGCATCGGAGATTGTCGTACTCTCTATGTCTAGGATGTTATGTGTCCAACACCTTGATCTAGGATCAAGTATGATGAGGTTCTTACCTCTAAACTGACTTCGGGTCAGTAAACTAGCTTCGGGTTAGTATGAGACTCTTTTTTGAGTCCAAGAGCGGTTTTAACCTCTAAGCTCACTTCAAGTCAGCTGAGTGTGATGTCCTTATGACTCACCTTTTTTTCTATTTGCGAAGAAGAGCCAACAAAGCAAGTTACGGTAGGATGACACATAATGCTATATGATGGTACACGATGGTACTAATCTCTGGATGACACAGGTGGACAGATGGAGTTCTCCCTAGTTGTGAGGGAGTGTTAATTTTGGGCAACTAGGTCCAAACTTCATGTTGCATTGCTCATATGATGATGATTATATTTTTGTTGGATTCCTCTTTCGAAGAGGTGCAAGATTGATCTAAAGATAATATTTTTTGGATGAGAAGAACATATATTTTGATTTTATTTTCCACACATGTGCAAGGTCGGCCAGATTACACACCCTCACTAATGGATATAAATTGGAGAGACTTGGAGGTCATTTGCTAATTAACTCATCACAGATTCTCTCATTGTGATCTGATTGGTTCGATAGCCTTTGGAGGCCTCTTTCCTTCACACGTGCAAAGATGAAGCTGGGGAAAATCTGTGGATCTGTTTGACTGTGGTCAACCCTTGATTGTTTGACCTCCAACCTTTGCTGAAAATTTGATTTTTGTAGGTCGTGCAGCTGGGCACAAAAATCGAGGAAAAAGGAGCAATTTGACTGAAGCCCTAAATCTGCAGCATTGACTTTCTGCGTTGACTTTTCTGCGTTGCGTTTGGTTGACCAACGTTGACTTCTAATGAGTTGTGTTTGAGGGCCGTGTGTGTGACACTTGGAGGGTTAGCTGATCTAAGAAAGACTTGCTGGCTGGTGCATCATGTTGACTGCCGTAATGCACACTATCCTATATCTTGGTTGGACAAGAAGAATTGTAAAATTTGATCTATATTTTTGCCTTGTCTTCTGTTGATTTATTATTGTGTTCTATCAGCATTTTACTTTCACGTTTATGTGATTGCTAAATTGGATTTGGTCTAAGAAAGATTGAAGTAAATTTGCATTAATCATAGAAAACACCATGGTTATTTAAATGTAACACTATCTCCGAGGTTAACTATGGGGGTGGTCCCTAAATGGAAAACTATGTTAAAAGATGTGAGTTTCTAGGAGAGTTGTTAGAGTTAAATAGATTACTTCTTAAGATTTATAAGCAAAAAGTGATATGAGCAATAACCATCAATACATAATTTAATAAGCATAAAGCATATGAAAACCAGTGCCTTCAAAGTATTGCTCTTTGAAATAAAAATGTATTTGCTTAAATGAAGTAAAATGCTTTCAAATGGAAACCAAAAGTAATCTTGAAAAGTGAAACAAGAAAATGTTAGCACAAGATATTGTAAATGCTTTCAAGATAAATAGATTTATGAATCAAATCATGAGAAGCTATCTTGCTCAAAAGGAAACAATTAGTGATCTACTTATGAGAATGCAAATGAGATGGTAGAAAAAACTCAATTGTTAAACCAAGATAACAATCTGCAATTAAGTTTGCAACCCAAAATAAGAGTATCTGAAAGGAAATGAGACTCATAAACCATTCATGAACATGATGATCATTAAACATGGAATGGAGCTTGCTAAAGTAGACAATGTTCCAAGTCCAAGAAAATTAAACTAAACTTGTTGCGAAAGAGATTACAATACTTGCATGAAAGGAAATTCTTCTTGAAAATAGGAAATGATGTTGCATGTGAGACTCTAAACCATCAAGAAAGCAAAAATCTAGATCTTGTAAGTAAGGTAAATGTAATGAAAAATGCTATTGGTTTATTTTATTAATTAGTTCTAAAGCAAGGTTACAATTGAACTCTAATCCTCAAACCTCACCCTTGCCCAAATATTTGGATCTCACAGTGAGGAGTCCATAGAGGTAGAGGGTCCCTAAAATGTCTATTCAACCAACTTAAGTTGGAGGTAAATTTTAGTGAATACTTGAGGCATGTAATTAAATTAACCAAACATGAAAATTAACTTTAACTTGAAAGATATTCACTTGCCATAAAGTAAAATGTTGCTTAGATTTTTCCTAGATAATGTGAGATGTAATTAACGGTGAAGCATTAGTAGTCTTGGAACAAAATTCATGACAAATTAGTTTCAAGTTAAAAGTGTTTTCATGCAAAAGTTTGAACTTGCTATGAAAGTGAAAAGATTTGATAGATAAAGATACCAATGAGTAAAACTCACGCTCCCAAAACCAAGAATTTTATTAGTTGTGTGTTACAATGAGGTTAGAGCCTCTTGGAGGGCTTCCCAAGGAATCGATGAGAGAATACAATGTGAAATATTGAAACAAGAAGGAAATCCCTTCAAGTATGGGAGCCTCAAAAGAGATGAAGTAGTTCTACAATTAGATAATACAAGCTCCAAAGTGGTGTACGACCTAGCCTTCTTCCACAAGCTCTCTTAATGCCCACGGTCTCTTTGAAATGCAACTTGAAGCTTGAGAGAACCTATAAACAAGAATGTTAGGGCTGCAAAACTAAAACCAAAGGTAGTGTGAAAAGAGAGCATGTAAGTATGTGAATATGCTACAAAATAATATACAAAGGCGAAATCAAGTGATGGGAAAATATCCCCATGCTTGTCTAGCTTATGAGAAGCTCTTGAATAGCTATATAATGAAATGAAAGTACAATTAAAATATGTAAATGAATTTTTTAATATTTTGATTCATGCATAGACTATGTGAAGGAGAACACTGCAAGAACAAGTAGTTTCAAAAAAATTAATTCTATGAAATTCAAATAACGATGAGAGCTCCTTGAAAACAATGCCAAGAGTGGGTTAGTATCTTGAAGACTTACCCTCATGCTTGCTAGTTGATTTAACAATGATTCTCTACAAAACTTCCATCAAACATTACATCATATGGATTAAATCAATAAACAATGGCAAGAGAACCCTAGAATTTGTATGAAAATAGATAGAGTTTTCTAGCCTAGAGCATATCAAATAATCAATTGTAGATGTAAGATAGCTATACATCTACAATTCAACAAAAGCATATGAATAAAATGAAATATAAATCAAAGGCACAAGTAGAGATGTACCATCAATGATCCAAGCAATGCTCCAATGGAATAACAATCATGAATGAACCCCAAAGTCTTTTTATTCATTTGAAAAACACAAGTACATAGAAGCAGAGCTTCCCCAAACACAATAGCCCGTTGCAAAGGATACAATATGAGATCCCATGGCTCCATTATATAGAAAATTGGGAGCAAATCCCAATGAAGAATCAAATGCAAAGTGGTGAGAGGGAGGAGATCACAAGGCAAATTCATATTTGATAAGTGGAGTTCCATTGCCAAGTGTAAAAATCAGATTCTAGCAAGTGGACATCATTTTCTTTTTCCCTTATGTGCTAAATTCGAATTTTATGATGGAATGACAACTGTATATGGGTAGTAAGTTGTAACCCATGTGGAGACAATTTCCCACAAAAATATCCACCAAATATTCTCTCAAATCTTTCCAAATATGCATTAACTTCACAAATTCGAATTTCCAAGTAAGTAGCTTTCATTTAATGCCAGAAATTCAATTTTATTTGAGCACATGTCCTTTCCTTGATTTTAGGAGTCCACATCACCTTGGGACTTCAGTTTAACTCCTCCATAATTTTCCACCTCATTTAATATTTGTGGATATTTATTTTTCTCTATTTATTTAATTTCTGGCTTAATTAATTGTCAGATTTCCCACTAAACTTAGGAAAAGTGGGTTTTGACTCTTGAGGGTTCAAAACACATTTTTAACCCCTCAAAGTGTATCATAGTAGAAAGTTGAGGGTGAGAGGTGTAATTTTTATTACTCATACCCCATACAACTTCTCTAGACAACACTTATACAATTCAATTACAATTTTTATTGCAATTTTCGACTTGCGGGAAATCTAAAAAATTAAAAAATCACTACCTAGACCTAACTAAATTCCACGAAATTTTTTGTGTGATCTATTATGGTAATATACATTGACTTTAGACACTATGACTCACCCAAGGCCTCACCATCAAGCCGTACTCCGGCTTTGGGGTAAATTTGGAGGAAAAAATTCAATTAATTATTAATTTCTAGTAGGGAAATGATAATTAACCAAGTGAAAAAAAATCTCCGAGTGTAATACTCATGGGTTGGCAAGGTCCCAAGCTACCTAGGCTTGTTACCGACTCACTACTGACTCAAATTCATCATTACTAGCATCACTTATTAGAATTCCCCGTAGGGCGTGGAATCTAGGTACAAGAGAAAATGATAAGAAATAGAAGTAGAGTTTAAAAACTCTATTGAATTGATGATATTTGATGGTACAAGTGTCCTTTGGTTCATCCTTGGGCATGGAGTCTTCAACATTTGGCTCCATATGGGGATGCATGCTAGATATGGAGTGATGTTGTGCAGAAACCTGGAATCTACATCCACCGATCAAAGATATATATTAGCAGTATCCATTCAAAGTACCATCAAACAAAATCAAGTACATAAATGGAAATTTTATTCCAAGAGCATAATTTATTCATGAAATAAACTACTTAAACAAAATTTACAAGGGATAAGGTTAGAAATATGATACAAAATAATGCCCCGTGGCATCAAATGTCGTCAATGAAGTTCATGCTGAGAACCTGGCTACTTTCAGGCAGATCCATGGGTTGCTTTTCTGATGTGCCCTGTCCAATTATGAATATCTTTGGACTTTGATCCGTTTCAACACTATGTTGTACATGGTCATCAGATTTACCAAATCCTTTTTGCTTTTTTCTTTTTTTCTTAATAGATTGTGATGTTGCAGTGATCAAAGTAGACCTTTCTGCCCGATCTTGAAGATGCACAAATGAAGAATTTGAAGTATCCAAGACTTTTGTGACCTGCCTATCTCCATTCTGCATCTGCTCTGGCATGGTTGATGGACCAATCTCATAAGTATAAACCTGATTCCCCTTAGTTTCCTTGTGATCCAGGTCACCTTCAATCAACCATTTTTCAATGGAAAAAATGACCTCCTCATAATAAGATGAAGCTTGCTTCAATAGGTTGGGAGGCTTGTGATCTATTTCTTTGTTCTTTTCCCATTTGTCATCTGATCTAAGTTGGAATTTTTGTACCTGTGATCTTTACATTTCCTCCAACCTATTATGAAAAATGGTTTGATTAGCCTTCATAACATTTATTTCCTTAGCATGATTTGTTTCCATGGTGTTGATTAATTGCACTTGTTTTTCTTCCATGGTGAGCAACCTGTTTTGAATAGAGGTCATCTGATTAGAATGATTGACCTCCATGGCCTTTACTACGTGTGCATGATTTACTATTAATCTTGTTTGATTGAGTTCCATGTTTTTAATGAGTTCAACTTGGTTGAGTTGCATATCCTTAATCATTTGAGTCAACTCCCTAATGAGATCCTTATCATTCTCATTTGCTTGATTTTTTGCTTTGATCTTTCTTTCATCTCCATATTTTTCTTCAAAGGCATCAATGATTGATTCAAGAGAATCAAAACTGTTAGCAGGTAAGTCTATGAACCAATCCATAACATCGCTATCTAATGAAAAGATGAAAAGCTTCATTTTAACATCCTCATGGTTAATATCATGGCACCATTTGCTCACACAAAGGTGGAAATTCCTAAGGTGAGTTTCAGTGGTAATGGCATTATTACCTAGAAAACTAGGCAACTCATCAACAGCCTCAATGGCTTCATCCGGAATAAAATTTGGATAGCCTGGAATGCTAGTAAAATCACAAGGGGTGAACAGATCATTCATGAATGGATATCAGAGAGAGGCTCATGTCCAAGATTAACAAGAATTATACAAGAAGAATACTTTAAGCAGAAATCCTTGCAGAAAATGAAATAAGTGGAGTTGCCACTTGAACAGGAATCTAACTCTAAAATCCAACATGCAAAAATCAAAAGTTAGTCGATTTCCCAGGTACAAGAAAGTTTGTCCCCAGCGACGACGCCAAAAATGTTATCGCTTGCCGCCTACACCTACCTACAGTTAGCGGGAAAAGCCTTTAACCCCACAAGGTGTCATTGGTGGCAAGGAACTCAGAGAAGGGGCTGTCACACTAATCCTGACTCTCTCCGTTTAAGCTATCTCCTAGGTTAACTATGGGGGGTGGTCCCTAATTGGAAAAATAAGTTAAAAGATGTGAGTTTCTAGGAAAGTTGTTAGAGTCAAATAGATTACTTCTTAAGATTTATAAGCAAAAAGTGATATGAGCAATAACCATCAATACATAATTTAAATAAGCATAAAGAATATGAAAACCAGTGCCTTCAAAGTATTTCTATTTGAAATGAAAATGTATTTGCTTAAATGAAGTAAAATTCTTTCAAATGGAAAGCAAAAGTAATCCTTAAAAATGAAACAAGAAAATGTTAGCACAATATATTGTAAATGCTTTCAAGATAAATAGATTTATGAATCAAAGCATGAGAAGCTATCTTGCTCAAAAAAGAAACAATTAGTGATCTACTTATGAGAATTCAAATGAGATGATAGAAAAATCTCAATTGTTAGACCAAGATAACAACATACAATTAAGTTTGCAACCCAAAATAAGAGTACTTGAAAAGAAATGCGACTCATAAACTATTCATGAACATGATGATCATTAAACATGAAATGGAGCTTGCTAAAGTAAACAATGTTCCAAGTACAAGAAAATTAAACTCAACTTGTTGCAAAAGAGATTACAATACTTGCATGAAAGGAAATTCTTCTTAAAAATAGGAAATGATGTTGCATGTGAGACTCTAAACCATCAAGAAAGCAAAAATTTAGATTTTGTAAGGTAAATGTGATGAAAAATGATATTAGTTTATTTTATTAATTAGTTCTAAAGCAAGGTTACAATT
The DNA here is from genome assembly GCA_034641835.2 of Pinus albicaulis. Lineage (NCBI taxonomy): Eukaryota > Viridiplantae > Streptophyta > Pinopsida > Pinales > Pinaceae > Pinus > Pinus albicaulis. Next base: position 270,942,170 of record CM076570.1, on the reverse strand, counting down.
GAACTCTAATCCTCAGACCTCACCCTCACCCAAATATTTGGATCTCACAGTGAGGAGTCCATAAAGGTAGAGGGTCACTAAAATGTCTATTCAACCAACTTAAGCTGGGGTAAATTTTAGTGAATGCTTGGGGCATGTAAGTAAATTAACCAAACATGAAAATTAACTTTAACTTGAAAGATATTCGCTTGCCATGAGGTAAAATGTTGTTTTAGATTTTGCCCAGATAATGTGAGATGTAATTAAAGGTGAAACATAAGTAGACTTGGAACAAAATTCATGACAAATTAGATTCAAGTTAAAAGTGTTTGCATGCAAAAGTTTGAACTTGCTATGAAAGTGAAAAGACTTGAAACTTGTAGCAAATTAAATAAAATTGCATGCAAAATGAGTGTAATGCATGTAATGTTAATTTCTCAATTAGATGTTATGCATGAAATAAACCAACAAAATCGCAACACCAATTCTCTCCAAAAGATGGAGAGATAGAGATACCAATGGGTAAAACCCACACTCCCAAAACCAAGAATTTTATTAGTTGTGTGTTACAATGAGGTTAGAACCTCCTGGAGGGCTTCCCAAGGAATCGATGAGAGAATACAATGTGAAATCTTGAAACAAGAAGGAAATCCCTTCAAGTATGGGAGCCTCAAAAGAGATGGATTTCTACAATTAGAGAATACAAGCTCCAAAGTGGTGTACGACCTAGCCTTCTTCCACAAGCTCTCCTAATGCCCACAGCCTCTTTGAAATGCAACTTGAAGCTTGAGAGGACCTACAAACAAGAATGTTAGGGCTGAAAAACTAAAACCAAAGTTATTGTGAAAAGAGAGCATGTAAGTATGTTAATATGCTACAAAATAATATACAAAGGCTAAATCAAGTGATGGGAAAATATCCCCATGCTTGTCTAGCTTATCAGAAGCTCTTGAATAGCTATATAATGAAATGAAAGCACAATTAAAAGATGTAAATGAATTTTTTGATATTTTGATTCATACAGAGACTATGTCAAGGAGAACACTGCAAGAACAAGTACTTTCAAAAAAATTAGTTCTATGAAATTCAAATAACAATGAGAGCTCCTTGAAAACAATGCCAAGAGTGGGTTGGTCTCTTGAAGACTTCCTCTCACACTTGCTAGTTGATTCAACAATGATCCTCTACAAAACTTCCAACAAACATTAGCTCATATGGATTAAATCAATAAACAATGGCAAGAAAACCCTAGAATTTGTATGAAAATAGATAGAGTTTTCTAGCCTAAAGCATATCAAATAACCAATTGTGAATGTAAGATAGCTATACATCTACAATTCAACAAAATCATATGAGAAAAATGAAATATAAATCAAAAGCACGAGTAGAGATATACCATCAATGATCTAAACAATGCTCCAATGGAATAACAATCATGAATGAACCCCAAAGTATTTTTATTCATATGAAGAACACAAGTACATAGAAGCAGAGCTTCCCCAAACACAATAGTTCGTTGCAAAGGATACAATATGAGAGCCCATGGCTCCATTATATAGAAAGTTGGGAGCAAATGCCAATGAAAAACCAAATTCCAAGTGGGGAGAGGGAGGAGATCACAAGTCAAATTCGAATTTGATAAGTGGAGCTCCATTGCCAAGTTTAAAAATCGGATTTTGGCAAGTGGACATCATTTTCTTCTTCCCTTATGTGCCAAATTCGAATTTTATGATGGAATGACAAGTGTATATGGGTGGTAACCCATGTGGGGAAAATTTCCCACAAAGATCTCCACCAAATATTCTCCCAAATCTTCCCAAATATGCATTAACTTCACAAATTCGAATTTCCAAGTAAGTAGCTCCCACTTAATGCCATAAATTCATTTTTATTTGAGCACGCGTTCTTTCCTTGATTTTAGGAGTCCAAATCACCTTAACTCCTCCATAATTTTCTACCTCATTTAACATGTGTGGATATTTATTTTTCTTTATTTATTTAATATCTGGCTTAATTAATTGTCAGATTTCCCACTAAACTTAGGGAAAGTGGGTTTTGAGGGTTCAAAACACATTTTTAACCCCTCAAAGTGTGTCATAGTATAAATTTGAGGGTTAGAGGTGTAATTTATATTACTCATACCCCATACAACTTCTCTAGGCAACACTTATTACAATTCAATTACAATTTTTATTGCAATTTTTGACTTGCGGGAAATCTAAAAAATTAAAAAATCACTACCTAGACCTAACCAAATTCCACAATTTTTTTTGTGTGATATAGTATGGTAATATACATGGACTCTAGACACTAGGACTCACCCAAGGCCTCACTATCAAGCCGTACTCCAGCTTTGGGGTAAATTTGGAGGAAAAAACTCAATTAATTATTAACTCCTAGTAGGGAGATGATATTAACCAAGTGAAAAAAAACCTCCCAGAGTAATACTCACTTGTTGGCAAGGTCTCAATCTACTTATGCCTATTACAGACTCAATACTGACTCAAATTCATCATTACTAGCATCACTTATTACAATTCCTCGTAGTGCGTGGAATCTGGGTACAAAAGAAAATGATAAGAAATATAAGTAGAGTTTAAAAACTCTGTTGAACTGATGATATCTAATGGTACAAGTGTCCTTTGGTTCATCCTTGGGCATGGAGTTTTCATATAATCATCAGGGGCCACTCCAGTGGTCAACAGGCAACTTCTCCCCGTAGGAACTTCAGAAGACCTTGGTCATAAACCATGGCACGGACAACTTCCAAAATGGTTCTATTCTTCCTTTCGGCAACACCATTTTGTTCAGGAGTATACACAGTGGTGGTATCCCTCTTAATGCCAGCTCCCTTGCAATAGTCATTGAATTTATTCGACTCATACTCGGTTCCATTATCAGTCCTCAAAATTTTGATCTTCTTCCCTGTTTGATTTTGAACCAAGGCCTTGAAGGTACAGAACCATTTGAATGCTTCGTCCTTCTTCAAAAAGTATATCCAAGTTTTGTGGGAGAAGTCATCTGTAAAAGTGATATAATAAAAGCATCCTCTCGAAGATGTTACGGGAAACATACCAGATAGATCAGAATGTATCAATTGCAAAATATCAGATGTCTTCGTGACACTTGAGGGGAATGGTCCCCTTGTATGCTTTCCTTCGGCACAACCCTAACATACACCTTCATGATCATTCTTGAAATCAGGCATCCCTGTCACCACCTTCCTTGCTTTGGGAAGGGCTTTGTAATGAAGGTGTGCAAACCTCCGATGCCATAGCTCGGATTGGAGAGTTGTGTCACATGTCATGGCCCCCAGCAGACTTCCTCCAACCAGATAGAGTGTGTTAACCCTGAAACCAAGAGTGAACGTTTCTTTGAAGTTCCTCTTCCAAATGCGTACCTTTCCATCGATAAATGCCACCTTGAATCCTTTGTCTTCCATTGCCGAGATAGACACTAGATTCTTCTTCAAGTTAGGTACGTACAACACATCTTGCAAACGGAGGACTTGACCTTGATTTAGATGAAGGGTCACAGTCCCTGTCTCTTTCACGGGATAGGTGACATTGTCTCCCAAGAATAATCTCCAAATTAGTATCCTTTTCAGTCAAATTAGAGAGGGCTTCCTTATATCTAGTGAAGTGCCTTGAGGCACCGCTACCAATCAACCAATTGTCCAGGGTGTCGGAGGGAGATGCAGCAGAGAGGGAAGATATAAGAATATATTCATTTTTCTTATCAACAACATTAGATTCATCATACCTGGAGTTCCCATTTCGATCAGAGGGAGCCTTCCTTTTTCCTTTGAACCCGTTGTTCCTTTGATTCCCATTCCCCCTGAAGTTGTTGTTGTCATAATCTCCGAGAGAGTCCCTTCTATTGGGGCACTCTCTTGCATAGTGACCAAACTTGTTACAAGTGTAACATCTTCCTTTGCTTCCTTTGGGACCTGCTCTTCCATGATTTTGATTTCTCGGACTAGCATTGTTCCTCTTCTTTGCATGAGCGGTGAAGGTAGTAGGGTCACTTCCATTCCCATTAGAGGGATGGTCTCTCTCCATCATCCTTGTCTCCTCTGAGTGCATCTCATCAACAATTCATCAAAATTGAGAATTATATTATTATTTAGAATAGTTGTATTGAATACATACCATGCCCGGGGAACTCCTCCAAGAGAAATGAGAGTGAGATCTCGATCAACTATGGCTTCTCCAATAGCTAAGAGATCATTCTTGATTTCAGTGATCCTCATGAAATATGATTGGATGGATTCTCCCTTGCCCATCTTGATCTCTTTCAACTTGTTCTTCAAAAATAGAATTTGATTAGCATTGCTAGCCCTGAACATGCTAACCAACTTATCATACATCTCCTTAGATGTGCCCAGCTCAGAGGTATAAGCAACCAAGTGCTTATGAATAGAATCCATGATGATATTTTTCGCCTTGACTTCTCCTTTCTTGTACTTTGTCTTAGTGGCAGTGGGTGCATTTGATGGAGGCTCATTGATCTTTCCCTGCACATAATCCATAACATCTTGTTCATCTAATGTCAGATCCAAGGACATTTTCCAAGCATGATAATTAGACTTATCAGTCAACTTGTCATCAGATTTGAAATATGATAAGGAGGCTATTGATTTCGGTCCTTGTCTTTTCAACTTTGGTGATTGCTCTTTTAACTCTTGCTTGGGCTTTGTCTTCACCTTAGCTTTGATACCAAGTTAATTTTAGTTAACCATGGTATGTTCTATGCTTAGAGCAGTTTACTTCAATCTTCTTATTAGCCCAATTCAAATTCAGATTTGCAATCACATAATCATTGAAAGTAAATGCTGATAGAACATAAAATATATCAACAGAAGATAAGCCAAGAGAAGAGAATAATTTATATAATTCTTCTTATTTAGTAGAGAGAGAGAAAATGTCTTTTACAGTAGTCAACAGGATGCCCTAGCCAACAAAGACTTTGTTGGTCAAACCAGCCCGTCAACCTCCAATCAGGTTCAGTCAAACATATTCAAATTCGGCCTTCCATCAATGTCACACACAACCCAAATCCAGTCCACAAAACAGTCAACGCATAAGTCAAAATTCTGCAATCAAACCAGTGAATGTTGTGATCAATGTTGCAGTCAATGTTGCGGTCAAAGTCAATGTTTGACCTCGATTTTTGTGCCTCCAGATTTGGCCTCTCCAGATCAGATTTTTTGAGCTAAAAACAGAGTCAAATGGTGAAGGTTGACCCAAATTCAATGTTGGTCAACATTGTCCAGAAATGCCCTAAACCAGTTCGAAATCGCAGCTTCCTGTTTTCACACGTGTGGAGGAGAGAGAAGCCTCTAAGGCTGTACGAACCAATCAGATGAGAGAGAGAGAGATGTGTGACATGAGTGAATGATGAAATGAGCATCATGTCTCTCCTTTTTATATCCATGACTGTGGGTGTGTGACACAACTTTTGGGGCTCGTGAGCCTACATTACAATTCTGGGCGATCTTGACAGTTTGCACATGTGTGGAAAATAAATTCAAAATATAAGTTCTGCTCATCCAAACAGGATGATCTTTAGATCAATCTTGCACCTCTCCGAAAGAGGAATCCAACAAAAATATCATCTCCATCATATGAGCAATGCAACATGGAGTTTGGCCGTAGATCCCAAATTTAACAATGAGGGAACAAGATCACAATCAAAAGCCATCCTTCCCATTCACCCCATAATCCATATCAAATGCCCAAATACAAACAAGCATAAGCACCCAATTGAAAAATGATTTAAGTACCTTTTGATCGGAATCCCACCTTCATTCATGCGATCTTGCCGGATGGGTGAGAAGCATATGACTACTGTAGGTGGCAAAGATAAAATGGCACGTCATCAACTAGTGGTGGTTGTTTGGGGCTACATGGATAGCTAACTAGATGTAGAGAGTAGGAAAAAAGTTTTCTCCTGTAGGGTTACCAATTTTGGTGGTTAACAGTCCCTAAATGAGCTCCTCCTTTCCTTTTATTGAGATGGCTATTTGAATACCATCGGTCATCCAAATACCATGGGTGATTTTCCTTTTTTAATAAAGTGACTTATCATATTATTTTTCCTTAGTCACTTTTTAATTAACTAATTCCTTGATATTTCATCATTACTTTTTAATCTGTAGCCTATGGGAAAGGGTAGGCTACGGAGTTAGTCTCTGTTCCCAATGCTCAGAAAAAAGGGACATTACAATCAACCACATCAACATCATGGAGAATCACCATATTTTTCCATCCAAGGGGGACTATCCTCAAGCAAAAAAGTAAGTGTGTATCTGTAGTCCCTCGGCATCCATGTCAATATGAGGGGTAACAGTGTGCTTGGAAGTGGAAGCCAAAATCCCCAACAAATTTGGATTCAACCAGATAACCATCTTTTTTGTGGCCATTATCCCTTGCATTAGTAGACACAGCTAGTTTTTCATTAGAATCCTTCCTCTGAGGTTTTAGCAACATCTTACTAGTTGATTCTTGCATTTAATTAGTTGTACCGGTACGTTCGCTTAGTGAAATGCATAAAAGAATGAGTGAAATGCAATTGTTGCAGCATTTAGATCGGAGAAACTTACAAGTAGGAAATGGAAGCCTTCTGCCTTACCAATGATTACAAACAATAGAATTTGTTTATTTTTTTAGAGTTGGTAAAGGATGAAAGATGGGGAAAACCTTTTTCTAACATGCCATATGTATTTAATTTTTAGTGCTGGAATTACTTTGAATTTATTATAAATGCTTTATTTTGATGTTAGGTATATGACAGACACTACATAAGAGTCTAACCGGGCTTATAGTGGTAACTAATAGCATGTTATATTGTAGAATGGAAAGCAGCTCTATAATGTAATGGTTGAACGGGCTGGACAATCGAAAAATAGTAGTCCAAAATAATTTGCCTCATATACTTGTGAGTGCATCTATCCTCTCTTCAGATTTCGTGGTTCTATAGAAAAAGGGGAATTGTATGTCCATTTAATTAAAAGTTGCAGCTGAGTTATTATGTTTGATGTAACTTCATTCTTTTGACATAGGGAATTTGTCAAGGAGGCTTTTACATTCTTATTAGGGCAACTCATATTAAGTAGCAGAAGTCACGAGGTCTTGATACAAAGAGGTATATGGTCTAAATACCATGTGTAGAAATTAGGAAGGTCTTCACATGCAGACAAGTGAATTGTTGATACCTGGAACGTGGAAAGCAACAGAAGGTTTCAAAGTACTTTAACTAATGTTACAATTTACAATGAAGATTATACAATAATAGAATTGCCCTAGAATATAGAATGAGCTTTAAGATCATATCTGGGTCTAGCTATCTCGTTCTGCATATTGAAAGTCAATATCTATAGAGAATACAGTAATATATTATTTAAGATGGCCCGTCATTAATTTTCATGGTGATTATCTTATTTGTACCGATGACTATTTTATTATTTTGTCATTTCTGAACGTGTTATGTTGTTTTCAACCAAAATGAATGGCATCTTATCCTCAATTAGTATCTTTGAATCTGAATAGAAAGTCTCATAAGCTCTTCATTTTAATAGGCTTATGATGAGTAAAATAAGTCTTTTCCTTTGTTTTCCGTCATAATAAATGAAACCAAGAGAAACTTTGATGATGTGCAACAAAACTGTTTTCTGCTGGGAATACAATTTTGTTGGAAAAAAAGTGCTTTATATAATCATAAAGTCTACGGCTAAAATGGCCACCATATTCAACCATTATAGCAAGATTTGTCTGTGTTGGCCTTTTTGTATGGAGATTTGGCATCAGTACAGATTCTGGAAAATTTTTTATACAGTATGGATATGGTTCAATCAACCTATTTTTATTGTCTTGACTCTTTAGATACGAGGGAAGTTACAAACATAAAAAAATAGCTCACAAACCTCACAAATATTAAAAACAAACCTATAAATATGTAATACTTTGCAGAACTTTGAGGGAATGAATTAGTTTTTCTGGTTTATTGTGCATTTCTCAGGCTGAAAATTTTCTAAATCATCGAACAAAATGCATATTGTGGTATATATGAAATGAATACATCTGTACTGATAATTTTCATTATCTATTTTTTCCACACCAAATCTTATTCAAATCCACATTCATATTCCAATCTCGCTACTGTCTTCAACCATACCTTGTAGTGAAGATTAAAAGAAATAAGGACAATCATAGTATATCAAGTACTTACATCGGCGTGCTCATGAGTAATAGTTAGACCTTGATCGACCTTTTTGTTAATAAAGTTACATAATCAGATATTCATATTTATCCATCGGAAATTTATATATTGGCTTTTGCTGATGTGGACCGCAATAAAATGGTTGAAGTTCAGCACCAAGTGATATAATTGGAGAATTCCATCCATCATTCTGGAGACACGAAGGGTGTATGCATATTTGGGATATCCTTCTAGTTCCAGGAAAATTATTTGTGAAAGACTAAAAGTTTAAAGGCCATGGGCTAATGAGCTTAGATTTATGGGAACACAAATGAACAAGACACATGTAAGATTTTGAGATACAAAGATCTAGATTTGCAAAACAATGAACAAACTTGCAAGAGAAGGAAGGAGCGAGCAAGAATAGAGAAAAGAATGAAATTGATTCTTCAATATTAGTTTTGGAATAAATACATAAAAGCAACTAAGTTAAGCTTAGTTGTACTTGCAATAACTTTTGATAGTTAAAGCTAACTGAAGCTAAGTGTGCTTTATGTTATGCTAATGTGCACATGCACCACATGCAAGTAGTAAGTTAACTTAACTAAGCAAGTGCATATCACATGCAAGTAGTAAGTTAACTAAAGCTAATTTAAGTGCATGTACACCAACACAGTTAGTCTAGGTGCATGTACACCAACACCCCCCCTTAAGCATAACTTAGGTGAGTGTGATGCAAAATGAATGAGTCCCGGAAACACGGCCATTTTAGGTACCTATATACAATGCATAAAAAAGAGGAAAGAGGGAAAACCCAGTGGGAAGAAAAGCCCCCCTCAAAATATAATGCAAAAGTAGAGAAAAGACAACTGCTAGGCAGTCTTGTCCTTCACCCAGAGACGATCTCGCAGGAATCGAAACTTCTGCTCAGTGAAAGTCTTGGTGAAGATATCAGCAGTCTGCTCGAAACTAGGACAGTACTGAAGATCGATGATCCCATCATGAATGAGTTCTCTAATGAAGTGCATGTGGATCTCGATGTGTTTGGTCCGCTACCGCTACACTAGATCTCTGCAAAACTTTAGCGTACTTTGATTATCACACCAGATGACAATTGGACGATGGACACTGATCCCAAGCTCAGATAGGAAATGTTGTAGCCAAATTGCCTGAATAGTGGCATTGACTACTCCTCTATACTCGGCCTCTGTTGATGATAAGGCAATGGCAGCCTGCTTCTTGCTTGACCAACAAATTGGGCTGGATCCCAAACTAAGTACATAACCAGAGGTGGACTTGCGATCAATGGTGTCGCCATCCCAGTCTGAATCTGTGAACCCAATGAGATTCAAACAACAATTGGCTGCATAATGAATCCCATAGGTGATTGTCCCCTGGACATATCAAAGGATGCGCTTTGCAGCATTCCAGTGTAACTCATGTGGCTCCTGCATGTATCTAGAAACTGCTCCTACGGCATAGGAGAGATCAGGACGGGAGTGAGTGAGATAAAGAAGACTTCCCACAAGCTGACGGTACAATGTGCAATCAACCAATGGTGTGTCTTTGCCATTCTCAAGCTTTATCCCTGATAAGAAAGATGTGGTTGTTGGTTTGCAGTCACTCATGTGAAATCGTGCTAAAAGATCTCTAGCATACTTTGGTTGAGAAATGGTAATCCCAGAATCACTTTAACTAATCTCTAATCCAAGGAAGAAATTTAGCAAGCCCATGTCTATCATAGAAAACCACTTATGCAATGCAGTTTTAATCTTAGTAATGACAGAAGCTGAACTACCTGTTATCAAAAGATCATCTACGTAGAGTACTATGATCAACAAGGAGTCATTTTTCTTCAAAAAATAAACATTGGAATCAGATTTGTAGCGTACAAAATTTGGAGATAACAAGTAAGAATCCATCTTTGTGTACCATGCTCTAGGTGCATGCTTGAGGCCATAAAGAGACTTCTTTAGTTTGCATACCAGAGATGAATTGTGCATGTATCCCGGTGGCTGCTCCATGTAGATTTCCTCCTCGAGATCACCATGAAGAAAGGCATTCTTCACATCCATATGATGCACCTCCCATCCTCTTGTTGTTGCAATGGATAGAGCTAGCCGAATGGAATCCATTTTCGCCACTGGAGCAAAAGTCTCATCATAGTCAACACCATGTACTTGTTGAAAACCTTTTGCTACCAATCGTGCCTTATATCGACTAACTTGGCCATTTGATGCTTTCTTGGTCCGGTAAACCCACTTGCACCTCACAAGTTTGCGATTGGAAGGTAGCGGAACCAAATCCCAAGTCTGGTTCTCAATGAGAGAGTTATATTCCTCATCCATTGTGACTTCCCATTCAGGATGCCCACTTGCTTCTGCACAAGTTTGTGGATCAGATCCATGCATCATATAAGCATGCATGGGCATGGATGGCTCCATAGCTAAGAGTGCTTGCGGATCTTCCTCAAACAGAGGGATAGAGGCAGGATCATCAAGGATATCACTCATGCTGCATCATTTTTGTGTTGAAGGTGGTCGAGAATCTTTCGAACTACATGCAGAAGTATGATCTCGATGTTCAACAACTGGTTGTCCAACAGGCGTCACAGGAAAAGACTCATCTTCATCAAAATTCTGATCTGAAGTTTCATCTGCATACTCATCAATGAGTGGTGATGGAAACTTGGTAACAAGTTCATCCGCTGGTGCATGCAAAATATCTTCGTCAAACTTTACATTCCTTTCAATAAAGAGCACTTCAGTGTGGATATCAAGCAATATGTACCCTTTGAATTCATCAGAATATCCAACAAACATGCATGCCTTACTTTGAGGCTCCAAAGCCTTTCTCTTCTCTGTAGGAATGCGGGCCCATGCTCGAGATCCAAAAATGTGGAAATGACTGACTTCAGGTTGCATGCCATTCCAAGCCTCAAAAGGTGTTTTTCCAGTAACGGATTTATGAGGAGATCTGTTCTGGATGTATGAGGTACAATTGATAGCTTCAACCCACAATTTCGACGGAAGAGATCTTGCATGCAACATGCAATTAGCCATCTCTTTCAAAGATTGATTTTTCCTTTCAGCCACGCCATTTTGCTATGGAGTGTAAGGAACTGTATGCCTGCTTCATTACAAAGATTCTTGATATCTTTGTTGACATATTCCGTCCCATTATCTATGCAGAGTATCTTGATGCATTTTCCAGACTGATTTTCCGCATGCGCTTTGAAAATATTTAGATGTTGAAAAACTTCAGACTTGAGTTTCAAGAAGTAAACCCAAGTGAATCTCGTGTAATCATCTATAAATAACAACACATATCTTGCTTCGCTTATTGAAAGCACTGGAAATGGACCCATGAAATCACTATGTACAAGTTCCAAAGGTGAAGAGGCTCTCCATGCATGCCCCTTCTCGAATTTGTCTTGCGGATGCTTTCCAAGAGCACATCCATTACAAACACCATTTGAAAATTCAATGGTCGGCAATCCTTCGACCATCCCTTGCTTGCTAAGCTGTTGCATATATTTGAAATTTAAGTGCCCAAATCTCTCGTGCCAATTCCTACTTTCCTCATTTGCATGCGTAAGTAGCAAAATAGAATCTGATTGAGGAAAAAAATCAAAAAATGTATACAAACGAGATTGATCATTTACCTTGCCAGATGCAATCTTCAAGTTGGTTTGCGTGTCATAAATGCTCACGGAATCCGGGGTAAATTCCACTTTCCTTCTGCTGCCTGTGTGTGTCATATGATACATTGAGAGAAGATTCACAGAAAGCCTTGGAATATACAAGACATTCTCAAAACTTCCATTTTCAAATTGCACTCTTCCTTGTCCAGTTGTTGCAACTGCAGAATTATCCCCCATGAGAATAGGAGGTCCTGAATATGCATGTAGAGAAGAAAATGATTCCTTTGAAGAAGCCATATGATGTGAAGCTCCTGAATCGATGATCCATTCTTGCGGTGCAGAATGAAGAGCAATCAAAGCATGCCCATTACCTCTTGGATCTGGTTCTTTTTCTCCAAACTTCTTCTTGGCATTCTCAGGAATGTGGTCTCCAAGATTGTGTTGCTAGAGTGTTTGCGCCATAAGATCTATAGTCTTCTTCATGCATGTAGATTCAGGGTGAAAACCATGTTGGCAATAATTTCACATTGATTTCCCTTTCGTTCCTTTCCTTTCCTTTGAGCCGGATGATCCATCAGGGGGTTTGGGATTTCCTCCCTTTCTTGGATCAGGATCCTTCTTCCCTTTTCCTTTCTGATGGTCTTTGGAATTTGCCTTTCCTTTTGCATGCACAGTAAGTGCATGTGCTTTGGAATTTTTAAGTGTGCCCATTTTGATGAGCTTATCTTGCTCATGCATCAAAGACTGAATAAAAGAATCCAGTGAGGGCATCTTCCAAGCTGCACCAGTTGCAGATCTGACTGTGTGGAATGTAGAGACGAATACTGCATACTCTGGACCAAGTTTTGATAAAATGGAAAGAATCAACTGATTTTCTTGCTTGGATTTGTCGATCCCGCATCCTTTCAGCTGAAGCAACAAGGCGTTATACCTTGTAAAAAAAACTTGAATGTTCTCAAAATTTCTCGGATCTAATGAGTTTAACTCATTTTCGAGAATGTGACCTTCCATTTCATCCTGTTTTCCAAACAATCCTTCCAAAGTTTTCCATACTTCATTTGGAGTTGAACATGATTCAACATGAAATAGAAATTTTGGAGAGATAGATAAACATAGGATGCCGAAGGCCTCGTCCATGCGATTGAAATAGCTTGTTTTCTCCATTGCCGATGTTGGTTCAAATTCTATTTCCATGGTTATTCTAAATAAGCCTCTACTTCTGAGATGAAGTAGAATCTTTGGCTTCCATTCGAAGTAATTATATGGAGTAAGAATTGTCGATTGTGGAAACTCCAATTTAGACTCCATTCTTTGTTGTTGCTTCAATCTTTTGAATCTGCAAATAAAATTTCTTGTGCACTGATTACAAATCCCTGCCCTCTGAGACCATGTAAGATTTTGAGATACAAAGATCTAGATTTGCAAAACAATGAACAAACTTGCAAGAGAAGGAAGGAGCGAGCAAGAATAGAGAAAAGAATGAAATTGATTCTTCAATATTAGTTTTGGAATAAAAACATAAAAGCAACTAAGTTAAGCTTAGTTGTACATGCAATAACTATGGATAGGTAAAGCTAACTGAAGCTAAGTGTGCTTTATGTTATGCTAATGTGCACATGCACCACATGCAAGCAGTAAGTTAACTTAACTAAGCAAGTGCACATCACATGCAAGTAGTGAGTTAATTAAAGTTAATCTAAGTGCATGTACACCAACACAACTAGTCTAGGTGCATGTACACCAACAACACAAACAAACAGGATGAAGAATCTCACTTCCATCCTTGTTATACCCGCCCATCGAAGGCAGATATATTGGAATTGGTTTAGAGTCAATTTGGTTTATTTAAATAAGTTATTATAGTTATATATATATATATATATATATGTTTTGAAAATATTATTACCAACTTTTGATTGGTTAAAAATTTGACATTTTTATGTAGTTTGCAAATTATTTGTCAGAAATAAAAATATATTAAAAATATTTAAAAAATAATAAAAATTTAAAAGAACTAACCATGGTCAATTATATGTTGTGTTTTTGATGAAATTCAAATGGATGATTTTGTTTAAATTTTTTCTAATTGTTCCAGGGCAGCTCAATTGGTGTTCGAGGTAATGTGAAATTTATGAAAACTAAGAGATCTAAGGTTCAAATCCTCCTGTTTGTGACTCGGTTTACTAAGCGGAGGATAGGTCATAGACCCTAGAGGTTTATTAGTAGTTACATGTGGGAAGGGTTTCTAGATTCCTCTAGGATTAAAAAAAAATCAAATTTGATTAAAATCCATACATATGATCCTATTAAACATGTTTTATGTGTCACAAAGAAAGCCATGTCTGCGATGTATATGACTTTATAAAGATGTTTTGGTATTGTTTTTGATGGAAAACAATAAAAAAGTGTTGTCTACCGACGCCACAAATTAGCTTGGACGACAATTTTCTTGTCAGAATCTGGTTAAAAAAAATTCAAAAAATCAGAATGTTGGAGTGTTTGTATCATATTTTTTTATAGTGAAAATGGATTCAACACCATCTATAACCCTTGGAGAGCCCAAAATCTTGTAGTTTGATAGTTGTAACCCAGATTTTCCAAAATTTCCGCCTGATTTTATCATCATCTTACCAGAATTCCCATTATTTTACGAGCTAATTACACCGATAGACATCCCCCTATTAGAATTGGCCACTTTAATCTTTTTGCTAATTAGGAATTTCGATCGGATGATGTAAATTGAAATATGCTAGCATATTCTCGTCGTCGCCACTAGATCAATGAATATAATGCATCAAGCTAACTTCCTTACATATTTAAATCAGGGGTTTAAATCATGTTTAAAATAATTCTTTACCAAATTGCAATTAAAAATTCACTGTGCCTATTATTAATCACCACGTATGATAATTAGTGACAAATAAATTTAAAACTAAAATTTCAAAACATGAATGCAATTCGAAAACCTCTGCATCTTCGCATTCTAAAAAGTATCTCGATGGTTGTTGTGACACGATCATGGAAAGGTATGATGGTTGTTGTGAAACGTATGATCGTTCAAGAGTATTTAAAGTTACATGGTGAAATAAATGGTAGGGTTTCATTATATAATAAATAATTATTATTGCTCATGTTTTGCACTGATTGAATTATTACTGTTGGAAAAGGCACACACGTGTTGTTGAAGAGGTAATTACATTTGTATTATTGTTGGTAAATGATGACATGTGTTCATCAGTTGTATCCAAGCCATGTAGACTTCATTCCTTAACGCCTCCACTTGCACAAACAAATATCAGATGATTAATCAAGAAAGGTAGCAATTTTAAATGATAGGTGGGGTTTTATTATTATATAAACAATATTTAATCATTAAATAATACTTGCGCAGGCATGCCACAATAGAATTTGTGAAGCACATACGAAGTGGACTCATCCGTAGATTGTAGAGACTGTGAACTACAATGACAAAGATGCCCCCCCCTAGCTACAACAGAATTTGTGAAGTCCAAATGAAGTGTATTCATTAGTAGGAGGACGTTGCAGAGGTTGTGCGTCAAAGGAGATGGTTGGGGAAGACTGTCTGGTGGGGGAATCTGGTTATTAATCTCAATGCCTTTTGTATTTATTTTGCAGATGCTTCAACCGATTTTGGTTTGAATAATCTATAGCTCTCCTTAACTAAGGATTTTACAAAACCTCAAATCCATATCTCTTTTAGAGAAGTAATTTCTGATTTTTATCTCTCAATTCTCTACATTTATACAATTTAGGGTTTTCATTTAATTTAATACAATAACCCTTGTTTTATTTGCCTTTTAAGCCACTAGTGGATTCTGCACTCGATGCTCATGGCATTCGAGTAATTTAATTTCTGTTTCTTAGTGTAATATATTCTTTCACAGTTTGGAGGAAATGAAATCCCTTTTCGAATTCCCATGGGGAATTGGGGTTTTCCCTTGTTCATATTTTTATAAGTTCTAACAGTAAGGGTTTGTGCCTATGTAACTATGGAACTCACGGCCCGATATTCTATATTGTTCTTTATCATTGTTCTATAAAAAATCATTTATATTTTTATAATACGATAGTGTATCAATTTGGGTATTTATAGCCATTACTCTTCAAAACCATGGCACCGAGAACATTTTTAGAAGATTCTTCTGAGTTTTGGCATAATGTTTTTTTTTTCTTTTAAGATTTTACTCTCATCTAATACTAACCTGCATGTCCTTTGTCATTCATAGATCTGGAAAGGGAGAACTATCATTTTCTTTCTTAGGTATATGTATATAAATGATTTTAACACCTTGCAAAGAAGAAAATTGGTCATATGTTAGACTGTTATATTTGTTGAATCATTTTGCAAATGATGGAGCCTTATTGACCATGATAAATGGATTTCCATTCTTGAATCAATCTAGAAAATATATGTTGCACAAAGCCTTGAAGGTAGCAAGTATTTTCAACCAAATTGAACCAAAAATTATGTCACCAATCTTAAAAAAAATTCTATAGTAATCCATTGCCTAAATGAAAAGAAAAGGAGAGAGAAATTCCGCACTCATATTGTCCCACCTCTTTAGTTTTTCTTGAGCATCTACTAACGTACAAAGTAAAATTGCAATAGTGAAAAAAACAACATTTTAACAAGACAATTAGTTAAAGAACAAAAAAAAATTGTATGATTAAATTTATATCATTATGATTTTAAAAAAATGTAGTTTCTAAATTCTAAAAAAAGGAAATAAGAAAGAGTAATCTTTCTCATTTGTAATTTATTACTTTTAAGATATATATATATATATATATATATATATATATATATATATATGGGCGGATATGCGAAACTGGGTTATACTTTTGTGAGAATCGGGGGCGGAAATTTTTTTTCGGCAATAGTTCGGCCGAAATTTATGAGAAAGTTCGGATGAACTCGTTTTTCCGTTTAGATTGACGACACACTGATGGCGTGAGCAAACAAAATTTTTGCCGGAGATGGGAAAACCGGCAACAAAAGTTCAGCCGAACTTTTACTCTTAAAATAGTTCGGCCGAACTACTTCTTATAAATATATCATCCACGAAGTTCATTTGTTTCCCGCGTTTGTGTTTCATTGTTTCTTCGCGCGATTTTCTGTTGTTGTTATGTTTGGTGATCTGTTGCGGCGCTACTGCTGGTTTGGGGCTACTTCTGGTGATCATCTTCGGCGATGTCAAGCAAGCGAACTACCAGGTAACTCCCATTCTTGCTCTCCTATTCTTGATTTTACCTCGGAGGATCTTCCCTGTAGCTTTGATTATTTGCTTTATGGTAGGTGGACTTGTCGATGGTAAATTATCCTCAAGGATTTTCTTTCTTAACTGCCTTAGTGATATAAAATTCATTTAAGACGTTTAGACCTCACCCATTAACCCCATTACTATAGTTGGTGCTTTGCTACGTAGAAATGCAGTATCTTATGTATAGATCCTATATAAATGGATTTCTATGTTCTGCACTATGGCAAGAGAAAGGCAAGTTGAAAGTGCCAGACCCCATTTAGTGGATTCAGGGATCTTTTTTACTGTTTAGGTAATCAATGAAATGAAATAGCTTCAAAAGATCATTTCGTTGTCCATAAAGGTTGGGTCCTACTTGTAAAACACACGTTCTTTTCATCTTTAGAGCTGGTAAATCCAGCTAGTGAATGTGCTCTCTGAAGCCCGTGACTAATGTTTTGATATTGCCTTATGACTTGCTTTCTCGAGTGCTTGCCTACACAAGGAAGGCAAGTTGAAAGTTCCAGACCCCATTTAGTGGATTCGGGGATCTTCTTTACTGCTTAGGTAATCAATGAAATGAAATAGCTTCAAGAGAGAATTTTGTTGTCCATAAAGGTTGGGTCCTGCTTATAAAACACTCGTTCTTTTCATCTTTAGAGCTGGTAAATCCAGCTGGTGAATGTGTTGTCTGAAGCCCGTGACTAATGCTTTGATATTTCCTTATGACTTGCTTTCTCAAGTGCTTGCCTACATGAGGAAGGCTAGGGGAATAGGACTAGCTTTTATACAATTATGGATATGGGAGACGTAGAGCATGAATAACCAAACTAAGGTGGCAGGACCCATTATAACCCCAACAATAAGCGATAACTTGATAGGCCTTGTGAGCACTACACGCCACCCTTTCTCTCGCTAATTTACGTTGGATGCCTAAGTCAGTCCCACATATTTGAGGGCACTGCTAAAAAAATAACCTTATTGAAATGAAAAAACCTCGTTGAAACATAAAATTTCCACTTTGTGACCTCTCTTGAATCACAAGTTCCAGGGAACAACTGCTTCTTGGTCTCCTCTTCCAATTCTCTACCACTTGGTGGCTGCCACCTTGCTAGCAGAAGCCTCACTGGACTGCTGTGCACTCTTTTTATGCTTTAAATTTCATTACCTTTTGCTGTAAGTTGTATGTTGAATTTCTGGTAGTATGATATGCATTCGGTTGCTATAGTTGTTACTGTTCCTGTGGATCCATCAATTTCATCTGCTCTTGCTGATTCTCGCCTTGTGCATGGAAGTTTACCACCACTGTTAAGCTTATGCCGTTACTGAACCTTCTCTCGGTTCCTCAACGCTGGAATGATTGAACTAGAACTACTGCTGTAATGTGACTACATATTGTTTTTTATACTGTTGTAATGTATTTCTGTATGAGACAGAATCTGATCTTTTGTAATGTGGTCCTACATATTGTCTTTTATACTGCTATAATGTATTTATGTAATGTGACTACATATTGTCTTTTATATGTGAATACATATTGTCTTTTATACTGCTATAATGTATTTCTGTATGAGACAAAATCTGATCTTTTATACTTGATAACCTGTTATGGGTATATCAAGAGGATTTTGTATATGAACTGTTATCAATATATGAAACAGGGTTTTTTCTTCTTTGAAAAAAGAGTTGAAATCATTCTAAATTCACATATGTTTAGTGGTGTCACTGTTTCACTTCCAATATTATGTTGCTTACCTTGATGAACAGGTGGAACTCTGTTGGGAGGCCTCTCTGTTTTTTTATTCTTTGCTCATACTGTCAAAGGTTGTTATATGTTATATGGGCTAGACTGTATAGTTATTAGACTACATATCTTCATATAGAACTTGCAAATAGTATGATGGAAACCAAACATAATAATGTATTAGGACATCACAACTTGCTAATTAGTTATTAGACTACATATCTTCATATAGAACTTGCAAATAGCATGAGGGAAATGTGAACTTGCAAATAGTATGATGGAAATGTGGATCTCATGACTCTTCATGATTAATGCTTCTAAAAACCAAACATAATAATGTATTAGGACATGCTCCTTTAACTTGCAAATAGTATTGTCGAAATGTGGATCTCATGACTCTTCATGATTAATGATTCTAGAAACCAAACATAATTTAATGTATTAGGACATGCTCCTTTAGGCTTGGTGGAATTACCTTTGCTTTTTATTTCTCTCTTACACACACACATATATATGAAGAGATGATCCCATTTTCTTTTTTATTCATAAATCAAATGTCATTTAAATACAAGATTTATCATAATGTACAATGATTCATTCCATATTATACATAATTTTTTTCATTAAAAAATGAACCCCTTTAAATGATGAACCTAGTTAATGCTTATTCTTCATGAAGAAGACTACTTGATCTTTCAATTTTAATTTGATGATGGTCCTTTGTTATCTTTCTTGACTACTTCAAATTATTGACACAATCATATGCTTCTTGTTACTCTTTTTATTCCTTCCTTATATTGTATTCTCCCCCTTAGATATTGTGTACTCTCCCACATAGATATTGCACTCAATTTTTATAGTCCTTTGTTATCTTTCTTGACTACTTCAAATTATCAAATTATTGACAGAATCATATAGATATTGCACTCAATTTTGATGGTCCTTTGTTATCTTTTTGTACTTCAAATTATTGACACTTGATCATATAGATATCATATAGATATTGCACTCAATTTTGATGGTCCTTTGTTATCTTTCTTGACTACTTCAAATTATTGACACTCTATCATATAGATATTGCACTCAATTTTGATGGTCTTTTGTTATCTTTCTTGATTACTTCAAATTATTGACACAATCATATGCTTTTTGTTACTTTTTTTATTCCTTCCTTGTATCTATTCTCCCCCTTATATCTTATGTACTCTCCTACATAGATACTGCACTCAATTTCATAGGCTCTTATTTTGAAGTCAAATATATTGTATTCTCCCCCTTGGATATTGTGTACTCTCCCACATAGATATTGCACTCAATTTCATAGGCTTTTCTTTTGAAGTCAAATAAGTGACAATAATTTACTAGAACTATCCCTAATTTGTTTCTCACATGTTCAAATGGTTCTTTAACAAGATAATTTACAAGAACTATTCCTAATTTGTTTCTCACATATATATTCAAATGCTTCTCTAACAAGACGCTTTGTGGGTATGTATTTGTTGTGTAACCAGCTCCAAAAAATAGAAGAAAAGAGATATCAACGCCTTATAAATAAACCACTTCGAGGGGGCAACCTCCAATACATTACATAAATGAACAATTCTTGAATGATACAATTTACAAAACCTCCTTTCTATATATAGGAGTCCATGGGTCCATAATGTAATCCTAGCCAACCTAACAATAATAATTTAAGGGCACAATAATAACAATATGGGGGTTACAAGGGTACAATAATAACAATAAGTGGGTTACACTAACAATAATAAGGGACTATACTAGTAATATAGGGACCTAACATGCCCCTCTCCTTCAAAAAAGTGTTGTCCTCAACGCTTGAGTAGCTCTGGGTGCTTCTGTATAAAATTCTCATCCTCCCATGTAGAATCTTCAGTGGGTAAGTTCTTCCACTTGATGAGATACTTTGAAATTGATCGGTTTCGTAGCTGTCGAGTTCTTGTTTCCATGACCGCTTTAGGTTCCAATATGATTTTTCCTTCCTCATCAAGTTCTGGCAATATTGTTTGAACTGAAAGATTTTCACCTATAACCTTCTTTAAGCATGAAACATGGAAAACTGGATGCACTCATGAAGAAGCAGGAAGCTCCAATTTGTATGCCATAGTACCAATCTTTTGCAACACCTTGTAAGGACCATAGTACTTTGGCGATAATTTATTATCCTTCTTTGCTTGCTTGAGGGACATTTGTTTGTATGGTTGCAGCCGTAAAAATACCCAATCTCCTACATCAAAACTTCTCTCGCTGTGATGTTGATCTGCCTGTTGTTTCATTCGATTTTGTGCCAAATTCAAGTTATCCTTTAAGAGTTGGAGAACTTCTTGTTGATGCTCGATGTGATCTGTAGAAATTTGAATAACTGATATATTATTCACCGAGATTCTCATGATCACACACTATTTTAACTTCATGCACAATACAGAATCTCTTCTACCATTGATCATTACATGCGGAAATAAAATCAATTGCATGCACACATTAAAACCACAAGCAATCACACATATGAACACAGTATTTAATGGGAAAGCTTAAAGTTGAAAACCCCAACTATCTGTATATTATATGTCATGGAGATCATGTAACAATCATAGTACAAAGCTCCTCACAAGCTCTCAGCACAACCTCTAATTGCTACACACTATCAAGCTAGATCTAGCAAAACACATGCTCCAATCTTTTGCCACTTGATAGCCAGCCTCTATTGCGTAATCAATGCTATGGGATGGCTCATTAAATAACATAAACCACCTGGCTTGTACTGCGCAATCCTCATGGGCTTCTCCAATCACTGGTAGTTGCAAATATGCAATAGTATAGTCACAACTGATAGTTAACCTGCTCTTTCACCTATCTCTGCACTGGTCTCCACTGAAACTGTCCATGCACTGAAGTTAACCGATGTATTCTTTAGTTGATTAATGAGTTTATAATTAGTGAATTAATTAATAATTAATTCACACCACTCTCACTAATTGTATCAATCAGTTAAACTAGATACAAATAGCTCAACTATGTTTAGATTAGTTAAACTGAACACAACTCCATTAACTTCCTCAATCAACTCCACCAAACTCCGTCACATGAGTTCTAACTAAATTATCCATGAAATAGCTCCACATAACCCTTAGGAATAGCGTAATTCCTTCTATCAACTCCTATGCCACATCTATGCACTTAACTGAAGTGCTCCAAGAGAATAAGATAATGTTTAGAGTCCAAATATTATTAAGAGCTAATAATATTCGACATATCTATTTTTAGACTGGAAATCTAAAAATAGATTCCGCCTAATATGTCTAAAAATAGAAGTCCATATATTTTTCCAACTTGACCAACCATCCACAAATAGCATCCTGCAACTCATAGAATATGATCGACATGTCTAAAAATAGACTTTGCGCCAAAAATAGCCTGCGGGCCCACTTAGTGAAGGCGATTTCTTTCCACTAAGCTCATCATCTTGTTAAAATCTCAACACTCCCTCTCAACAAGATAAGGATTATCTACAACCCCTATCCTGCCCCTGTGGTATTCGAATTTGCTCCTGGTGAGCGCCTTCATCAAGATATCAGCATCCTGATCCTCCGTGGGAATGTATGAAAGTAACATGATCTTCCGCTGCACACAATCTCTAATATGATGATACCGGATGTCAATGTGTTTAGATCTATCATGAAATACTGGATTAACCGAGAGTTTGATGCAACTCTGATTATCACAATAAATCACAGTAGGCTCTAAGTGTGAACCAAACAACCCGACCAGGATCTTCCTCATCCATATAGCCTCACATGCAGCCAAACTCGCTGCCATATACTCGGCCTTTGCTGAACTGAGTGCCACGGATCTCTACTTCCTGCTGTACCAAGAAACTGCTGTTGACCCGATACTGAAAATCCCTCCAGATGTGCTCTTTCTGTCCGTTGGGCTCCCTGCCCAATCTACATCCGTGAAGCTACATAGCCTCACCTCATCCGACTGTTTGTACCATAATCCATATCCCGATGTGCCTCTGAGATATCTCAATACATGCTTGTCTGCCTTCCAGAAGAGCTTGGTTGGCTTAACCATAGCTTGTGAAAGCTGGTTAACAGCATAGCATATGTCGGGTCGTGTATTGACCAGATACATAAGTGATCCCACCAACTGTCGATAAACAGTGGCATCCACTACCTCCGCCGAAGTAGCATCCTCCTTCCTCCATCCACCAAGAAGAGGAGTATCAACAGGCTTGCAGCCATGCATGTTGAACTTCTCCAGTATCTCCTGGGCATACTTACCCTGAAAAACAAATAGTCCACCACTACGCTGCCAAATTTCCAATCCCAGGAAATAATGAAGGAGGCCCAAGTCCTTCATCTCAAACTCATTTGCAAGATCAGCCTTGCATGAGTGTATCAACAGTTCATCACATGTCAAAATCAAATCATCTACATAAATTACAATGATCAACAAATTACCCTCCACCACAATCTGGTATAGGTTAGGATCTGCCTCACTCTTGGAGAATCCAAGTCAGGTGAAATAACTGTCTATCCGTGTGTACCAAGCACGAGGTGCTTGTTTCAACCCATAGAATGCTCTCTTGAGCCTGCACACATGCGAATCGCTGCTGAAGATCTCGAAACCTTCGAGCTGCTCTATGTACACCTCCTCCTCAATCACCCCGTTGATGAACACAGTCTTCACATCCATCTGATGAATGTGCCACCCCATTTGCGCCGAGAGAGCAAGAATCGTCCGTATGGAAGAATACCTTGCAAGAGGTGCAAAGGTCTCCTCATAATCGATCCCCTCAATCTGTGAAAAGCCTCGGGTAACAAATCTTGCCTTGTACCTCTCCACACTCCCGTCAGCTGCCTGCTTCACTTTGTAGATCCATCTCAAACCCACCACTGATTTCCCCTCTGGCTTCGGGACAATCTCCCATGCACTGTTTCTGACAATCGAATCATACTCTTCCACCATGGCATCTACCCATGCGGGGTCCTCCACAGCTTCCTCGAAAGAGGATGGCTCTGTCACGATACACTTGCTCATAAGAGCCATGCATCCAGTATACCGGTCAGGTGGCTGTCTCTGTCTGCGCTGTGATGTAGGTGCTCCTACAACCTTCTCTGCATCTTGATCCAGTCGCTCAGCTTCTGTTGAGTGTGCTTCCACCCTCTGATGGTTGGCACTGCCTGAGTGGTCTCTTCCACTCCATGAACCTCATCTTGTGGCTGATCCACATCGCGAGACTCATCCTTAGGAACTAATAGATCCTCATCTGCATGCAAGTGTGGCTCCCTCTCAAGTGAACACTTCAAGGCTTTCTCCTCCTGAAATTTGATATCCCGTCGCACATCGTTGTTACGTACCGTCCAAAACACACACGATACTTGTGGGAGTTGTGGGGTGTATCGTTGTACCCCGTGTACCCCACAAATATCCCAACCTCTACGGTCGACTCCAACTTCTTCCGGCATCCTTCGTCACATGAATGTAAACAGGTGAACCAAAAATCCTCAAATGGGAAATATCAGGCTTCTTACCAGAAAACGCCTCCTCGGGTGTACTCATGCCAAGTATCCCGTGAGGACAACGGTTCTGCACATATACTGCAGTATTGCATGCCTTAGCCCACAAGTGTATGGGAAGGCTCTGATCATGCAACATCGCCCGTGCAGCACCCACGATCGTTCTGTTCTTCCGCTCAACAACCCCATTCTGCTGTGGGTTATGAGGTGCTATGAGTTCTCTTCGAATTCCTGTTTCAAAACCCTTGACCCGCCAGAGAATTCCGCCACCACGACGCCTTAAGAGCCACCGTTTCCCTCGATTCTTCTAACTAGAGTTGTGAACTCTAGCGTAACTTTATATGTCTCTCCCATGAAGAAGATCCAACACTTACTTAGAAAAAATCATCAAATATCAGATAATACTCCGTGCTTTGTCAGTCAGCCGCCGAGAAAAGGTCCACACACGTCTGTGTGAATTCTCTCAAGGATCGTCGTGGCGCGACTATCCTTCTCGTGAAAGGTGGCTTTCACAAATTTTCCCAAGGTACATCCCTTGCACTGATCTGACTATGCAAGAGTGCCTTTAGGAAGCCCAGTAGAAATCTGTTGCAGTATCTTCAAAGCTCCATGGTGAAGGTGGCCCAATCTCCGGTGCCACAACTCGCCATCATCCCGGCTCACCACTCCTTCTGCCTTGCCTGCCATTGTTGCACAACCATCTACCTGCAATTAAAAGATTCTTAACTCAAGCCCCTATCCCGGGTTCACTCAGCTTGCCTTATCGCCAGAAAGCCTTTCTTCTTCTCACTAAAGACAACACTGTGGTCCTCGTGTCTTCAACATCGCCTGCCAATTTGCATTCTTCGCCTTGAACATGTATCACTTCCTCTATCACGAAGCACGTACGTACCCTCTCAAAGAGAATGGTACCAAACGGTCAGACCGTATCTACCATCACGCCCTCTAAGGATGTGCACCGAAGATCTTTTGCCTTCGTACCGCAACAAATCTCGATCTCCTGTCATGTGAAAAGATGCACCACTGTCAAGAAAACACACTGAACCCATCACACTTGAGACCAAGCATGCGACCAGCGAAAAATCTAGCTCAAACTGCGAGGCTAAGGCCTCTCCAGCTGCAGTCCCAACAGCCTGCTTATTTTTCTTCTTCTATGGACAATTAGTGGCGTAATGTTCGTGTTGGTGACAGTGAAAGCACTTCACCTTGGACATGTCCTGCTTCTTGCCTTTCGCACCGGAATGAGAAGTTTTCTTGCTCTTCCCCTTCTTTGCTTTGGCAGCCAAAGCGCAATTCTCTTCATTAGAGTTCTTTGATGAAGATCCATCCCTGGTACTCCGCCTTATCTCCTCTTGCACAAGATCTGACCAAAGTCGCTCCCATCCTGGCAATTTCTCCCGACCATTGACAGAGTCCTGATAGGAATGCCCACTCTTCGGAAGCCCAAGGAGAGCCAAGCTCACCAAGTCCTCATCATCAACAGTAACCCCCACACTTCCCAGCTCATCCCTGCATTGGATGAACTTCGTGAGGTACTTGGGCATACTGTCGCCTTTCTCCATCTTTATGTTCCTGTGTTTGTCCTTGAGCGCCAACTTCCTTTGGTCGCTCTTTCTTTGGAATAAATCTATCAAAGCTTTCCACATCAAGAATGGAGAACCCTTACCATGAAGGCTGGACACTATGTGATCCTTTACACCTTCCAACAAGATCCTTCGACACTTTGCTGTCTTCTTTTGCCATGCATCAAGTACGACAGCATCACTAGAAGTAGGCTTTGGAACTTCTGCATCTATGAACTCCTTCAAACCATTGTCATCTAGCACCGCCTCCATCCTGTCCTTCCATGCAATATAATTCGAGCTACCCTCAAGGGAATACTCCAATTGCAATCCGTTGAAAGACATCTCAACTTCAACACCAAGAAAACACTACTGCAAATTCGAATTCCACCAGCTCAAAACTCAACCGCTTCAATGTTTTGCAATTGCTCCAATGATCAATATCGCTCTGATACCATGTAGAAATTTGAATAACTAATATATTATTCACCGAGATTCTCCTGATCACACACTATTTTAACTTCATGCACAATACAAAATCTCTTCTACCATTGATCATTACATGCGGAAATAAAATCAATTGCATGCACACATTAAAACCACAAAAAATCACACATATGAACACAATATTTAATGGGAAAGCTTAAATCTGAAAACTCCAACTATCTATATATTATATGTCATGGAGATCATGTAATAATCATAGTACAAAGCTCCTCACAAGCTCTCAGCACAACCTCCAATTGCTACACACTATCAAGCTAGATCTAGCAAAACACATGCTCCAATCTTTTGCCACTTGATAGCCAGCCTCTATTGCATAATCAATGTTGTAGGATGGCTCATTAAATAACATAAACCACCTGGCTTGTACTGCACAATCCTCATGGGCTCTTCCAATCACTGGTAGTTGCAAATATGCAACAGTATAGTCACAATTGATAGTTAACCTACTCTTTCACCTATCTCTGCACTAGTCTCCACTGAAACTGTCCATGCACTGAAGTTAACTGATGTATTCTTTAGTTGATTAATGAGTTTATAATTAGTGAATTAATTAATAATTAATTCACACCACTCTCACTAATTGTATCAATCAGTTAAACTAGATACAAATAGCTCAATTATGTTTAGATTAGTTAAACTGAATACAACTCCACTAACTTCCTCAATCAACTCCACCAAACTCTGTCACATGAGTTCTAATTGAAGTATCCATGCAATAGCTCCACATAACCCTCAGGAATAGCGTAATTCCTCCTGTCAGCTCCTGTGCCACATCTGTGCACTTAACTGGAGTGCTCCAAGAGAATAAGATAATGTTTAGAGTCTAAATATTATTAAGATCTAATAATATTTGACATATCTATTTTTAGACTAGGAATCTAAAAATAGATTCCGCCTAATATGTCTAAAAATAGACATAGTCTAAAAATAGACTTTGCGCCAAAAATAGCCTGCGGGCCCACTTAGTGAAGGCGACTCCTTTCCATTAAGCTCATCATCTTGTTGCAATCTCAACATGATCTTCCACTGCTTGAACCTTTGAATTTTCCCTTAAAGATGATGTGATGGATCATGGATGATATCCATAAAGTGCCATAAATGGGGTCATTTTTGCTGTAGTATGGAAGGAAGTGTTATACCACCATTCAACGAGAGGTAACCACTTGACCCATTGTGTTTGTTTATCAGATACAAAACAACGAAGATATCCTTCCAAACATTTATTTACTATCTCAGTTTGACCATCAGATTGAGGATGATAAGATGAGCTATGAGCTAATTGAGTACCCAAACAAGAAAATAACTCCGTCCAAAAATTTCCGGTAAAAATGGGATCTCTGTCGCTCACAATAACCCTTGGGATTCCATGTAGCTTTTGAATTCTATCCATAAATGTAGTAGCAACTGTACTTGCTTTAAATGGATGAGATAATGCACAAAAGTGTGCATACTTGGTAAGTCTATCAACTACCATCATGATGACACTCTTTCCTTCGGACTTAGGTAAACCTGTGATAAAATCCATTGAAATCTCCTCCCAACGTTGACCTGGAATGGATAAAGGTTGTAGAAGTCCTGGGGTCTTAATTGTTTCCACTTTATTCTGTTGGCAAACCAAACATTCCGCCACAAACTTTCGAATATCAGATTTAAGGCCATCCCAAAAAAGTTCTTTCTTCACCCTGTGGTAAGTTTTTAAAAATCCTGAGTGTCCTCCTAAAGGAGAAGTGTGCAATTCCAGAAGAATCTTTTGTTTTAGTTGGGAATTCTTACAAAGATATAAGCGATCTTTGTATCATAAGGAATCATTTTTCCAACTAAATGTATCAGATGTACTAGGATCTTGCTGCAACTTTTGAATGAGTGTCCATACATCTTTGTCCTTATTCCATTCATCTCTTGCTTCTGTTATCAAATCTGGTTGGATAATAGAAATGGCACAAAGCAATGCTTCCACCTGTTCATTCTTTCTTGAGAGTGCATCTGCAACAACATTAAGCTTTCCTTCTTTGTAGATTATTTCAAAGTCATAACCCAACATCTTTGTGACCCATTTTTGCTGCTCTTCTGAAGATAGTCTTTGTTCCAAAAAGTGTTTAAGACTATCATGACCAGTTTTTACCTTGAAGTGTCTTCCCATTAGGTAAGTTCTCCATTTCTTTAGTGCATGCAGTATTGCTAACATTTCCTTCTCATAAATAGGTTTATGTAAATACTTTCCTTTGATTGGACGACTTTCAAAAGAAATGGGTCTTTCTTCCTGCATTAAAACAGCACCAATTCCATTTCCTGAGGCATCACATTCCACAATAAAGGTTTTTGTGAAGTCTGGCGTAGCTAAGACCGGTGCTAGGCACATTGCCTCTTTAAGATGTTCAAAGGCCTTAGTTGCTTCAGGAGTCCATGAAAATGCGTCTTTCTTCAATAATGTTGTTAGAGGTGCTGCTATTCTCCCATAATTCTTAACAAACTTGCGATAATAGCCTGTTAACCCGAGAAATCCTCGCAACTGCTTTATTGTCTTGGGGACTTTCCATTCCTTAATGGCTTTAATTTTGTTAGGGTCTATTTTAACACCCTCGTGAGATATAATATGACCCAGATATTCCACCTCTTGTACTCCAAAGAAGCATTTGGATGTTTTTGCATATAATTGTTTCTCCTGCAATAGTTTGAGCACCCTGTCAACATGTTCAACATGATCCTTCCAAGACCTGCTATAGATTAGTATATCATCAAAAATACTAGCACAAATTTTCTAAGGAAGGGTTTGAAAATGGAATTCATCAACCCTTGAAATGTAGAAGGTGCATTGGTAAGGCCAAAAGGCATGACCAAAAATTCATAATGACCCTCATGAGTTCGAAAATGTTGTTTTTGGAATATCTTCAGTCTTCATTCTAATTTGATGATATCCTGAACGAAGATCCCACTTGGTAAAATAAATTGCTCCATGTAATTCATCCAATAATTCATCAATCACAAGAATGGGAAATTTATCTTTAATGGTGAGCTTATTGAGCTAGGCTATAAGCGTACACATGTGCAACCATCCATCCTTTCAAAACAACATTTTATATGCAGAGAAAGAACTTTGACTAGGTTGAATTATGACTCCGCCTCTAACATTTCTGCAATCATACGTTCAATTTCGCTCTTTGGACAGAAGGATAATCAAGGGAATTATGCTGATAACACTTCCTGAATCAATGAATAGCCTCTTTATACAACACATCGTGAACTCGAGTGGGAGTCTAATGGGGAGAAATAACACTTTGAATATCATCCCAAGACTAAATAGATTCATAAATAGATGATTTTGATGTTGTAACTTCTAGTGAGCATAATTGTGCAATTACGCCTCGTTGTTCTTTCTTTAGAAGCTTTGTCATAACATTAGAGCTTATTATCTTTGCCGGATTCCCTGCAATACCCCGTAATTCGACTTTTCTTTCCTTCTGAAAAAATTTTCAAGAAAATTTCTTGAAAATTAAAAGCTATCATCCCCAAAGATTGTAACCATTGTATTCCTAGTACAACATCAGCACCTCCCATTGGGATGGAAAGCATTGGACTATTCAATACATATTCCCCCATGGCTAGCTTGATATTATGGCATTTTCTAGAGAAATTTATAGTTCCTCCATTTGCAACCATCACTTGACATTCTGGTGTTGGGTATAGGAAACAATTCAATTCCTTGGCTACCTTACAATGAATAAAATTATGGGTGCTACCTGAATCAATCAACACTAGTACCTTTTTCTTCTTGATATGTCCTTCTATCTTGAGAGTTTGAGGAGTGGCGATTCTTGCCAGTGCATTATACGATATGGTCGAACTCATTTCTTCCTATTCTACAGTTGGTTCTTGGTGTATATCCTCTTCTTGTTCATTTTCTTCTTCCTCTTCACATTCTATGTAAAATAATTTCTTCTCACCACACTTATGACCTTTAGTGTATTTGCTATCACCACTGTAGCAGAGCCCTTTTGCTCTTTTTTCTTCCAATTGTTGTGGTGTCAACCTTGTAGGTTGTGGAAATCTAGGCGTAGCAACACTTCATTCTTTATAGAAGTGAGTGGTAGGCTTCCTTGTCACCATAATTTTACATTCAATTTTTCTTGCCAACCTGAATGCTTTCTCCAATGAATCAGGTTCCAAAACTCGAACTTCATGTTGGATGTTATCCTTTAAAGTGCCTATGAAGAGATCAATCCTGTGTTCCTCTGGAATATCGGTTACCCTTATATTCAATTTTTGGAAGTCCTCAATGTGCTCCCCCATTAAACCCTTTTGTTTGAGATTTATCAATTGGCTAAAGAAGGTGTTGCTCTTTGTATCCTCATAATGTGCTATCATTTCCTCCGTAAAAATTGACCAAGTGACAATTTTTTTACGGGAGCAAAGCCATCGATACCATACAAATGTATTTTTTTATAAATGTAAAGTTGCAATGCGTACCTTTTGTGTATTTTTCACGTTATGGAGATCAAAATATTGCTCCATCTGTAGTATCCATGTTACAGGATCCTTTCCATCAAACTTCCTCATATCCATTTTTGGAATATGGTGGTTCTTCCCGCTAACATTAGAGTTTATGAAATCACAATTAACATTTATTTTGTTCTCATCATGAGGTTCTTCTACTATCTTTTCACCATTAGGAAACCTTTCTTGTATAAACTTTGTCAAACCTTCCATGTCTGCTTTTAGAAAATTCTTCATGTTTTCCATTTTCTCATCGATCTTAGCTTCCATGTCATCCATCTTAGATTCCATGCTAGCCTCCATGCCATCCATCTTAGCTTCCACACCTTTCTTCAAACCGTCCATACATTCAAACCATCCATATTATTCTTCAAACCGTCCATCTTCACTTCCACGCCTTTCTTTAAAACTTCCATTTCATTTTTTGTTGCTCTTTGCGAGAGTGAAATTTGTTGCACTTGCTCTTGTAATTTTGATAGATCATGTTGCAATTATTCATCTTCATGAGTCATAGTAGAGCCTTCTGAAGGCTTAATGGGTGTTGAATTATTTTTACGGGGAATTTTTTAGAACCCAATACTGATATCTGTTCTACAATATGCCCTTGGAATCAATTCAAATTGATTCTTCAAACAAGATTTATGCAATTCAGAAAAAAATACACACCTTTTTCTTGCTTTTTAGGAGCTCGATATTTAAATTGGATTATCTCTATGATTGTGGCTTTTCAATATCTGAAATTCAGCATTGAAGTAGCCCTCGAAATTCGCTTTTGAATGCCACAGGTTTGACTTGATTTGAATTCTCCAAGACAAAGTTATGTCCAATCTCCCACAATGACCTAATTATGGACTGGATCAGTAGAGCAAACTTGTACGACTTGCCACGTGTCACTATTTCATCCTTCGGCTCTGAAATTGATAGCCAAGAAACTAAAGTCCGTGTACTTGCGATCACTTTTTACGGAACTCCAATCCGATGCTTAGAGAGAGAGTTATGAAACTTTTCCCATGATCACCTCTTTAAGATGAAATTCGGGACCCTGAAAAAGCACTACCTTCCACAGATCATATCTCCGAAAATATTGCGAACCAAGCTCTGAAATTTTTTGACGAGGTTCCTCATGATTTCAGCTTCGCACCCTAAAAATTTCAGATTCTGAACCTTCTTTAAAAAAAAGTTATAGCGAAAATTCCATGATGACCTGTTTAGAGCAGTGAAACCCTAGAATCCAAAGCTCTGATACCAAATGTTGTGTAACCAGCTCCAAAAATAGAAGAAAAGAGATATCAATGCCTTATAAATAAGCCACTTCGAGGGGGCAACCTCCAATACATTACATGAATGAAAAATTCTTGAATGTTACAAATTACAAAACCTCATTTCTATATATAGGAGTCCATGGGGCCATAATGTAATCCTAGTGGGGCCACAATGTAATCCTAGCCGACCTAACAATAATAATTTAAGGGCACAATAATAAAAATATGGGGGTTACAAGGATACAATAATAACAATAAGGAGGTTACACTAACAATAATAGGGGACTATACTAGTAATATAGGGACCTAACAGTATTCCATCTTCACTATTTTCTCAAAGACTTCTTGTGTGAGGAAGTGGTACTTTATGATGATATGTAAATAGTGATTGAAGGAAGTAGAATATTTTATTTTTGAAATTATTAATACACTTCTATTGAAACACTTAATAGATATATATATTTACCTTAATATCTGGTAGAGCCAATTTCATCCAAAACACTCAAAGAAATTTACCTTACCTTAATATCTTGTAGAGCCCATTTCATCCAAAACACTCAAAAAGAAATTTACCTTACCTTAATATCTTGTAGAGCCCATTTCATCCAAAACACTCAAAAATAAATTTACCTTAATATCTTGTAGATCCCATTTCATCCAAAACACTCAAAAAGAAGTAACTACTATGTACATTCCACTTCTACTCACTCAAAAAGAAATTTACCTTAATATCTTGTAGAGCCCATTTCAGCCAAAACACTCAAAAAGAAGTAACTACTATGTACATTCCACTTCTACTCACTCAAAAAGAAATTTACCTTAATATCTTGTAGAGCCCATTTCATCCAAAACACTCAAAAAGAAGTAACTACTATGTATTCCACTTCTACTTTAGATAGAGAAAGTAACGACTCTTTCTTTCTTAACTATTAAACCAAAGACTCTTCTAAGTAGAATTATACATTGTCCACTTGTACTTTTCACAAGCCTAGTTGAATCTCTATATGTTGTCAATGTAAATTTCTCACAAGTAAATTTGTCAATGTAAATTTCTTAACTTCTACAAGTTTTATAGGAAAAGTCTGTAAAGGGCCAGGTAGCCTCTGGATCTCATCTTTTATGGAAGGTGACATATCTAGTAAATGCCCCTACAGTCAATCTCTGGAATAGATCTAAATAGAAGTTCTTCATTTTAATATCCATAAAACACAACCACTTTAAGGTAAACTGTTTACATGCACGCCATTTCTCCCACAAACTAAAGGCTTCCTCCCATTAATTTTAGATGTGAATTCTACCATAAAATTTTTATGTCAAACTTTAAGATAAACCATGCACATGTCATTTGTAATAAATGTCAATTTAATATCTAAATTCACATATGTTTAGTGGTGTCATTGTTTCACTTCCGATATTATGTTGCTTACCTTGATGAACAGGTGGAACTCTGCTGGGAGGCCTCTCTGTTTTTTTACTCTTTGCTCATACTGTCAAAGACTGTTATATGTTATATGGGCTAGAATGTATAGTTATTAGACTACATATCTTTATTAGACTACATATCTTCATATAGAACTTGCAAATAGTATGATGGAAACCAAACATAATAATGTATTAGGACATCACAACTTGCTAATTAGTTATTAGACTACATATCTTCATATATAACTTGCAAATAACATGATGGAAATGTGAACTAATTAGTTATTAGACTACATCTCTTCATATAGAACTTGCAAATAGCATGATGGAAATGTGAAGTTGCAAATAGTATGATGGAAATGTGGATCTCAAAGAAAAGTCATGATTAATGCTTCTAGAAACCAAACATAATAATGTATTAGGACATGCTCCTTTAACTTGAAAATAGTATGGTCGAAATGTGGATCTCATGACTCTTCATGATTAATGCTTCTAGAAAACAAACATAATTTAATGTATTAGGACATGCTCCTTTAGGCTTGGTGGAATTGCCTTTGCTTTCATGATTAATGCTTCTAGAAACCAAACATAATTTAATGTATTAGGACATAATTTAATGTATTAGGACATGCTCCTTTAGGCTTGGTGGAATTACCTTTGCTTTTTATTTCTCTCTTACACAAACATATATATATATATATATATATATATATATGTGAAGAGATGATCCCATTTTATTTTTTATTCATAGATCAAATGTTATTTAAATACAAGATTTATCATAATGTACAACGATTCATTCCATATTATTCATAAATTTTTTCATTAAAAAATGAACCCTTTAAATGATGAACCTAGTTAATGCTTATTCTTCATGAAGAAGAATACTTGATCTCTCAATTTGAATTTGATGATGGTCCTTTGTTATCTTTCTTGACTACTTCAAATTATTGACAGAATCATATACTTCTTGTTACTATTTTAATTCCTTCCTTATGTTGTATTCTCCCCCTTCGATATTGTGTACTCTCCCACATAGATATTGCACTCAATTTTGATGGTCCTTTGTTATCTTTCTTTACTTCAAATTATTGACACTTGATTGAATATAGATATCATATATAGATATTGCACTCAATTTTGTTGGTCCTTTGTTATCTTTCTTGTCTACTTCAAATTATTGACACTTGATCATATAGATATTGCACTCAATTTTGATGGTCCTTTTTTATCTTTCTTGAACACTTCAAATTATTGACACAATCATATGCTCTTTGTTACTATTTCTATTCCTTCCTTATATCTATTCTCCCCCTTAGATATTGTGTACTCTCCCACATAGATATTGCACTCAATTTGATAGGCTCTTCTTTGAAGTCAAATATATTGTACTCTCCCCCTTAAATATTGTGTACTCTCCCACATAGATATTGCACTCAATTTTGATAGTCTTTTGTTATCTTTCTTGACTACTTCAAATTATCAAATTATTGACACAATCATATAGATATTGCACACAATTTTGATGGTCCTTTGTTATCTTTCTTTACTTCAAATTATTGACACTTGATCATATAGATATCATATAGATATTGCACTCAATTTTGATGGTCCTTTGTTATCTTTCTTGACTACTTCAAATTATTGACACTTGATCATATAGATATTGCACTCAATTTTGATGGTCTTTTGTTATATTTCTTGACTACTTCAAATTATTGACACAATCATATGCTTTTTGTTACTCTTTCTATTCCTTCCTTATATCTATTCTCCCCCTTATATATTGTGTACTCTCCCACATAGATATTGCACTCAATTTCATAGGCTCTTCTTTTGAAGTCAAATATATTGTATTCTCCCCCTTAGATATTGTGTACTCTACCACATAGATATTGCACTCAATTTCAGAGGCTCTTTTTTTGAAGTCAAATAAGTGACAATAATTTACAAGAACTATCCCTAATTTGTTTCTCACATGTTCAAATGGTTCTCTAACAAGAAAATTTACAAGAACTATTCCTAATTTGTTTCTCACATATTCAAATGCTTCTCTAACAAGAGGCTTTGTGGGTATGTATTCCATCTTCATTATTTTCTCAAAGACTTGTTGTGTGAGGAAGTGGTACTTTATGATGATATGTAAATAGTGATTGAAGGAAGTAGAATATTTTATTTTTGAAATTATTATTACACTTCTATTGAAACACTTAATAGATATATAGATTTACCTTAATATCTAGTAGAGCCCATTCCAGTGATGCCCTCAGGAGGTAACGTTGCCATCAATGCCTCCAACGTACCTTAAACGGTCCTCTATGGCCCTCTCAGGCAAATGCCTATTGATTCCACCCCTCAAGTTAGGTCAGCTATCCAGTAGGATATGCCCCTCAGGAGGTCACCATCGTTTTAACAATCGGCGATGCCCTCAAGTTAGGTCACTGGTCTCAACAGCCCAGCCCTCAAGAGGTAAGTGGACTCCATGTAGCACACCCCCGCGAAGAAGAGGGGCCAATAACATATCATTGAAGGCCTTATTGCCTCCTTATAGCTACACTTAGAGATCCTATGGTCCACCCAATCATTAGGATAATAAGCCTCTATGCCCCCTTAAGGGGGTCTATAAGGTCCTTCAGCATGTCATGGAAGGCCCTCCCATTACTGATGGGAGCCTATGCCCTCATAGGGCCATTCAAGGTCCTTGCAGTTGATTAATGCGATGATATGATTTGATTATCATCAATCATATCAGGCCATATCACCCATATGATGGGACCCCATGCCCTTATAGGGCCATTACTGATGGGACCCCTTGCCCTCATAGGGCCATATAACCATATGTATGGGACCCTATGCCCTTATAGGGCCATTAAGGATCAACCATAGGAAGGAATGGGTGGAACCTGTCCTAAAGGATCTAAAACCAACGGTTGAAGATCATTAAACCAAAGGTTTAAGGATGAAGGACAACCAAAGGTTGAAGGATCAACATAGGAAGGAATGGGTGGAACCCGTCCTAAAGGATCTACAACCTTCGGTTGAAGATCATTAAACCAAAGGTTTAAGGATGAAGGACAACCAAAGGTTGAAAGATCTACAACCAACAGTTGAAGATCATTAAACCAAAAGTTTAAGGATGAAGGACAACCAAAGGTTGAAGGATCAACCATAGGAAGGAATGGGTGGAACCCGTCCTAAAGGATCTACAACCAACGGTTGAAGATCATTAAACCAAAGGTTTAAGGAAGGTTGGGCTTGCCCAATGTGTAAGGTCAAGGACCTTTGCATTAAACCAAAGGTTTAAGGATCAACAACCAAAGGTTGAAGGATGAAGGTCCCTTGACCTTCAAAGTACAACCAAAGGTTGAAAGTACAACCAACCAAAGGTTGAACCCATAACAACAACCAAAGGTTGAAGGATCTTCAACGGTTGAAGATCATTAAACCAAAGGTTTAAGGATGAAGGTAAACCAAAGGTTGAAGGATATACAACCAACAATTGAAGATCATTAAACCAAAGGTTTAAGGATCTACAACCTCCAGTTGAAGGATGAAGGTCAAGGACCTTCAAAGTACAACCAAAGGTTTAATAATACAACCTTGAGTGATTCCACAGGTCCTCTACGCCCTTCACACGGTAAAATTGGGATAGGCCTAGTGTTTACTTCTACAAGTCCTATAGGTAGATTTTGTAAAGGGCCAGGTAGCCTTTGGATCTCATCTTTTATGAAAGGTGACATATCTAGTAAATGCCCCTACAGTCAATCTATGGAATGGATCTAAATAAAATTTCTTCATTTTAATATCCATAAAACACAACCACTTTAAGGTAAACTGTGTACATGTATCATTTCTCCCACAAACTAAAGGCTTCCTCTAATATCCATAAAACAAAACCACTTTAAGGTAAACTGTATACATGTGTCATTTCTCCCACAAACTAAAGGCTTCCTCCCATTAATTTTAGATGTGAACTCTACCATAAACTTTTTAAGTCAAACTTTAAGATAAACAATGCACATGTCATTTACCTCATGATCTTGTGTCATTTCTCTCATGCATTTGCAATAAATGTCGATTTAATATATATATTTTTATTGAATTTGTTTTTTTTTTTTTCAGGGATAAGAAAACCATTAAATATGGTTGAAAAATGGAAATTATGCATAGAATTTTCTTGCTATCCCAATCCATGGAAATCAGTGATTACATATGTGCTTTCCAATATTGCGACTAGCAAAGTCGTCCAAAGGAAAATGAATATACTGGGAAGAACAACAAACAATGATGCATATTATATTGGATTGATAGAAGGCTTGGGAACAACGATGGAGTATGTGTAAGGTCCCACCTTACCCACCATCAAAATATAAAGTAGAGGTCACATTAATCACTAATACTCATTTGCACAAAATCCTAAATAATTAGTCACTGTAAAATTGTTTCCAACAACAAACCTTTTTTTTATGAAATATTTAGATAATAAAAGAAACAAATGTCTTATTCTCTATTCATACTTCAAAAAATTATTAAATTCATTTTCAAATTCATACCAAAAACTTGCAGACATAGGAAGCTACACCCATTAAATTAAATAGTTTATTTATAATTTATAGTAACATGAAAACAACAGTAACTAAGGTCACGGGTGAAAATGTGAAGTTGGGTTACACTTTTTACCCTTTTTTGAGAAAAAACTTTCATTTTTTTTGGTTGTTCAACTTTCTGCAAACTATAACAATTTTTCTGTTTAGAATTTCATTTTGCGATAAAAATAAAAGTTGTCAGAAATTTTGTTAGCTTTATATTACTTATTTTTTGAAATTTTTTAATGCAGATTTGATATGACAACTTAGCGTTTCTTTGAGTGTGTGTTTCTTAACAATCAAAGGATTCATAAGAAGTCATGTTAATACGCAATGTTGTATTCATTGAAAATTTGTGTTTTTGAGAAAACAAAATGTGTTACAACAATCTAGACAGAGTCTACTTCGGTTTCGTCATATTTACAAAGCCAATGGATGCATATTATAATTACTAGAATTTTTTGAAATGGTCCAATATGAAAAAATTGCATATTTTGGATATGTTTCACGATGCAACAAATTTCTTAACATATAAGTTATAAACTAAAAATCTAAAAGCTACCCATTAGAGACGACGGACCAATGTAATGCTCCATAATTTTTTCAATTTTTTTTACAATGTATTTTGGGAGATACAAAATTTTGATTTCACTGAATCACAATGACCCTCAGAAATTGTTTGCACCCATTTTATTAGAAAATTAATTAAAATTAATAAATTTTTATGAAATTCCATAAAAGTTATATTTCCTGAAAGTAGATTCAATTCTGAAAATGCTTGTCTTGGTTCCGACAGTTAATTTAGAATTTTTCATGGAGTTTAATTAGTCCAAAGTTTCAGAAACGTCAAGCTGCATAATTGGTGACGCGTTAGTTCGGCCGAACTTTGATTAAAAGTTCGGCCGAACTATTTTTTGCGCCGACGGCCCGTTAAGTCTAACGACTTAATAGTTCGGCCGAACTCTTAATCAAAGTTCGGCTGAACTTTTAATCAAAGTTCGACCAAACTTTAATCTAATTTTCCGTTGGCCGGAAAATTTCGCGGCGCCCCTCCTAAAACACATTTCGCAGCAATATAAATTGCTGCGAAATCATTCATAATTTTCGCACATTTTGCACATTTGGTCTGATTTTATAAAGGTCTTGGTTTGGGTTTAAATACTTTTATTGGAGGTTTGGGTTTAAGGGCATTTCTTGGACACGGAATAATTTTGCAAAGAATTGTTTTGGATTTAAGGACATTTCTTGGAGGACATTTCTTGGAGGACATTTCTTGGAGACAGTTTGACTTTTCAAAAAATTGTTTTGGGTTTAAGGAATTTTCTTGGACGTACATTCAAAGGACATTTCTTGGAGGTATGTGATACATTTTTTTGGATGTTTTTTTGTTCATTTTTTTTTAAAGTATGGATTTGTGCTTAATTTCGAATTATTTGAGACAATCTGATTTTACAAAGAATTGTTTTGGGTTTAAAGACTTTTCCTGGAGGCGGCCTTATTTTGCAAAGAATTGTTTTGGGTTTAAGGAATTTTCTTGGACATACATTCAAAGGACATTTCTTGGAGGTATGTAATACATTTTTTTGAATGTTTTTTGTGCTTCATTTTTTTTGAAAGTATGGAGTTGGGCTTAATTTCGAAAAGACATTTTCTGGAAGTATTTTTTAAAGTGACGTTTTTTTTTTAAGTTGGAGGCATTTTTTGAAGTGACATTTTTTTAGAGTACGTGTTTTGAGTTGAAGTAAATATTTTGAGCTTCGTTTCATTTTTTAAGACATTTTTTTCTCGAATTTTTTAAAGTAAGTGTTTTGGATTGGAGTATGTATTTTTTGCAAAAAAATTAAAATGATTTTTTTTTTTAAATTAAATCTTTTGTGATGCTTTTTCTAATTGAGTTATTGTCTAATTTTTTGAAGGAAATTTTTTGAACTTCATACTCTATTATCATGGGAAATCAAAGGACTTGTGCGAGAAAATATGATCGAAAAAGAGACCCTAAGGAACGTAGAGAAGAGACAAGACAATCTCGCAAAAGAAAGATAGAAGCCCTCTCAAATATTGAAGGGGAAAATCAACCTTAAGCAGAAATTGAAGCAGGTATGTAAATGTAAATATTATGATCTATTGATATATTTAAAATTTTCCTAGTGTAAAATGTGAAGCTTAATTTTTATTTGATGAACTAATTTGAATTTAAATATTTTGTTTAATGTAAACAGACAGAGATATTCCTCAAAACATTAATGATGAGATACAAAATTTTTAAAGAGAAAGTGAAATAGATATTGAACCAATGATTGAAGATGGTGAAAATATTGAAAGAAATTCAAATGAAGAAATTGAATCACAAGGTATATATATATATATATATATATATATTGAACACATGCACATATTATTGAAATTATACATATATTTATTAATTTAGTTATTTATTGTTCATATGTAAACTTATTATGTACTATTTTTTCGAATATGTACAGATGAAATTAGTGTCGATGATGAGATGTTAGAAAATGTTGACACTCACACATATGGAGATAAAAAACCTGACCATGTTATACGATATCGTGTTAACTGCATTTTTGAAAAGTATTTCTTAAATGAGCGAGTGACAGTTCAAGCTCAAATGTTGAAAGGTCTCCTATCATTAAGGAAATTAAAAGAAGCTACGACACTACTGGGTATTCGAAAATCAACCAAAGATAAAAAAATGAAGGAAGATGTGATACAAAATATAAGTAGTGCTATAAATTCAATTAAGAGATCTAGAGAGAAAAATGTTTCAATTGTACGTAGAGGAATACATATGGCAATGGTTTCATCAAGTACTAAAGAGAATCGTTTGGTAACATCTATGGCACGAACATTAAGAACCTCGCGAAAAACTTTGCACAAATATCGGAAATTTCTACTGCAAGTAGATGTAAATGATGAACTCGCTTGTTGGAGAGCTATTTGTAGGCAACCATACAAAGATAGACTTGGAGAAAATGTTAAAAAAATAATATATGAATATTGGAAGAACAATTCGCATGTTTCACCAACTGCAAGACATGTGATGCGAAGAAGAATAGCATGAAATCAGTACGAAGAACATGAAAAACATCTCTTGGAAACCACTCAGATAGAGTTATTCAACAAGTTCAAAGAAGAGAATCGTCAAATTCATGTTTCACTCAGTGCTTTTGTTCAACAAAAACCATGGCATGTAAAACCTATCACCGTACGCGACACTTGTTGTTGTCGTTATCATGTGGAATTTGAGTTATATTATGACACATTCCTTGATTTTGGTAGAACATTATGGAAGGATTCACCTCATCCTTCCACTATCCATGATTTCATATCTCAAATTATATGTGAAAGAGAAAGCGATGAACTATTTTACAAAAAGAAATGTGTTGGTGGTAAAAAATGCGATGATTGTGGAAATTTGACTAAATTTCAAAACAAATATCGTATTGACATAAATGATCAATCATTGTCCAACATGAAAGTGAAATGGAAGAGATATGAATATATCGGTACATCGATTCAAGGTGAAAATAGTGTTAAAAGAATCGAATTACGAGAAGACGAAATTTTTCTGATAGAATTTTTGAGAAAGTTTGAGGCAGAAATTTACAAATACACCAAGCATTCCCATAGAGCTTGATGGCAAGACTTGCAATTCAAAAAATCTCGTGAATTTTTTCCACTAGGGACCATTTTGTCAGTGATTGATTTTGCAGAAAACTACACATTTGTTCCACAAAAAGAAATTCAGAGTGAATACTATCATTCTGACCAAGTCTCCGTGCTCGTCCATATTCTATATAGACATCCTGAACAAAACGTCGATCATATAGAAATCACGAGTGAAAATCGACATATCATTAAAGAATATCACTTTTATATCAGTGACGATCGTACACATGATACATATTTTGTACAACATTGTTTTGGAAAAATTTATGTTTCCTTGAAAAATCATGGAATAACATTCAATGAACATTGGATATGGTCAGACAGATGCGCAGGTCAATTCAAATCTGCACGATCATTCTTTTGATTGTGTTTTCTTCATAAGAAAACCTCATTAAACATTGTTGGAATTTCTTTGAGACTGGCCATGGAAAAGGAGAACATGACGGTGTAGAAGCATGCATAAAATGAGCACTTCAAAGATATCAAATGAACCCCTCTGCAAGCCGACTTGTGAACGCTAAAGAAGTTGTTCAATGGTGCATTACTGCTCTAAGCCATGAGACTAATCCATCAAGGGAAGTGTGAAAGTACATTCAATTTAACTTTTATTGGAAATCTAATTTTAAACATTGTACATTTATCGTGCAATGATTATCTCTGATTGTATTTTGATATCATATTTACAAATTCTTCTTTTAATTTTCCATATAAAGGTTTTTCTGGCATATTGGGATCAAAGACGTAGATGGATCAATTGGAAATGACGTTGAAACAATAAAAGAGACTTGAAAATTGCATTCAATTAAAACAAAGTCGTCCAGAAATGTGTTTGCATTGGATAAAAGAAAATATTCTTGTTTTTGTGATGTTTGCATAGACAACACAAAATTCAGTGAAGTTTGTGAAAACAAAATGTATGTAAAAGATTGGAAACATACAGAGCTAAATACAAAGGAAAAAATGTCTGTTGAAATTTTTGAAGAAATGCAATCAGAGGAAACTACAATATCGTCCGATGGTGATCGATTTTCTGATCTTGTTAGAGAAAGTAACATTTGAATTGCTTTCTAATGATTTAAAGATCTAGAAATAATTTTAAATATGTATAATTTTGTTAAGTTTGTTTTATTGTGCAGGAGATGTTTTTGCTGTAATTGCACCTATTGACAACGATGATAATGTTAAGTATTATTTGATGCGTTGCACTGAACGAAAAATGAAATTATTATAAAACTATAATGATCACGGATTTCAATATGACAGAGGATCTATTATACTGAAAGGTTATTTTTTCAGACAAACTAATCAAAGTGGGGACTTTGTTTACTTTGAAGACTATGAACCTGATTCCATAAGTTGTCAATATAGTCACTTGGTGTGTGCAGCACGCATAAAGTTGATAGAGGTTCAATCAAAGAAAAAAACGAAAATTAAGAAATGGAAAATGTCAAAATCTAATCATGAACAGATTATTGAAGATGGCATTCCATTGGAATTTTTTTTATTGAATTGCTCAACAATTTTTTCTCTTTGGATTAAATATGTTTTAAAACTTCTAGTACTCAACTAAAAATTGAGCTGCTTATGTTATTTGTGCAAGTGTTTGCACATGTACAAATTGTTTTGGTACATGCACGTGCTCTAGTATCAACTGAAAGTAGCTTTTCTATACATGTGCATTGATGAAAAATGTTACATGTATTGGATATATATGTGTGTGTGTGTGTGTGTGTGTGTTCTAGAATGCAATTAATTGTTCAAGTAGTTTTACTATGTGCATTGATGAAAAATGATTCACGTACTCAATATATATGTTCTAGAATGCAATTAACTGGAACTAGTTTTTCTTATGTGCATTGATGAAAAACTAGTTGGATTTTCTGGTAAAAATTATCCACAATGTAAATAAATCATCCGCAGTATAGTTTTGTACGAAGATTCCTTTCAGACAAGAGACTCGGAGCACTTCTCCAACTTTTGGTGGGATTTGACCCACATCTCTATTCCTGATTGAAAATATAGTACAAAATTTGTTTGTCCAATGGTCGGATATGTTCAATGTGCATTGATGAAAAATGTTACTTACATATTGGATATATATGTTCTAGAATGAAATTAATTGTTCAAGTAGTTTTACTATGTGAATTGATGAAAAATGATTTAAATGTACTTAATATATATGTTCTAGAATGGAATTTTAACTTAAAGTAGTTTTCTATGTGCATTGATGAAAAATCGTATTGGATATATACACGAAATGAATGTGCCCAATTTTTCTTGTGAGCTTTTCTGGTAAAAAGTATCCGTGCAATGTAAACAATTCATCCATAGTATATTTTTGTACGAAGATTCCTTTCAGACAAGAGACTCGGAGCACTTCTCCGACTTTTGGTGGGATTTGACCCACATCTCTATTCCTGATTGAAAATATAGCACAAAATTTGTCTATCCAATGGTCGGATATGTTCTATGTTCTAGAATGCAATTAACTGAATGTCATCAATTTACCAAATTATAAATCAACAAGGCTACCTATTTGAGTGCATTAATGACATTGACCCAAATTCAACAAAAATATATGTACTTCTTATATTTCTAATCAAAATTAAAGGGATAATTTACATATATCTACTTCTTTAAACTCTTTTTTCAATTAGAGCTCAATTTATACATGGTTAGTTGCATTGAAAAGCTATGTTCTTCCTATTGGAAATTTTTTCACTCAAACAAGACTATGTAGATATCAAAAGCAATCTTAAGATGCCAAATGTACTTCAACCATCCAAAACTTGAGTTTTAAAAACTTTTTGATTAAATCAAAACAATACAAGTCACATAGGAGTCTTCTATCTAAGCCAAATGTAGATTGAAA
Organism: Pinus albicaulis; assembly: GCA_034641835.2. Lineage (NCBI taxonomy): Eukaryota > Viridiplantae > Streptophyta > Pinopsida > Pinales > Pinaceae > Pinus > Pinus albicaulis. Next base: position 270,897,412 of record CM076570.1, on the reverse strand, counting down.
CCATCCAAAACTTAGATCAAAACATTTAACATTATATCAAAACATTTAACATTTAACATTAAATCAAAATTAAAGAGATTTACATATAACTACTTCTTTACTCTTTTTTATTAAATCAAAATAATACTTCACATGGGAGTCTTCCATCTAGGCCAAATGTAGATTGAAACCATCCAAAACTTAAATAAAAACATTTATCATGTTATATCTTGAAACATTTAACATTTAACATTAAATCAAAATTAAAGGGATTTACATATAACTACTTTAATATTTTTGAATATATCAAAACAATACTTCAAATAGGAGTATCTTCCATCTAGGCCAAATGTAGATTGAAACCATCCAAAACTTAGATCAAAACATATAACATTTAACATTAAATCAAAATTAAAGGGATTTACATATACAACTACTTCTTTACTCTTTTTGATTCAATCAAAACAATACTTCACATGGAAGTCTTCTATCTAGACCAAATGTAGATTGAAACCATCCAAAACTTAGATCAAAACATTTAACATTATATCAAAACATTTAACATTTAACATTAAATCAAAATTAAAGGATTTGCATATATATAACTGTAATGAACATAATGTACATAACGAGACCCGTCTCCTAGGTTGCCTAACTAGCCAACACCAGAGGGGGTCTGAATAAAAAAAACAGAAAAGGAGGTACCCATGACCGGGAAAAAGCTAAAGAGGACCTGACATCAGGCTAGCTATCGATGTCTGTAGGAGGATTCTCCTCCACAATTGGACAACTGTAGTCCTCCGGATCATCATCTACTCCCTTGGAGTGCTGGGAGGAGTTGTCACTGCTTGCGCCATGGGAGGAGTTGTTGCTGCTTGTGTCATCACTACTCGAGTTCGTCGAACCAGATTTGACTGGAAGAGATGCCGACTTCTTGGTGTCCTAGAGCTGATGGGTTGGGATGTTGGAATTTCTCCACTACTTCCTGGAACTAGAAGCACCTTCATCTTGTGGCTCCTCCTGAAAGAGATGGAAATGGTCGTCGTAATTCGCGGTCTGACCATAGCGCTGGTGAAGTGAAATTGTGCTTCATTGCTTAGTGGAGGAGGGTGGCTACCTGTGTCATGGATGGAAAGAGGAGGGCGAGAGCCAGCACTCCTACCCCCTCCATCCCTACCCCCAACTCCCCTTCTGCAACGCATCCGTTGTCTACGCATGAGGTCTTCCATAGGCCAAATGTAGATTGAAACCATCAAAAACTTAGATCAAAACATTTAACATTATATCAAAACATTTAAAACATTTAACATTAAATCAAAATTAAAGGGATTTACATTAAATGTAGATTAAAATGGTATTCAAAAATTAGTTTTAAAAACTTTTTGATTATATCACAACATTAATTCACATGATTAATGTACTTCAACCATCCAAAACTTGGGTTTTAAAAACTTTTTGATTATCTCACAACATTACTTGACATGCCATCCAATTATAATTCAACTATCCAATAAAAACATTTAATATTATATCATATGTGCCAACTGTAGATTGAAACCATCCAAAACTTAAGTTTTAAAAACTTTTTGATTATATATCTTGCAACATTACTTCACATGCCACTAGTAGAAAATGATGAAATTAGTGACTAGGTGACTAAAAAAGTTAGTCACCACAATTATTTCAAGTGAATTACTACTAAATTTGAGCAATTTTAAGTGACCGAACTAGAAATGACTAATTTAGTCTAGGAATAAAATATACGACTAGATAATAAGTGACTAAACTAAAAACAACTAACTTAAATGACTAATTTAGTCTAGGAATGAAATAATTCTTGTGCTCATTGCTAGAGAGTTGGAATGGCTTAGTAATGGCCATTAGTAACTCTGTCTCTGGATCTAGTACTTTAAAGTTTGATGATGTTGTTGGTGCTATCCTTAGTGAGGAAATGTGATGGAAAAGCTTCGGTGAGGCATCGGGTAATGCTTTGAGTGCAGAGTCTAGGGGAAGAAGAATGGAAAGAGGAAAGAGCTTGGGATATAGCAGTAAATCAAGGAAAGGCAGATCCAATTCCAGATCGGGGATAGTGTGCTGGAATTGCGGAAAGAAAGGACACCTAAAGAAAGACTGTAGATCTCGGAAGGGAAAAGAAGGAGACACACAGCAAGAAAACAATCATGAAGTAAATGTGACAGGTGATGTGTTACAAGATGCTTTGATTCTTTCTTTCGAAAATGTTACTGATTCTTGGGTTGTAGATTCAGGGGCTTCATTCCATGCCCCACCTGATAAGAAATATTTTCATGACTATGTCCAAGGAGATTTTGGACAAGTTCGTTTGGGTGATGATAAACCCTGTAAAATTGTTGGAATGGGTAAAGTTATTGTAAAACAACAGAATGGAAACCAATGGCTACTAAAGGAGGTAAGGCATGTTCCAGATATGAAGAAAAATCTGATTTCAACAGGGCAGTTAGGCGGTGAAGGTTGTGTGACAACTTTCACAGATAAAACTTGGAAGGTCACCAAAGGAGCCCTGGTAATAGCAAAAGGCGAAAAGGTTGGTACATTATATTTATGCAATGGTATTTCTAACTCTGTTAATGCTTTAACTTCCAAAGGAGCAGATGCAGCATTATGGCATCATAGGCTCGGACACATGAGTGAGAAGGGAATGAAGATTCTTCACTCAAGAAATTTGTTGCCAAGTTTGAAGAATGTTGATTTGGATTTCTGTGAGAATTGCATCTATGGAAAACAGAAGAGAGTCAGATTTCTCAGAGTTGGGAAAGAAAAGAAGAGCGAAAAATTGGAGCTTGTGCATACAGATGTATGGGGACCTGCTCAGGTATCATCTCTCGGTGGCTCTCATTATTATGTTACTTTTATTGATGATGCAACTAGAAAAACATGGATTTATTGTATTAAGAATAAATCTGATGTATTTGATACTTTCAAGAAATGGAAAGCTTTGGTTGAGATTGAGACAGGAAAGAAGTTGAAGTGTCTCAGATCAGACAATGGAGGTGAATATTGCAGCAAAGAGTTTGATAGGTACTGTTCAGAGCATGGAATTCGTAGAGAGAAGGCAGTTCCAAGAACACCACAAGAAAATGGTGTGTCAGAAAGGATGAACAGAACAATCATGCAACGTGCAAGGTGCATGAGATTGCATGCAGGATTGCCTTTACAATTTTGGGAAGATGGTGTAGATAGTGTTGTTTATCTAATGAACAGAGGTCCTTCAAGTTCCTTGGATGGTGGTATTCTAGAGGAAGCATGGACAGGTAAAAAGGTAAACTACTCTTTTTAAAGCCTTTTGGTTGTGAGGCCTTTGTCCATATTAATAAAGAAAATAGAACAAAGCTTGAGGCAAAATCAAAGAAATGTACCTTTATTGGATATGGTGTTAATGATTTTGGTTATCACTTATATGATTATGAAAATCACAAAATCATTAGGAGCGGAGATGTAATATTCAATGAAAAGGTCTTGTATAAGAATCAGTTGCAGGAAAAGAAACAGGAAAAAGAAAGCAAGGAATACACGGTTCTTGATGAGATAACTGAAAAAGTAAAGGTGCCTGAAAATAATAATAATCAACAACCACAGCAGCAACAACTACCACAACAGCAACAGGCACCTCAAACACCTGAAAGTGGTGTTAGAAGATCTACGAGGATAAGTAGACCCCCTGAACGATACTCTCCTTCATTATATTATTTATTGTTGACTGATTCTGATGAACCTGAATGTTATGAAGAAGCAATGCAGGTTGAAAGCAGGAAGAAGTGGGAGCTAGCCATGGAAGAAGAGATGGACTCCTTAATGCATAACCAGACTTGGGACTTAGTCAGGTTGCCTGCAGGTAAAACTACATTGCAAAATAAATGGGTTTACAGGCTAAAGGAAGAAGATGGAGGAAAACAGAGGTACAAAGCTAGACTTGTGGTGAAGGGGTTTGCACAGAAGAAAGGTATTGATTTTGATGAAATATTTTCTCCTGTTGTTAAAATGAATTCAATCGGAACTATTTTAAGTCTTGTAGCAGCGGAAGATTTACATCTTGAACAGTTAGATGTAAAGACAACATTTCTCCATGGAGATTTGGAGGAAGAGATATACATGTAGCAACCAGAAGGATATGAGGTAAAAGGAAAAGAAAAATTGGTGTGCAGGTTAAAGAAGAGCTTGTATGGCTTAAAACAGGCTCCAAGGCAGTGGTATCTAAAATTTGACAAGTTTATGTCTGAACAACGTTATACTAGATGTCACTCTGATCATTGTGTTTATCTAAAAAGGAAAAATGATGGAAGCTATATTATATTGTTATTGTATGTAGATGACATGCTTGTTGCGGGGTCTAACATGTAGGAAATAAATGTGCTCAAAAGAAAATTGGCAAATTCATTTGCAATGAAGGATTTGGGAGCTGCAAAACAAATCCTTGGTATGAGGATAACTAGAGACGGGAAAAATCGCAAATTAACACTGTCTCAGAATGAGTACATAGAAAAGGTGTTGAAAATATTTAATATGCAGAATGCAAAACCAGTTAGTACACCTTTTGCTAGCCATTTCAAACTTAGTAAGGAGATGTGCCCAAAGACCCAAGAAGACATGGATTATATGTCTAAAGTTCCATATGCATCGGCAGTTGGAAGCTTAATGTATGCAATGGTCTGCACAAGGCCTGATATTGCACATGCAGTGGGAGTTGTAAGCAGGTACATGAATAATCCAGGAAAAGAACATTGGATGGCGGTAAAATGGATTCTCAGCAAATTAACACTGTCTCAGAATGAGTACATAGAAAAGGTGTTGAAAAGATTTAATATGCAGAATGCAAAACCAGTTAGTACACCTTTTGCTAGCCATTTCAAGCTTAGTAAGGAGTTGTGCCCAAAGACCCAAGAAGACATAGATTATATGTCTAAAGTTCCATATGCATCAGCAGTTGGAAGTTTAATGTATGCAATGGTCTGCACAAGGCCTGATATTGCACATGCAGTGGGAGTTGTAAGCAGGTATATGAAAAATCCAGGAAAAGAACATTGGATGGCAGTAAAATGGATTCTCAGATATTTGAGAGGTACCACAAATCAAGCTATATGCTTTGGTGGTTCAAACATTGCTCTACAGGGATATGTTGATGCAGATATGGCAGGTGACAGAGATAACAGGAGGAGCACTACAGGATATGTATTTACTGTAGGTGGAACAACTGTCAGCTGGGTTTCAAAAATCCAAAGTGTTGTTGCACTATCAACAACGGAAAATGAGTATGTTCTTGCTACGAGCTGGTAAAGAAATGATTTGGTTACAAAGGTTTGTGGATGAATTGGGTAAGAAGCATGATATGGGCACCATAGTGATAGCCAAAGTGCCATTCATCTTGAAAAGAACTCAACATTTCATTCTAGGACTAAACACATACAACTCAAGTACCATTTCATACGGTCGGTATTGGAAGATGGGCAATTGAAGCTGGAAAAGACACACACTAGCCAGAATCCTGCAGATATCCCTGCCAGGATATGCTAACGGGAGTTGACTAAAACCCGAGCGAGAACATGCTCGGTTTCAATTGGTCTTCAAGGATGACGATGAAGATGAACGGCCCCGAGGTAAAGAGGAATCATTGTCCGGCAAATTGAAAACGGCCGTGGAGGTGCTACAATCGGTCTCCAAGTGGGAGATTGTTGGGTATGGAGCACGATTATCTTCTTTGTATTACAACATTGGACCTTGTGCCTTAAAGGGGCGGCAACGGCCCGAGGTGTCGTTGCGGTGGGGGTGGGGGCGGCGGCGCTTTTGGGCCCCACGGGCCGGGAGATTCGAGAAGCTTGCAAATACTATATGTAAAATTGCCTTGTAAAAAAATGTTCTTTAGTCAATGCAGGCATTTCGTGGACAAATGATCGATGGTAGAGAGCGTAGAAGTTATGTTTAGATTAGGGTTTTTTGCCCTAGAAGGAAACCCCCTTGTATATATGGGGGCATTGTATTACGGCTGTGTATCATGAGTGTATTCTCGGAGCGAGAAACAGAGAGGGAGACTGTGAGAGAGAACAGAGGATATTACAGCGGATCTGCTGTAGGTTTTGTCTCTTCATTTTTGCTGGATAATAGAAAGGAAGGACTGGCTGTTCGGGGTGGACGTAGCCCAAGCTGGGTGAACCACGTATATCTGTGTCTCTCTGGTTTTATGTGTTTTGTGTGCTTGTATTTTCCGCATATTTTATGTGTTTCATTGCTCTGTAATATTTAATTTTCTAACACAAGGATCAATGAAGAAATCAAAAGAATTTTACAATTGTCTGAAAACTGTAAAGTTGGAGACTGGTATTTGTACAAGAATCACACAGAAATCAGAGTATATGGTGCACTTTTGGCTCCTTACAAATTACCCAAGTTTCTAACCACTAGAATTTTTGCTTTGGAGTACTTGAGACAGATTTTAAATGTAGATGCAGTGAATTTCATAGCCTCCAAAAAGAAAGCACAGCTCAAGCTTAAAATTCAAACTGGCCCCTTCATAATCAATAGCAGAGATGCTTTGAAAGAGGTAATCAGAAAATTATCAACAATTAAGTTCCAAGAAAGCTTTTACTAGAACTATGAACCTCAAGGTATTTTAGGTAACCTCAGGGTTAAGTGTAAGTTAACCCCATTCCTCCATGAGTCAAAACCTGTAATTGAAAAGTATGCTAATAAAATGGAATGGGTTGCAAACACTTTGATTGATGATATTAAAGAGATGCAAACAGATAGCCTGCATGGAAAGCAGATTGACAGTACACATGTGGTTACAGTTGGCCAACAAGCAGAAGTATCTAATAAAAGGCCTAGAAAAGAAGAAGGCTATTTAGCAGAAACAATTATTGAAAATAAATTTAAAATAGTCTACAGCAAGAAGGCCAGAATGACTACTATAGAAGAAGAAGGAGTAATAGATGTAGATGATAATAATGATCAATAAACAGATGAAGAGGCCACAATGATTGTTAATGAAACACTTAGGGATATTCAAAATGAGAAGGTACTATCACAGGGAAAATGCAAAGAAATGATTGGAGGAGAGATAAATACAGAAGCTCCCTCTTCCTCTAAATCAGCAGAAGAAATTGATTCTGATATCCATAAAAAGTTCAAGAAAATCAGAGAAAAGAATGAGGAAATTAAGAATGAGGTTTATTCTAAACTTCTGAAGGAAAAAACAGGGGATAAAGATAGACTTGTGACAACCTTTGATTACTCAACAAATAAAATGATCATGTCTTTTCTCCAGCTAGTAGTTACAGATCCAAAATCAGCCACAGATTACAGAAAAACAGAGTTTGAATTAAATACTGATACCATACATGAACTTGACCAGATAGAGTTTCATAGAAGTGATTCAAAGATGCTGTATTCAATGGTAGTTAGAAAAACCATAAGTGCTACCATGCTTCAAAATACTGTATCTAATTTACAAATTCAAATGAAATTAGATAAAGCATCTTTACATGCTAAGGATTTGAGGATCAAGTCCTTAGAAGATTTGGTGATAGAAACTGGAGTGGATCCCTCCAATACTGAAGTTGCTAAGAAATTGATAAGGAAAAAGAATGAAGATATTGCTACCTTGAGGAAGCAACTTAAACTGCCATAGATTGAGCACCCACAGGCCAAAGAAATTCTTCAGGAGAAAACAGAAAAGGATGAAACTATGATGCTAGTTTTGAAAATGACAGCTCAGATCAAAGAGATAGAAAATAAAATATAAAATCCAATGAAGGAAAATTAATGATTGAAAAAAGCATAGGAAGTCTCCATTCCCATAGTTATTCCAACTGTCAGTACAACTGTTCCCTCTACATTGGCAGAAAATTTAGCACCAAAAGGAGTATTGGCAACTCTAGTGTCAATTACATCTAAAGATATTTCTGCCACTTCATCATCTACATCACAAGTAAATCAAATAGGTGAAACAACTGTCATAGTCAATGCTATGGAAGAAATGTCCCTTAAGGATAAAGAAATAATCAATTTGAAAGGTACCATTTGAAATCTTGAAACATCAAACAAAGATGCATTGATTACATCCAAGGGACATGAGCAGAGAGCTAATAGATTACAGGAACAGGTAAAGATTCTACAACAACAAGTTAATCTTGGTGAACAGGTGTCATATATCAAGAATTATCTTTGGAACAACATCATTCAATGCATACATTTACAGTGGCCTTCAATCCAAATTATTTATGAATAGAAGGAGTTACTCAAAGCAACACAAATAGAAATTCATAAGACAAAAGAAGAAATGGCTGACAAACCTACTCAAGCTTTGAAACTTATTACATTTCTGAACAACAAACACAGAGAGGAGCTTGGAGAGCTAAAAATTCAGGATAGAACTGAAAGCATACTACAAATCAAGAAAGTCCCGAATAAGAGAAATATGATGAATAATTTGGAAGACAAATGTAAAGACATGAACTTGGCAATCACAAGATTTTGGGCCAAATACACAGTACTAACACAAGTAGGCCTTCCAGACATTCATGCTTTGAATGAAAAGTTAATGGCACAAAAGGATTATGACAACAAAATCAGGGCTTATGCCAAAGATCAGGTCAGCAAACCTTTACCACAAGGGTCTCCAACTGGTAAAGTTATTTTGGAATATTTTGAGAACTTGTTCTTTCTAGAAAATGGGATCAAACATATTTTCATTGTCAAGCCCAATTTTGCTAAGTATACAGAGGCAGATGAAAGCTACAGGAAATTGAAGAATATGAGAATTCTCAGTGTAGAACAATGGCAGGAATTCACTGACTTGATATAAAGATTTGCAGCCAAAGTGTATCAGGGTAAGGAGCAGAGTCAAAGAGTATCAGTCAAAACACCTTTTTACTGCAGATTATTCTTTATTTTACAATAGTAAATCAATAAGAAAACAGTGTAAAGAGTATCAGTGATAAAGCACAGGTTAAAGGATGTGAAATGGAAAGAGTGTCTTTCAAGTTATCTTCCAAAGATCTTTTTCCAAAATGCCAGCAAGAATTTTCAGCAGCTACAACAAAGCAAGAAGTTAAGATAATTATTCCTATTTTTTATTTGATAAGAGGACACCTTGCCAGTTTGTTTTGCAGCTGTCCCTCTTTCTATGTAATAATCTTTATTTTTTTCTAGAGATATTCCTACATTTCTCTCAGATATTTTGTAATAATTTTTGTATAAATACTTCTCTTTTTGAAGTATTAAGTGTGGAATAAAATTTGTTAAGACTGCTATAAACATTTTTGCTGAATACATTGGAGTTTATGTGAATCGATTTTTAAAGCAGTAGATTGGAACTAAGTCAAACAGACATCATAACTCAGGATTCTTGTGCTGATCATATAAGTCAAGTATTTTCCTGTTTTCACTGTTTATCTTTCAAAGTTCCATACATACATTTAAATGTTTTCTATCTTAAATGATTGACTAGGAAAGTTTATACATGATTAGTGTCAAAAGCTCCCCATTTTTTACTAGTTATTCATTGATATGTTTTCTGCTGATAACCAAACTTAAGAATTCTTAAATTCTCTTTGTCCCTGTTTGACCCTTTTCTTTCATCCTCATTTCTGTAACTTAAGGATTCTTAATTGCCCTTTTGTTCAAATCTTGCCATTTCATCAAAAAGCCTATTCAAAACCCTTTGAAGGTCATCTACCCTGCCCTTAGTACATTTTCTATTTTGACCTTATTTCCTAGCTCTGCTTGCCAAGAAGTTGACTCCATAGCCCAATGGTCTAGTAGATCCCTATGTGGTTTACCTTGAAGTACCTTTTATTCCCACCAAAATTTCAAAACAAACCAATTGTCCAATCATACCTAGCCTAAAATCTTATAACAAAATCAAGTTAAATCTTGAGGAGAGATCCCTCTCCAGAATTTAGGAAGGCTAGATCCTAGATTTCAAAAGAGGTTCTTGGTTACCCTTGGTTTTCTTTAACTTTAAATCCTCATCCCAAAACCTGAGAATTACTAGGGTGATAACATACTGGCGACCATACTAGGGAACTAACCACTCTCCAGTTTTAAATTTAAACTTAGAGGAAGTTTTTTAAAATATATATTTTCTACTTTAAGGTTAAGTTTAAAGGTTGTGGGTATTTATACAATAATCATTCTGCATCCAAAGAAAGTCTATTATACTAGATCCAACCCTGATCCCAACCCTGCAGATATAGTAGACAATCCGGACCAAATAGGAAAAAAGAAAAAACAAACTGTTAGTTCAGAAACTGAAGTACCCGTAAGAATGGCTAATTCTTTGCCTAAAGAATTAGTAAGCTTATCAAATATTGAATTTGATTTACAGTTTGAAAAATCATTATTTAGAACCAATTCTGAAACTGATTTAAAGGAAACTGTTATAGATCGTGTTTTTACTTCTTTTGTGAATGAGAAACAAAAAGTTATTTCAGCACCTATAGAATCAGACAAAACTGAAATTAAAAGTCCAGTAGAAAGGGTAAGTGTTACACGAATTAAAGACATTGATGAAGCTATTAAATTAGCTAATTTTTTGTCTCAATTTAAACCTCCAGTTTCTCAATTATCCACCACCATCTTTCCAGCAGCAGATTCTACTCTGTGCCACTTCATTAATAGATTCCACTATCAGTTCACCCCCAGAGCCTATTAGTCCTGAGTTGCCTTTGTAGCCTAAAGTAGTATTTCCATCATTTACTCAGTCCACTACATCCACTACCACTGCACCCACTAGCTTCATAAGCACTAGCCATACCACTTATTTTTCATTCCCTTTTCCTAGCTCTTCAAGTATAGCCTTCAACACATCTACTGTTGTAACCAGTATTATCCATGCCACTACTACTGTACCTCCCAGTTTAGCAAAATTCCAAGCAATGGCAGCTAGATATGCTCCCTTGGTATTACCTCAAAACCTCCATGACATGCCCCAAAATTACTAAAAGGATATCCCATTATTTTATAATTGTTCACAAATTACTGCACAACATCATATCACCATAATGAATGATTTTTGGGAAATTTATGAGATAGATGAGTTTGATGTCCGAATGAGGTTGTTTGCACAAAGCTTAATTGGAGAAGTAAAAACATGGTTTATAAATTTAGGTTTTGAGTACTATAGTAGACTTAGTTGCATTCCATAGAGATTTCCTAAATAAATGGGAAAAGAAGAAAAATACCCTACAAATATTATCTGAGTTTGATACTGTTAAAAGAGCCCCCAATGAGTCTGTCCAATATTTTTGCACCAGATACAACTGTATTTACAATTCTATTTCTGCAGACCTTAAACCCACTCCATATTCCGTGCTGCTCAAATTCCCTGATTGTTTTGATATAGACATGGCCTATCAACTTAGAGAAAGGGATGCAGATACCCTAGAACAAATGCAACTGAATGTTGTTGGTGTAGAAATCAATATCCTTGCCAAAAAGGCCAGACTTAGAAATGAGAGGAGGGTCACTATCAAAGAAGAATCTTTAAGCGTAGATGGTAAATTTGATTTTATTAACAAAACATTAGAAAAAGTAGTTGAGATATTAGACCACATTGAAAGGAAACCGCAATGGGATAATCAATCCCAAATCAGAAATCCCAACTACAGAAAAACAACAATCCTGGGAAAGGTAAAGAACCCTCCCCAGATCAAAACATCAGACCCCCATTCCAAGAGAACTTTGCTGAAAGTTATCAAAACAATGTTGAGGATGAGGAAGACATCAACATAGTTATGGGGATAGATGAGAGCAATACAATTTTCCTCACTCAGGAGGATCAGGAACTCTTTGAGCTACAACAATTCAAAGTGGAATCTGTTGAATCCTTTGACTATAAGCAAGGTTATGACTTCATAATCAATGAAATTCACAACCAATATAACCTTAGGAGCAAGAAAACAAATGAGCCTACTACAAAAAACAATGCTCCAACTCAACAAAGTCAAAACAAAAAGAATATTGAGGCTCCCAAAACGAAACTTTTGCAGATTCATCCTAGAGAAAATAAACAAAGTTTGAACACACCCAGTCCTAAAAAATAGCCTAGTCCAAAGATTGTAGATATGAATGATGAGGTGGCTCAATCCTCCAGAGATGCCCAAAAGGATAATAACCCAAAGGCCACCAATTCAAAAACAGTTACTGATCCAAAAAAAAATCTAGCTGCCTCAAAATCATCAAAATCTTCTGCTGAGAATTCCAAATCTGACAAAGCATCTGTTAACACTCAAACTGTTCCTGAAAAAATAATCAAAGATAGTAGAAATTAGGAAACTCAAACAAAAGATAAAAGAAAATCTCAAGCTAAAGGTAAAACTCCCGAAACACAAGAAAAATCATCCCAAACAACAGTTCCAAAAGATGAAATAATTCAAGCTATCAAATCTCAGTCAACATTTAACATTCAATCTGAAATATCCAAGTTGAAGATAGCAGTTCCCTTAGTTGAATTGGCTAAAAATGACTTGTATAGGTCTATTATCAATGAAACATTGAATGTAAATGAAAATGAGGATACAATTAATATGAGTGATGATAGACCTGAATTGATCTTTGGTCCAAATGTAGATGGTAAGCATTCTGATGGGTCACTACCTCCATTTTACTTAAGTATTACTATACATGATTAGATATTACACAATGCTATGCTAGATATTGGAGCTTCCCATAATCTAATGCCCAAAGCAATAATGGAAACCTTGAATCTAGACATAACACGGCCACATAAAGATCTGTTCTCATTTGATTCATCTAAAGTCCAATGCATAGGATTGATTAAAGATTTGTGTGTAAACTTGGTCCAATATCCTGGTAAAAGCATGATCATGGATGTTGTGGTAGCTGATATCCCGCCAAAGTATGGCATGCTTCTTTCTCGCTCATGGGGAGCAAAGTTGCAGTGATCTCTACAACTTGACACGAGTTATGTCACTATCTCGGTATTAGGGCAGCCCAAAAAGCTTTACAGAGAAACCTTAATGAAGTTTATGATCAACAGTGTTGAAAGACCTACCAATTACCCAATCTATTGAACTCCTACTGATCTTGATTCTTTTATTCTCTGTAACTCTGATCATAATAACATCCAAACTAAACTCACTGATAGGAAGCCTAAAATAATGGATGATTACATTGGTCATGAAGCTTTATGGCATTTGGATTTTGATGGATCAATGAATAAATTAGGAGCCAGAGCTGGTGTATGGATTACCAACATTGAAACTAGTCATTCTCAAGGACATGCCTTTAGATTGAATTTCAAGTGTACCAATAACAAGGCTGAATATGAGGCTTTAATCTTAGGTCTTCATATCATTAGAAAATTGGGAGGGCAAAGAATATTGGTCATGGGGGATTCATAGTTAGTTATCAAGAAAATAAACATAGAATACTCTGTTCACAATCCCAGATTGGCCAGATACAAGGACACAACACATGATTTGGTTGAGGAATTGTTAGAAAGCAAGTTTGCTATCATTCCTAGAAAACACAATCTACAAGCCCATTTTTTAGCAACCTTTACCAGCACTTGCAAATCTCCATTTTCACCAATACAAAAATACACTGCTGAAATCAAACACAGACCTATTGTCCCAGATAACGTAAAATACTGGAAAATTTTCTTAGAAGATGAACAAATCTATCACTTTTTGAACAATGAGCAAGAGTTTCAAAATTTCCAAATTGATAATGATTGTAATATAGATTCACCTTGTAATATAGATTCAAATTTTTGTCAAATAGATGATTTAGATGTACATAATTTTGATAGACCTACTATATTTACTTAGAGTGACATAGATGACTTGGAAAAAGTAGATATAGAGGAAATGATGGAAGATGAACCAGACTTGATAGATTTAAAACATAACATTTTAACCAGAGGTTTAACTCTCCTAGAAGACTTGTTTGATTCCAGTGATGTGCCCAAAAGGCCAAAAATGGAACCAGTAAGGTCTAATAAAGAAGAGTGTAACTTAGGAATAAATGAAAAACCAAAAATGATCAAACTATCAAAGTCCTTATCATCAGAAGAAAAGGTTAAATACATAGAAATTTTGAAAGAATATCAGGATGTTTTTGCATGGGGTTACGAAGATCTGAAAACCTACAACAAAGATATAATTCAACATAAGATTCCTTTGAAAGAAAATCAAAAACCTTTTCAAAAAAAATTAAGAAGGATTATTCCAATTTTGTTACCTTTAATCGAGAACGAAGTTAAAAGAATGTTTGATGCACAAATAATTGCACCAGTCAGGTATTCTGATTGGGTATCTAATTTAGTGCCCACTAGAAAGAAAACAGGAGAAATTCGACTGTGTATAGACTTTAGAAATCTCAATAAATCTTCCTTGAAAGACAATTACCCCTTACCTAAAATGGATCATATTTTGTAGAGGGTGGCAGGTTCTTCAATAATTTCTTTACTAGATGGTTTTTCTGGTTATAATCAAATTCTAGTTCATAAAGATGATCAAACTAAAACTTCATTTACCACTCATTGGGGCACTTTCATGTATGTGAAAACGCCTTTTGGATTGAAAAATGTTGGAGCTACTTTTCAGAGGGCCATGGATATTGCCTTTGCTAAGGAGATCCATGAATTTTTAGTTATTTATCTTGATGATATTACTATCTTTTAAAAAAAAAATGATGAACACTTAGATCACCTGAGACAAGTATTTATCAAATGTAGAAAATATGGTATATCCCTAAATCCTAAAAAGACTCTTTTTGGAATAGAAGAAGGAAAACTGTTAGGACACATAATCTCCAAGGAAGGCATTAGAATAGACCCCGCAAGAATTGAAGCTATTTTTAACATTCAACCACCAAGAAACATAAAATAACTTCAAGCATTCTTGGGTAAAATCAATTTTTTAAGAAGATTTATCTCTAATCTAGCTGAAATCATAAAAGAACTCAACAATATGCTTAAAAAGGACTTTGCAATAAAGTGAACTGTAAAAGCCAAACAATCTTTCGAAACCATAAAATAGGCCTTAACAAAAGCACCAGTCCTCATTAGCCCAGATTATACAAAAGATTTCATAATCTTTTCCTTTGCATCTGAACATACCATAGCTGCAATTCTTCTGCAGAAAAACAATCAAGGTTTTGAACAACCATTTGCAGTTTTTAGTAAAGCCCTCAGAGATGCACCTCTAAAGTACAATATAATGGAAAAATAGGCTTTAGCCCTGGTTAAAGCCATAAATGATTTCAGAGTTTATATACTTCATTCTCACATCATTGCATATGTCCCTAAAGCTGTAATCAAAGATATTCTGACACAAGATGGACCTGATAGTAGGAGAGGAAAGTGGATTGCCGCTATCCTTGAATATGATCTGGAAATCAAACCAACAAAGCTCATTAAAGGACAAGGTTTAGTCAGATTGATGGCTGAATCCAATTGTAATGCTTTAGATATAAATTTCATTGCACAAATAGATGACAAAGAGGATATGGCGACTCCATTGATCAGTGAGGCCTATATAGACTCACCATGGTACTCTTATATTATCTTTGTACTAACACATTTACAAGCTCCTCCTGGGTTAACTACAAGCAAAGAAAGATTCATCAAACAGAAAGCAATGAGGTTTTGCATCTTAGACAATGCACTTTACTGGAAAGAAAACAGTGAGATTTTACTAAATTGTTTATTAAAATCAGAAGCTAACAAAATTCTTGAGGAATTTCATTCAGGTGACTGTGGAGGCCACCTATACAGGAAGAGTACAGCAGACAAAATACTGAGAGCTGGTTTTTACTGGCCAACTTTATTTTCTGATGTCAAAAAAATTGTTACCTCCTATCATAAATGCCAAATTTTTGAAGGGAAAAAGAAACTATTACCCTTACCTCTTAAGCCTATATCAACTGAAAAGCCATCTCAACAATGGGAGTTAGAATTCATTGGTGAAATCCACCCTCCATCCTCAGGCCAACATAAATGGATTTTAACTACTACAAATTACTTTACCAAGTGGATAGAAGCCATTCCTACTAGGAAATCCACTCATCCAGTTATAATCTCATTTATAGAAAGTAATATTTTATCAAGATTTGGATGCCCACTGTTAGCCCCCCCATAAATGTTTGACAGGAAAAGTAGGGGGCTAATTTGTTTCTGAGCCTTCAATGAATGCATCTCCCCTGGAGACACATCATCCTTGAAGTTTCTTGTGCCTTTGCCTTTGATAAAATCCCTTCTGTTGTTTCCCATTATACGGCCCCTCTGATTGTGACAAAATTGTACTCCTAAAGTCCTTCATTTTCCCTTGAACCCCTGCAGAAAATCTCTGTTTCATCCCCTCTTCCTCTTTTTCAAAACTTCCCTTGTTCCCAAAATCCCTCCCCTAACCCTTCTAAACTTTCCCTAAAACTAATTTAAACCATACACACACCCCTGGTGTGGTTTAATTGCCCCTTATTTCCCCTATCGTTACCCTTTATCAGCCTCAAAACGCATTAAAAATAGGCCAAAGCCATGTTTTCCATGTAATTAGTCCTTAGCCCCTTTCGGCTTGGCCCCCTGTATCTTTTTCCTCCACGTGACCCAACACCATGACCAGGCAACCGGGTGGAAGACGCTTATCGAATATGATATCGGGGGCAACATCAACCGTTGATCTTCACAGATCGGACGGTCCCCGTTAACTCCGCAATCGCCCATCGTCCTCCCGTTCACCTCTCCAATCACATCCGCCATTCGTTTAAACTGTAAATCAACGGACAAATATTCATTCCCACCTGGTGGTCTCCGCGCCTGCAGACAGTATTCAGAAACAGCCCGGTTTTCATCGCACCGCTATTGGAGGTCAGGTGGTTTTTTCCCTTTGCCCAGCGATTCCATACAACAATCGACATGTGGCTCTGACTCTGTTCCAAAACCACTACCTCATCGCACATTATCGTTCGTCCGCGGATGCGTAGCGATATCGCCGTGAGCCGTTAGATCTGGGGCAACCCATCCAACGGTTGTCGCTCCCCGAAGCTGCGCGGAGGTTAGCACGGGGAAACCGTACTGCTGGCCCACTGTCCATCACCCTTCGACGCGTCCTCGGCCATCGATCTCCTCCTGAGATCAGACGGTCCAGATTTTATTGCCCCCGCCAGTTGACCCCGTACCGCCACGTCACCCTTTCCACATCATTTTGTCGTATTTGCCCGCCCCCGTCATATCTGTTCGTTCCAAGGTCAAAGTTCATTGTTTTTACGTTTAAATGTCCGCCTCGACATTTTCCCATGCATTCTCCACTGTGCGATTTTTTCCTCCATAGTTACCTCCGCAGTCACCATCCTCGTCCACACCACGCTGCCACTGTCACATTCATCCATACCACCCTCTCCATAAAGGTTTTTCGTAACCTTTTTCGTGTTTTGTAGGGTTTCGAGCGGCCATGAACCTCCATAATTCGCAGTCCCTGTCACAGTGACAGAAATACAGGAAAGGACCATTCTCAGAAGCTGGAATTATGGATAAAGGTCGAGGAAGATATGCCGATAGGACTTTCATTAAAAGAACAAGGTTTAAACTCTGCAGAACCTGTCCAGAGCATTTAAAGCATAGTTTTCACAATCAGAGGAAATTGTGGGAGCGACAAAGAGTATCAGTGGGAAATTAGTGCGTTTAAGGCCTGTAATTGCAGATTTTGAGCCTTAAGCCCATTATTCGAAAACAAAGGTACTAGAATTGAAGACCCCGTGGATCGCTCAGACGGTCCAATGCACAGAGGTATAATATTATCAAGGTTTCCGCATCAGCAGAACGTTCTTCCATAAAAGGACAAGGTGCTCATTCCGTTTGCATTCGATGTCGTGTTCTAGGAAGATTTACACCCTGTCAGCAGTCCTACACCATCAAGAAGCATTTTTTTACGGTATAGCAGACCCTAGCATCATTATTCTGCCTTTTTGTGAAACTCACCAGAACAATGCAACGAGTACCAAAGATAAATGCTCAGATTAAAACTGAATGGGGCCTCGGCCCTCCTACTGCTTCAGAGTTTTAAGGCTTCATTTAAGTTTACAACTACCATTGTCTTTCTTTTCTCCTATAAGAATCCTAAAGAACATATTGTAAAAGGTTGTTGTTTGGCTGCTGCCATTGCTGTTAGAGGGATTCATTCTGATTGTTAGAACGGTCTTGGGAGGGAATAGCAGAGTAGTTTGTATGTAGTAGGCTGGGAGGAGAAGTTTAGATTGTAGTAGCTGTTGAGCTCATATGTATGTGACCGGTTTTGCATAAATTAATCAAAGCACATTTCATAGGATCCTGGTCTATTACTATTGGTGATGTTTTTCTAACTCTGTTATTGCATTTTCATAATGTTCATTTTCTGCTGGCTTGCATCAGAAATATGGCATAGGAGTTACCCTTTTTAGGTACCCTATGTCTCTGCTCTCCTTGCCTTAAATTTTTTTCTGCTAAATGTGATTATCTAAGGGCCGATCTCAGTTAATTTAACCAGTGTAGCAGTTCCTTATGCTGCTAGCTGATGTATGAGTTAAACAGAATCTGTCTTTAGTTGTTCTTGTTGGGTTTAAGTTGGAAGATTTGGGAACACTGGGGATTAGAGTTAGCCCTGTCCACTAGGATCCTTATGCAACCAGCTGGCCTTTACAAGATCTCTTGTTAAAATTATCTCTGTTTTCCCTTGGAGCATGCTAAAGCTGACCTGGAGTTAAATGACCTCTGGTCCGATCTATAAGCTACCCCTTTTTCCATCCTTTGAGAGTTGCCTAGGAGTATGTCCAAGCAGGTCTGGAGCTAAATGACCTCTGACCTGATCTATAGATAGAAATTGGTTTTCTTTCCTTCCTTAACCTTTCAATCCTTAATGTTCCATCCCACCATCTAATCTAAAGATCCTTTAGTATTAGATGACTTGCCCTCTGAAAGCTTTGGCTAGTTGTTGCATGTAATCTCCTTTCATGACTCCATAGCCCAATGGATGGCACCTTCTTGACCTTTCTTCTTTGTTGAAACATCCTCCTGTTTTGTTCCTTCCCTTCCGTTACTTTCTCAGTCTATGATCTCATGACCAACCTGGCAACCAACCAACCAAATCGTTTAAAACCCCCCTTCGTGCTTCATAACTAGCCTAACATCTCATTTGAGCTTCAAAGATATATCATTCTTTGTTTTACTAGAGAGATCCCTCTCCGGGTCCAGGAGGGCTAGATCCTAGGGCCCCAAAGCGGTTCTGATGTTGTCTCATCTTTTCATCTTGCAAATCTGGCCAAAACATGGGAACCCCAAGACCCACATAAGATTATTACTGACAATGCAGCTGCATTCAAATCTAAGAAAATGATTTCTTTCTTTCATAAATACCATATTACCTTAGGTCATTCGACTGCTTATATCCCCAAGGTAATGGTTTAGCCGAATCATCAAACAAAATCTTAATCAATATCATCAAAAAATTACTCCAAGAAAATAAAAAGACCTGGAACAAAAAGCTAGTCTATGCCTTATGGGCTGATAGAATTACCACAAAGAAGTCTATTGGAACTTCACCTTATCAGATTGTCTATGGAATAGATGCAATTTTCCCCTCTTCCTTGGGTGTTATAGTCATGAAGATTATCCAGGAATCATAGGTGGAAACAAATGATATTCAACGAAGAATCAATGAAACCATACATCTTCAACAAACTAGGGAAGAAGTTTATGAAAAATCACAAGTTTTACATGATAAAATCAAAAAGATTTTTGACAAAAGGATTAAAGAAGATGATTTTTTCATAGGAGATCAAGTTTTGAGATGGGATTCACGGAGAGAGGATAAAGGCAAACATGGAAAGTTTGTATTTCTATGGCAAGGACCTTATGTGATATATGGTTACAGAGGTAAAAATTCTTTTTTCATCTGGAATTTGGATGGAACTGAACTTCAAGAAGGACCAGTGAATGGTATGATGTTGAAACACTACTATTCTTCAAAATCACTCAATAGTTAGATTGATTTACTTTATCATTGTAAATATTCATTGCAAGTGTGTAGATTGGATTGGAGATTTTATCTACAAATTTGAAGCCCGAAGAGAAGGCCCTAAGCTTTGTAGTATAAAATTTCATAAGTATGAATTGTTGCAAAATATAGAAGACATTTACCAGGATCACCAAGGTTAAAGTTGAAAGCTACTGATCTCAGAGTTCTTGACATTCCACCAGGAAATTCCATCCCCAATTGAAGTCGATGTTAGTAACCTATAAATATAGGATTCATAATGTTGACTTGACTGATGGTAATCTTGAAAATATGTAAAAGCTTTGCTTTCTACAAGTTATTTTCCCATATTTTGTAAAAAATAAAAAAAATAAAAAAATCAAAAAGAGGGTAAAAAGTCCTAAAAGAAAAATCAAAGGATTTATAAAAAATAATATACCCCAAAAGAAAAAGATGAATAAAACATGAAAGTGTGCAAGTCTAAATGCCACTACTTTTACCTTTTGCAGTTGATTATGGCAGAGTGTCAATAAATGCCATAGTCTGTGATGAGTTGAACAATTTAATCTTGACTTGTCATCTTTCAATTTCAAATGTTGTAGATAGAGAATAAACAATTGTCATAGAGTTTAATCATGACAATTCATTAGTTAGGTAGAGAATAAGAGAATCCAACAATTTAATCTGGATTCTTGGTTGAAATAAGTGTAGAATTAGATAGTTTACTGCTTTCAAAAAGAATAAAATGTTGTAAGGTTGCTAGTTCAAATGCACTTGATTAAAATAGAAGGAAAAAATGTTAGAAGATATGATTGGGTAGGTAGAAGAAAGTGGGATACATCAATGTAAATATATTTCACCAGGCTACAAATAACTAATTTCCCCTCCCCATAGCAATTTGATATTCAAGACTGTCAGTCAAAGAGGCTCAAGGAATTTCCTTGACTTCTGTTGGGACCGGACCCAAGGCTCGAAGACTGATTAGTTGAAAATGTTAAGTTTCTATAATAATCCCTGAAATTTTCATCATTTACCCCTTCATGCACTCATCACCATTTAACTTCATAAGTGATAACTCTTTTCTTACTTAAATATAACATAAATACCCATTTGATTAACTTCCTCCATTTTTACAAGGCATAAAACCCTCAAAAACATGATATACTAAGTTAAAAGTGAATGTGTTATGAGAATAAAGCTTTACTCTAATTTTCACTTTCCTTAGTTTTTAGTTTTTAGTATTCATTGTCCCTTTTCTTATTAACACTTAACATATTTTATTAAATCCTTATCAAATATCCTAGTCCTATTAATATAACTTCTTTTTATTTAATAACCCAAAAACTGATCTGAAAATGGAATGTACTTGTTTAAGGGTGCAAGGTATCCATTTCCCATAATTTCAAATTGAGCTATACACTCCAAGTGACCTCTGAAAATGTGAAAACTTCTTATTTCTTATACAGAGATAGACTGTAGGGGCATTCACCGGACATGTCACCTCTAAAGAGAGGATGAGTTCGAGAGGCTACCTGGCCCTCTACAGGCTCTGCCTAAAGAAATAATGAAGTAACACTTAGAAGTCTTTGACATACACATACTTGAAGTTTGATGTCTTGCGGAATAAGACAAATAACTTTATGCAGCTGAGTAGGTGATTATGTGTGTA